>CM055066.1:29167292-29211215 GCA_029204045.2 Tillandsia leiboldiana | reverse complement strand
AGAGAAAACACGCTCCCCGAACCCATGCGCCTCACTAGAAAACCTCGGACATTTTAAAACCATTTTTAAAAGTCTGTTTTCCAATAAAACAAGCTTTCGGATTTTTAAAACGGTGTCGGGCTTAAAAGAGGCCAACCAATTATACCGTCTAGTGTCATATAGTGCCAAGAGTCACTAAAAAATGCTTTGGGGTTCAGATAATATTTCCATAATTTTCTAGGCAACTATCAGATCATTTAACAGCTAAAATATACAGTTTTGACATGATCAAAGTGCGTTCTGAAGCATTAGAGGGCATTCCACGTTTTTAGAAGAAAACCAACCCACCTCAAATGCTTCCGAAGGCCGCGCTGAAATCGTGAAGAAACGGGCGAAAACTGAAGAAAAACTGAACTGCGCCTCTCGCGCGCGCGAGCGGCGCGGTCGCGCGTCTCGGAAAAATCCACGGAGCTCCACGCAACCTCCACAGCACCCAGCTAGGCCACCATAAAAAATCCCAGCTCAAACCGATCACTACAGTCCACGAATTAAGCGTGCGAAGAGTTGCGGATTTGCACAGTACTCAAACCTGCTGCAGCATGCAATCCGAGAGTACCAAGGAGCAAGAATGGAAAATTAGCTCAATCCCATTAAAATCCATCAATAAACCCAAGAGAAGAACCAATGATCCAAATCCACGTTTCCAACAATCAATTACCTCAATTTGCTCCTCGCGGCGCGCACGTTGACTCGGTCAACTCCCACAAGCGCAGAAATTGAAACCAAGCTTCTTCCACCTCCTCTTCCTCTCCTTCTTCTCAGGCAGCAAGGAATGGTGGAGGATGGATAGGGATGAGATAAGGTGAGGGAGCTGTGTTGAGGGGTAAAAAATCAACGCGGGAGTAGTGGAAAAGCAGAGAAGCCCATACCGAGGTTTACTGTGCAAGTCCGGGCATAATCGGGCTCCCCCTGTGTCTGTGTACCGGTACCACCCACTTGGTACCGGTACACAGCCCCTGGTTTCCGGAACCAACACCTGGTTCCGGACCAGCCTCCCAAACTCCCAGCAACAGCCCGAAAACTCCAAATTTTGCCCCGCCAACACACTTTCTCGGCCTCGGATCCTCCGCATCACCCCGAAACCAACCGAACACCTCTTAAACACATAATACACATGTCCCAAGAGTCAACTCACATCAAAACCATCCAAGAAACCAAAGCTCGACCCGCAAGCTTTCAAGCCGACGCCAACTCACTTTCTTCAAAAAGACTTCCGCGTCGCTACGGGACCACCCAACCTCTCTGTAAATACAAACAGAAACTGCTGATGGTATTTCCACAATACCAGGCTGCCACGTGGGCGGCACACTGCCCGAAGCTCCGGTACTCTACACTCTCCCCTCCTTTTAACGGTTTCGTCCTCGAAACCGCAAAAAATCCAAATCTCAGAGGCGACTCAAATAGTGGGGATATGAAACTCTCAGCTCATCCTCAGGCTCCCATGTGGCCTCTCTCTCCTCATGATGACTCCATAAAACCTTAACAAAAGGTGATCCGGTTGCGCAATTCTCTCGTCTCTCGAGCAAGAATTCGCACCGGTTGCTCCCGATAGCCCAAGTCCTCGTCTAGCTCCAAGGATGTGAAGTCCAGGATATGTGAGGGGTCCAAACACCATATTTCCTCAAGGTGGATACATGAAACACATCATGGGTGCCTGCCAACCGCGGCGGGTAGCGCAACCCGATATGCCACTGGTCCAATGCGCTCTCGCACCTCAAATGGCCCGATAAACCGCGGACTAAGCTTTCCGCGTACTCCAAATCGGCGAACTCCTCGAGATGGCGAGACGTTCAGAAAAACCATGGTCCTCCCACCTGAAACTCCAAGTCTCGCCGCCTCCTGTCTGCATAACTCCTCTGACGGCTCTGAGCGGTCTCTAAATGTCGCCGAATGATCCTGACCTTTTCCTCGGCTTCAACAAGCAAATCTGGCCCCAAGTCTTCCTTTCGCCCACGTCACTCCAAAATAGAGGCGATCGACACTTCCGACCATACAATGCTTCGTAGGGCGCCATCTGAATGCTCGCCTGGAAGCTATTGTTATACGCCAAACTCGGCTAATCTCAAGTGTCGATCCCAACTGCCACTGAAGCTCAGGACACATGCTCTCAACATGTCCTCCAGAGTCTGGATGGTCCTCTCCGACTGTCCATCAGTCTGTGGGTGAAAGGCGGTGCTAAACTTGAAGCTGGGTCCCAAGGCTCTGTGCAGACTCCTCCAAACTGTGAAGTAAACCTCGGGTCCCTGTCCGACACAAATCGATGCTGGCACCCCGTGCAGTCTCACAATCTCGTCGATATATAAACTATGCTAACCTCTCCAAGGACCACTCAGCTGCAATCGGCAGAAAGTGGGCTGATTTGGTCAAACGATCAACAATCACCCATATGGCATCAGAACCACTCTGAGTCCTCGGCAATCCCACAATAAAATCCATAGTGACACGGTCCCATTTCCATTCAGGTATTGGAAGGCTCTGCAACTTGCCAGCTGGAACCTGATGCTCAGCTTTAAACTTGCTGACAAGTTAACAACGAGCCACAAACCTTCCAATATCTCTCTTCATGCCCGCGCCACCAAAATTGTGCCCTCAAGTCCCTATACATCTTAGTTCCCCCAGGATGGAGGGTGTAAGGTGTATAGTGAGCTTCCCTCAAAATCAGCTCTCGAACCTCAGAGTCCACGGGCACACAAAAGCGGTCCCTGTACCTGAGTACTCCCGCTGTATCCACAGAAAAGTCCCCACCCTGATCCTGCTGAAGCTGATCTCTATCCTCACAAGCTCGGGGTCCTCACTCTGTTTCTCTCTAATCCTGTCCAACAGAGCGGCGCTGCAAGACCATGGACATAAGTCTTGCAGAGACCCCAGGGGACACTACCCTCGATATCCAAGCGCCTCAACTGCTCTCTCAAGGGCATCTGCTGAGTAATCAACAAGCTCAAGGACTGCCCTGATCGCCTGCTCAAGGCGTCTGCGACCACATTGGCCTTGCCGGGATGATACTGAATACTCAGATCATAATCCTTTAGCAGCTCCAGCCACCGGCGTTGCCTCAAGTTGAGTTCCTTCTGGGTGAACAAATACTTCAAACTCTGGTGGTCGGTGAAGATCTCACAATGCTCGCCATAAGATAGTGCCGCCAAAGCTTCAAAAGCAAAGACAACAGCGGCTAACTCCAAGTCATGTGTAGGGTAATTCTTCTCATAATCCTTTAGCTGGCGCGAAGCATAAGCAATTACCCTACCATGCTGCATCAACACACATCCTAGTGCCGCTGTGGGAGGCATCACTGTAAATCACGAATCCCTCTCCCATGACTGGTAGTGAAAGGACTGGCGCTGAAATCAACCTTTGCTTCAACTCCTCGAAGCTCTGCTGACACTGCTCTGTCCACACAAACCTGATCCCCTTCCTGGTCAACCGAGTGAGGGGAGTAGAAAGCTTCGCAAAGCCTTCTACAAACGACGGTAGTACCCTGCAAGGCCCAAAAAGCTGCGCCACCTCTGTCACCGTCGTGGGTCTAGGCCAATCCCGAAACTGAATCAATCTTCGCCGGGTCCACTGCCACTCCTGCGGCTGAAACTACGTGGCCTAGAAAAGAAACCTCCCGAAGCCAAAAAGCGCACTTCTTTAACTTGGCATACAACTTCTTCTCTCTCAGAAGCTGCAGCACTATCCTCAAGTGCTCCTCGTGCTCCGCGTCACTTCGGGAGTAAACCAGAATGTCATCAATAAACACAACTACAAAACGATCCAAGTAGGGCTGAAACACTCGGTTCATTAGATCCATAAATGCGGCTGGGGCATTAGTCAATCCCAAAGGTAGCACTGTGAACTCATGATGCCCATACCGAGTCCTGAAAGCTGTCTTGGACACATCCTCGGCCCTCACCTTAAGCTGGTGGTAACCGGACTGAAGGTCGATCTTGGAGAAGACCGTAGCTCCCTGAAGCTGATCAAACAAATCATCAATCCTGGGGAGAGGATACTTGTTCCGAACGGTCACTTTATTCAACTCTCGATAATCCACACACAATCTAAGTGATCCGTCCTTCTTTTTCACAAAAAGAATCGGCGCTCCCCACGGAGAGACACTAGGTCTGATGAACCCTCGATCCAAAAGATCCTGCAATTGAGCCTTTAGCTCTCTCAACTCTGCTGGGGCCATCCTGTAGGGCGCTTTAGAGACTGATGTAGTTCCAGGGACTACATCAATCACAAACTCTATCTCTCGATCCGGCGGCATAGATGATAGCTCCGAGGGAAAAAACATCCGGGTACTCGCAGACAACAGGGATGTCCTCGAGTCCGGGCATCGCCGTAGGCGCCTCTACAACAGTCGCAAGGAAAGCGACACAGCCTCTACTCAACATCTGTCGGGCTCTGGCGGAGGACACTGTCACTGCAAACAATGCACTCTGACATCCCCTATACACATACTCCTCCTGACCCGGCTCCCGAAGGGTCACAGTCCCAATCTACAATCAATAGTAGCATAGAACCGGGATAACCAATCCATACCCAAAAACCACATCAAAATCCTGAAGTCGGCGCAAGATCAACAGGTCAATGGGTAAAATCCACGGTCCTAACTGCACTGGGCAGGACCAACAGCACTCATCTACATGCAATACACAACCCGGAACCTGGACCTCTAATGCATGAGTCAATGGCCCAATCTCAAAACCCATGCGAAGATGCAAATGTACTACTGATGAATGAATGTGATGCTCCAGTATCAAAAAGCGCTCGAGCACGGGTAGAGGAGATAAGAACAATACCTGCTACTACCTGATCCGCTGCTGTGGAATCCTCGACCTGAGCGGCGTACACTTGCCCGCTCGCTGGAGGTCGTCCCTCAGACTGTCGTGAGGAGGTGGCACGATCACCCCGGGTGAAGCTCGGCGAAGCTCCCACTGCCTGCAGGGGCAAGGGAGAAGTCGATGTAGTCGACGGTGCTGAAGACCCTGCCCTCGGGCAAGTCCAAGCTATATGTCCCGGCTGTCCACATCGATAGCATCTGCCCTGTCGCTGCTCGCACTGCTGAGGTGCGTGAGGCCCGCCACAAATCACACACTGATCGGAGCGCCTCTGCTGCTGCTGCTGCTGCTGCTGCTGCTGCTGTCTAGGCGGCCGATGACCCCCTGGCCTCTGCCTCCTCTGTGACCCGCGGCCTCGAGGCTGGATCTGTGGCTGCGGTGGTCTCGGGTGCCTCGGTCTGCTTGACTGCCCAAAATCTTGAGGTGTGGGGCGCTTCTCCCCGGAGCTGGTCCCTGGCGCCTCGCCCCTCTCTGTCATAATAACGGTCCCTCGGGAGACCCATCGAGCTCGCTCAATAGCTGCGTCCAAGGTAGGTGACCGATGGGAGTGGACGTGATGGTAGATATCCTGGTGCAATCCCCTCTCAAATAGATCAACCCTCTGCGGCTCATCTGGGGCGACGTATGGAACACTGTTCAGTAAGCGCTGGAACTCTCGTATATACTCCTGTAGGGGTCGGCTACCCTGCTGTAGCCGTCGAAGATCTCCTTCGAGTTTCTGCTTTGCACTGTCGGGGAAGTAAGCCCCACGCAGTAAAGCTCGAAACTCGTGCCAAGTCAGCAACTGTACGCCCGGCGGTCCAACAGGGCGAACCCGACGCCACCAAGTCTCGGCGTCTTTCTCCAAAAAGTGAGTTCCCAGGTGCACTTGATACTCCTCCTTGATGAAAAGATTCTCGAATAATTTTTCCATAGCAGCAATCCAGTTCTCGACTTCCCACGGCTCCGAGCTCAGACCAGAGAACCGCGGGGGATGGAACTGGCTAATATACGACAGTCGATCCGTGAGCTCTCTCTGCTCTGCCTCCGTCAAAGGAGCAATCTGTGACGAGGTCGCCGAGGTAGCTACTGGGGGCGTCGCTGGAGGTGCCCTCTGCTCGAGTAACCTCACCAACCGTTCCATATTCTCTTGCTGGGCCTTGGCTGCCTCCTCCTGGCGCCTAACTGTCTCCTCTTGGCGCCTGGCTGTCTCCTCCTGGCGTTTGGACGCCTCATCTTGGCGTTGCAACGCCTCCGACAAATGGGCCACTTGGGCCCGCAGCGCCTGAACCTCTCCCTGATCAACAGGTGGAGCCTCCTGCCGCTCAGGCTCCTCGTCTGCGGCTGGGTGAGCCCTCGTCGTAGCTCGACGTCTGGGAGGCATCGCAATCCTGCAATTAAAACCAAACATCAGGACCAAGAATCACTCAACCCAATCAAACGAGAGTCTATACATATTACCCATTCTAAAGCGTAATGTCGTCTGCAGCCGACATGTCCCCTTTAGAGAATAAACATGCAAAATTACTCACCCCAATCCTCTGGGGGAGTTACAACTCAATCAGGACTCTCGCAGAAATCACGTCTCTCTCGATAGTCAACCTACTGTCCAGCTAAAAGCCTAGGGTCTCTAAGTCCTCAATGACCTATAAACCTAGGCTCTGATACCACTCTAATCTGTCACGCCCCGGGGTCGAAACTGCGACCCGGGCTCGCTAACAGATCCGCCATCTGTACGGAAACTGCCGTACAGACGAAGCGTCTACCCTGCAAATAAATCTATAGCCGACAGATATCAGAGCAGAAGTAAGAACATGCTATAGAAAGGAAACAGAACAACTGTACTAGAGTAAATAAAATCCAAGATACAAGCTGTCCTCAAGGTACAAAAAAACATCTCTCAAAATCTCACTCTACAAAAGTGGAAACTCAAAAGGGTACTGCTACCTCTCCACTAAACTGACTCGGGTAAGCGACTAGTCGGCCACGCCCTTACCTCGATCTGAAGACCCCGCACGGGAAGGAGTCGGAGCAGCTGCCTCAGGAAAACCTGCACCGCAGCGGGTGTGAGAACTACTGCAAAGGTAGTTCCCAGTGGGTACCGTCCTCAAAGCACACGGTATGCCCACTAAGTCCACCGGAGGCACAAAAGGGTAAACAAATAGATAGATAGATAGATAGATATGGAAGCAGGAAATCTACCTCTATATGCCTCTACATATGCTCAAAGGAAAAGTACTCATCTATGAACCTGCAATGTAACTCACTCACACGTCTCACCCAAATCTCAATGACTGTCCACTTTGGACCAGTCAAGATAAAGTCAAGCCTGCGCTCATCTACTGCCGCACATCCCGGAGGAACGGACTTACGTAGGGTGTCCCTCAAGGACTATCAGTAACACATCGCAGCCTCGTCAGGCTCGGTAACATCATCGCACCCGGGGCGTAGCTCGAGGGGAGCGACCCCACCGAACTCAAGTATCTCAAGTATCTCAATACTGGCAAACATGCCAGGCTCAGCAGGCTACAATCCGCGATCAAAAAGATCGGAACACAGTGAACAGACAACTCACTCTCATGTCAAGGTCGGAGTAAACTCCACGACTCAATCTGAAGTGCTCTCATGGAACCCCCAACGACACTAGTAAAACTCAAAAAAAGCCACAGAAAGGCTTTAATAAACAACCAAATTCTCCTCGGCCCCCCGGCACGAGAGAACACGCTCCCCGAACCCATGCAGCATCACTAGAACCCTCGGACATTTTAAAACCATTTTTAAAAGTCGGTTTTCCAATAAAACAAGCTTTCGGATTTTTAAAACGGTTCGGGAGCTTAAAAGAGGCCAACCAAGTATACCGTCTAGTGTCATATAGTGCCAAGAGTCTACTAAAAATGCTTTGGGGTTCAGATAATATTTCCATAATTTTCTAGGCAACTATCAGATCATTTAACAGCTAAAATATACAGTTTTGACATGATCAAAGTGCGTTCTGAAGCATTAGAGGGCATTCCACGATTTTTAGAAGAAAAACCAACCCACCTCAAATGCTTCCCGAAGGCCGCGCTGAAATCGGTGAAGAAACGGGCGAAAACTGAAGAAAAACTGAACTGCGCCCCTCGCGCGCGCGCGCGCGCCGTCGCGCGTCTCGGAAAAATCCACGGAGCTCCACGCAACCTCCACAGCACCCAGCTAGGCCACCATAAAAATCCCAGCTCAAACCGATCACTACAGTCCACGAATTAAGCGTGCGAAGAGTTGCGGATTTGCACAGTACTCAACCTGCTGCAAGCATGCAATCCGAGAGTACCAAGGAGCAAGAATGGAAAATTAGCTCAATTCACCATTAAAATCCATCAATAAAACCCAAGAGAAGAACCAATGAATCCAAATCCATAGTTTCCAACAATCAATTACCTCAAATTGCTCCTCGCGCGCGCACGTTGACTCGGTCAACTCCCACAAGCAGCAGAAATGGAAACCAAGCTTCTTCACCTTCTTCTTCCTCTCCTTCTTCTCAGGCAGCAAGGAATGGTGGAGGATGGATAAGGGATGAGATAAGGGTGAGGGAGCTGTGTTGAGGGGTATAAAAATCAACGCGGGAGTAGTTGGAACAGAAGAAGCCCATACCGAGGTTTACTGTGCAAGTCCGGGCTTAATCGGGGCTCCCCCTGTGTCTGTGTACCGGTACCACCCACTTGGTACCGGTACACAGCCCCTGGTTCCGGAACCAAACACCTGGTTCCGGAACCAGCCTCCCAAAACTCCCAGCAACAGCCCGAAAACTCCAAAATTTGCCCCGCCAACACACTTTCTCGCCTCGGATCCTCCGCATCACCCTGAAACCAACCGAACACCTCTGTAAACACATAATACACATGTCCCAAGAGTTCAACTCACATCAAAACCATCCAAGAAACCAAAGCTCGACCCGCAAGCTTTCAAGTCGACGCCAACTCACTTTCTTCAAAAAGACTTCCGCGTCGCTACGGGACCACCCGAACCTCTCTGTAAATACAAACAGAAACTGCTGATGGTATTTCCACAATACCAGGCTGCCACGTGGGGTCGGCACACTGCCCGAAGCTCCGGTACTCTACAATCTTTCATTAAAAAACCCACCTTATACCAACCTTGAAATTTGACAGAGTCAAGTATTTCAACATGCATTTTACTTAATCAAAAATTTGAACAACCATGCTTGGTATACATGTGGTAGCTGCACACAATACTCGGACGACCGAGGTGGTAGCTCTTTCCTCCATGTGGTGGTAGTTTTCACACTCCTCATTGGGATGTAACTCTTTCCACATCTTTTGAGCATTTTACCTTTTCTATGACTCCCCCTCAATTGGCTATCAATTATTTAAGATATAAAGTATTCAACCAAATATTGATCTCGATTTCATACTCGACTAAGCAGTCAAATAAGATAATGACTATACCAAGAGATCATAGAGAGAGAAATTGACTTTGATCACTTTAGAAGATGATTTAATTTACATAAATGATCATTGCAACAGTGAAATATTATGATGGCAAAAGCATAATAAATTTCTAAATGTGCGAAAAGATGCAATTAAAGTCAATTATGATCTATGCTCAATTAATGTCCTATGTACAAACATAGATAATGAACAAAACAAAAACAAATACAAAACCTATCCTAAGCAAAGATTTCAAAAAGAAGATTATTTCAAAGAAAGCATCCCAATTGCTTTTCGTAAATGAATAAAACGTTTTTGATCCAAAGGTTTTGTTAGAATGTCAGCTAATTGATCCTCAGTTGAAATATATGAAAGTTGAAGAGTATTTGATTCAACTAGCTCTCTAAGAAAATGATATCTAAGTTCAATATGTTTTGTTCTAGAGTGCAACACAGGGTTTTTAGAAATGTTAATAGCACTAGTGTTGTCACAAAGTATTGTTACCGAAGATGCTGAAATGCGGAAGTCGCTCAGTACGCTTTTCATCCAAATGAGTTGAGTTGAGCAACTTCCAGCTGAAATGTATTCCGCTTCGGCAGTCGAGAGTGCTATGCAATTCTGCTTTTTACTGTGCCATGCAACAAGGCAATGGCCAAGATAGAAGCATGCACCACTCGTGCTTTTCCGATCATCCACTGATCCTGCCCAATCGGCATCTGAGTATCCAACAATATCCAAACTTGTTCCCATAGGATACCAAATTCCGAAATTAATTGATCCTTTGATATACCGGATGATCCTTTTCACCGCTTTCAGGTGAACCTCCTTTGGTGCTGATTGATATCTCGCGCAAATCCCAACACCAAAAGATATATCCGGGCGACTAGCCGTGAGGTAAAGTAGACTTCCAATCATACTTCGATACAATTTCTCGTCTACATTCTCACTATGTGATTCACTTCCAAGTCCCTTGTGGCTAGTTCCCATTGGAGTCGGAAAATCTTTACAATTTTCTAGATCAAACTTTTTGACCAACTCAATAGCATACTTGGATTGACTCAAGTGAATACCTTCATCATTTTGTTTAATTTGCAATCCAAGGAAATAAGTCAATTCGCCCATCATGGACATCTCAAATTCGCTTTCCATGGTCTCCGCGAATTTAGAAGCATCGTTATCTCTTGTTGCGCCAAATACTATGTCATCGACATATATCTGTGCTACAATGAAATTGTTTTGATAATGCTTCACAAAGAGAGTCCTATCAGCTCCCCCTCGAGTATAGCCCTTCTCCAAAAGGTGCTTTGTTAACCTTTCGTACCATGCTCGCGGTGCTTGTTTCAGACCGTAAAGAGCCTTTTTCAAACGAAAAACGTGGTTAGGTTGTTTATGATCTACAAAACCTTTCGGTTGAGCCACATAAACTTCCTTATTTAAAAACCCATTTAGAAATGCGCTCTTAACGTCCATTTGAAATAATTTGATTTTAAAATGACAAGCAATAGCAAACAGTATACGAATGGACTCGAGTCTAGCTACAGGGGCGAATGTTTCGTCAAAGTCTATACCTTCTACTTGAGAGTAGCCTTGAGCAACTAATCGTGCCTTGTTCCTGATGATAGTACCATCCTCATTTTTCTTGTTCTTGAAGATCCATTTGGTACCTATCACATTGTGTTGCTTTGGAGGCTTCGTTAATTCCCAGACTTTGTTTCGCTCAAATTGATGGAGCTCTTCCTGCATTGCTTTAATCCAGTAGTCATCCTGAAGAGCTTCATCTATGTTCTTTGGTTCGATTAAAGATACGTAGCAAGCGAATCCACAAACCAACTGCCTCCGAGTTCTGACTCCTTCTTGTGGATCTCCAATAATATTCGATTCCGGATGATCCTTGGAGATTCGTAACGTTTGTTGAAGCGGAGTACTCGGAGATATATGAGATGATTCCTGCACATCAGATAAACTAGAAGAACCATTAGATGCATCATTAATATTGGAAGTATTATTATGAGAAGATGCACTAGCAGGAGAATCATCATCTAGAGAGATATCGAGGGTAGATTTTCCAGTTTCAAAGTGAAAAGCTTCATCTACTTTAACATTTATAGATTCTACGATCGTCTTAGATTCAATGTTAAATACTCGATATGCTCTGCTATTCGTAGAATAACCCAGAAAGATCCCTTCATCACTTCGAGAGTCGAACTTTCCAAGATTTTCACGGTCACGTAAAATGTAACATCGACTCCCGAAGACACGAAAATATTTGATATTGGGTTTTCTACTAAACCACAGCTCATATGGTGTATTTAAAGTTCCTGGGCGCAAGTAAACTCTATTAATGACATAGACAACGGTGTTAACAGCTTCAGCCCAAAAATGTAGCGGCAAATTCCGGCTATGAAGCATCACACGCGCCATCTCTTGAACAACCCTGTTCTTGCGCTCAACAACACCATTCTGCTGAGGTGTATAGGGTGCCGAGAATTCATGTTTGATTCCATTTGAAGTGCAAAAGTCAATAAATTTTTGAATTTATGAATTCTCCACCTCTATCACTTCTAACACGAATGATCTTTTCATTCTTTTCAATCATAATACGATGGCAAATCTCATGAAAAGAGTCAAACGTATCAGCTTTCTCTTTCAAAAATGCTACCCATGAAAACCGAGAGAAATCATCAACCAATAAAAAGATGTACCATTTACCTCCCAAAGATGGTTGACGGGTCGGCCAAAAGAAAAAGAAGAAAAGAAAGTAGTATACATAAACTACACAAGATTTAATCGAAGAACGATTAAAGACAAGGAGGAGTTTCACCTTTGCATACCCAAACCTTTTGAGTTTTGGAGTATGTTGGCAATGGTTGAGAAGTTTTCCTTGATGAAGACGTCTTGCAAGATTGGTCTTTTTCTTTTGTCATCGTCTTGTTTGAAGTACTACCAATGTCCTTTTCTTTAGGAAAATCCTTCTTTGAGTTCCATGGAGTGAACTTGTTGGTAGCAGTTGCAAGATGTGGTTGATTTGATCTTTGAGCTCCAATCTTGCAATTTCTTCCAATGTGCCCTGCAGAATTACAACGAAAACATACCTTTGTGCTTGACGATTCTGAAGAGGATGAAGTAGGTTTGTTGTCGTTAGTTGTCATGATTTCCGGTGTCGGAGAAGGAGATACCGACTGAGGCACAAAGACTGTCCCAACCGAACTAAAATTGTCTTCAGTTCGATTGTATCCGAGGCCGAACTTGTTTGTTTGACCTAGACCAAGAAGTTTATCCAACTTACTCCTTCCTAAGGAAAATTGCTGTAAGTCATCCTTGAGTTGGCAAATGGTCTCTGTCATTTCCAATTTTTCCCGTCGGGCCTCGCCGTAGAGCTTCAAGAGATAGTTTGCTTTGTTCATCATATCTATATAGTTCTTCTCGAGTTGCTCATTGGACTCTTGAAGGGAAACATTTTCTTTTATCAGTTTATCCCTTTCCACTTCAAGATCGGTCGAGAGAGAAGTTACCCTTTTTACTTCTTCTTCGAGATCCTGCAATCTCCATCTCAACCCCTTGTTTTGCTTAGCCGGTTTCTTTAAATCCCGTAAAGATCTGTGATAGGCTAGAGCAAATTCTTCACCTTCCGAATCATCCAATTCGTTGTCCGTTGCATTCTTTTCAACAGTGGAGTTGGACAACGACTCAGATGTATTTGCCATAAAGCACATGAAGGGTGAAGATACGGACGCGTGGAATGCGGTGGAGCTCTCTTCTTCATCACTCGAAGACGACTCATTTGACGTTGAGTTGTCATCCCAAGTGACGACTTGCATCGCCTTCTTCTTTGCCGGATACTTGTTAGGACATTCCGTTGCAATGTGGCCGTAGCCTCGACATTTGAAGCATTGTAGTTGTCCTTCTGAGCTTTTCTTATCCTTTGAGAAGTTCTCTTGCTTTCTTGACTTGTATCCTAAAGTACCCTTGCCTTTGTTCGACTTTCCGAAGGATGGAGATTTGCTTGAATTACCCCTTCGAAAGTTGCGGCGAAACTTCCTTGTCAAGAGAGCGAGCTGCTTCTCAAATTCCTCCATAGAAAGGTTCTCGTCATCGTCTGAGGAGGATGTATCTGCGTCTTCTTCCTTAGTTGTTTTCAACGCATAACCTGAAGACTTAGAAGTGGATGCCTTTCCAGAAGAATTGTTAGTAGTAAATGTCATTTCATAAGTTTGTAATGAACCAACTAATTCTTCTACACGTATTTCGTCCGGGTGTTTAATAGTTTCAATGGCAGTAACCTTTGGGCGAAATCGTTCAGGAAGAGTTCTTAAGATTTTTCTTACAATCTTAAATTCTAGAATCTTCTCTCCCAGATTAGCACATGAGTTTACGATGTCTTGCAATCGTGTATAGTAGTCCGTGAAAGATTCATTTTCTGCCATTAAGATAGAGTCAAACTTGCTCGTAAGCATTTGCAGTTTCTGAATCTTCACGAGGTTAGTTCCCTCATGTGTAACCTGAAGAACATCCCAGATTTCTTTCGCAGTCTCACATGCCGAGACGCGAGAGAATTCAGTTTGAGATAAGGCATTAAAAATAGCATTAATTCCCTTGCCATTGTAAGATGATGAATCTAACTCTTCCTTGGTCCATTTTGACCTAGGTTTTAAGGTGCGAACATCACCATTAAATTCAGTTGGATTAGACCATCCTAATTCAATTGATTGCCACACCCGTTCGTCGATGGAAATTAAAAAGGCTTTCATCCGTACTTTCCAGTACGCATAATTAGTTCCATCGAAGAATGGGGGTCGGTTGATGTTTCCACCTTCAACCATTGTTTACAACCCTATTCCCGCTCCGATACCACTTGTTGGGTTATATGTAATACGGATCTAAATAGGGGAAAAAACACCTAGAGGGGGGTGAATAGGTGTAAACGTATAAACACTCAAAAAATCGTTGCGATAAAACCCAATGCGGAAATAAAAATAATACGCAAGATTTTTACGTGGAAAACTCCATCACCGGAGTAAAAAACCACGGGACCGATAACACGGCAGAAATCCACTAGAATTAAAACACGTACAAGGTGATTTACCGTACACACTTACGACTCAACCTTTTCCATACGCTCCTAGAGGATCTTCTCCGCTCGCTCCGCGACGCTTCACGAATCCACGATCTGCGCCCAACGCCGAATCCACGGCGTCCAACGTCGAATCCACGACGTCCGACCGAATCCACGGTCTTCACCCAATAGCACCCTTCGAATCCACGAACGTGCCTCGCTCCGAATCCACGAGAGCGGTTGAACCTTGAATCCACAAGGACACGCGAATCCACGCGCCGATTTTTGGGGTAAATCGTTGTTTTGGGTGGTGATGATCCGCCGAATACTTAGATCAAAGATAGATCGGAAATACCATCTAAGTATTCATTAGTTTGATTCAACTCGAGATGTGAGTATGAAAACCTAGAATCAAACTAATCAATATAGATGAAGAAACATAGAGTATTCTCTAATGATTTCCTTTCTTCTCTATATGTGGATCTATAGCCGTATAAAATGGTATATGAAAATGACGGCTATAGACTCTGTGGATCCACAGTGGATTAACCCTAGAAAAAGAGTCATAGGGTCTATATATAGGTTAGAAACCCTAGGAAGGAGATAAGAATCAAAAACCTAACATTTCTGGAAATTTTACGGACGGCGATCCGGATCGGACTAGCTAGGATCCGGATCGTCGTAACGAGACAGCTAGTTCCAGAAAAACAAAGGTTCGGGATCCGGATCGAAGTGCACGATCCGGATCGTTCATACAGTTTACCAAACATCAACGTTCGGGATCCGGATTGCGAAGCATGATCCGGATCGTTCAAGGAAAATGGTAAACTCACTGTTCGGGATCCGGATCAAGAGACTACGATCCGGATTGAACTGATGTATGAACGAACCACCTTCGGGATCCGGATCGAACAACCTGATCCGGATCCTGAACATGTCCCAAGTCCAGTTTTTGATTTTTATGCAATGAAAGATTCTTCCAAGTGTTTCTACACTACAAGAAGTATTCGGATCACACAAAATATTTAGTTAAACATACCTGATCCTTTTGAATTCTTCTTTCTTGAGATTGAGTTAAACGATCCAACTTTCTTCACCTTCAATCTTCAAGACTTGAGACTTTCACGAAACTACGCCAACTCAAATTCCGTAACACCCTTATATCCAATTTACATAATCCACAGCACAGTCTCAAAGCCCTCCAATTAAAAACTGCACACTAATAACTAGGAGCTCTCTTAACAAAAATACACAATTGCACATTAGTTGCTCAACCCCCTTTACAAGCTCCAAAAGGCGCCTCAAAAATAAGTTCCATATAGCCCAAATTGCTCACAGCCTACACTAAGTCCTCCATTTAACAGCACATAAAAATCCAAGTTCACAACACACACTGCCAAAGTCCCAATTCCACAACACTCTCAAGTTCATCACCTGTACACACCTTACACAATCTCCACTCCATTCACCAAAAGGTCTACCACAATTCATAGCATACATAAAAAGCAAAACAAGCTCCAATTAACATACAAATTCCCGTAGCACACCCCAACTCAACACCCAAAATTCTGAAGCCTAGCACTTCAAAAATCGGCAGCTCACAACTGAAGGTCCTCCAAGTGCTGTCACCGTCGGCTCCAACTGCTCGCGCAGCACCGAGCTCGCCGCGTACACCTAAGTGGCTGCACCAAACACAGAGAGAGGAGAAAGAAACTATAATCAGAAAAGCTCCGCTCACAAGCGCACGTCCGTTGGCGAAGAAAGCAGCCCCGGACGCCAAAAACGCCGCGCGCCCAAGCGCGCTGCGCGAGGAGGCCGCCCCAAACAGCGCGCCGCGCTGCTGCAGCCCGCGCGCTGCCAGGGCCAGCAGCGCGCGCCGCCAGGGCCAGCTGCGCGCGCCCACCATGCAGCGCGGCACCCTGGCGGGTCCCTGGTGCGCCCGCTCTGTCGAGCGGCGCCCAGGCGCGCCCGGCAGGCAGTGCGGCGCCCTGGGCGCCCGCTCTGTCGAGCGGCGCCCAGGCGCGCCCGCCAGGCAGCGCGGCGCCCTGGGCGCCCGCTCTGTCGAGCGGTGCCCAGGCGCGCCCACCAGGCAGCGCGGCGCCCTGGGTGCCCGCTCTGTCGAGCGGCGCCCAGGCGCGCCCGCCAGGCTGCGCGGCGCCCTGGGCGCCCGCTCTGTCGAGCGGCGCCCAGGCGCGCCCGCCAGGCAGCGCCCACGCCCAAAGCTGCTCGGCGCCTCTGCTGCGCGCTTTCATGCTGTGCGCGCGCACCAGTCTAGCGCCTGCTGCGCGCGGCGCCCATGCGCGCCCGCGCAGTGATCCGCGCCAGCCGCGCGCGCACTCCTGCGCGCCCGCGCGGCCTCCGCCTTTCCGCAGCAACAACACCAACAGGGCAAGCTGCCCAAGTCCTCACACTCAGGAAACAAAACAACAACAAAACAAAACCCAAAATCTGCATTTACCTTGATAGAGGCTCGTCGCGCGCGTTCCGCTCGTCTCACATGACTTCAAGGAGGGTGTTCCATCATCAAAGCTCAATCCCCATTTCCCTTTTCCTTAGTTTCATCTTCTCCTTCTCTCTTCTTCCCTCTCATTTCCATTCCTCTGCATCCCAGCTTTTCCTCTATTTTCCATTTAGAGGAGAAGATGAGGTGGCGTGTTAATTAGCAACATGCTAATTAATAAGGGTGGTTGGTGCCATGCATTTAATGCCCACGAAAAATATCTCCCCACCCTTAGCTCCAAAAAAATATTTATTTCCTTCTCTTAATCAACAAAACCTTTAATCCCCAGACCAAGCCATCTAATTAAATTAATTAATTAATCCAATAAATACCCCCATCAACTCACTTTTTGCCCTCGGGGCCTCCGCACCAGTCCGGAACCTCCCGAGCTCAGCTGTAATCTGAAAATACACATGCTCAAAGCTTTTTCTCCTCAAAAAGCTCAACCGTGGAGTCGGTGTGCTCAAACCAAAAACCGGCTCCAAAACTGCCAGTTCCAACTCACTTTTCGCCTTCGGGTCCTCCGCGTCAGTCCGGAACTTCCCGAAATCCGCTGTAATCCCAAAGTACACCTGTTCCAGGCATTTCCCAATTTTCTGCACACCACGGTGGAGTCGAAGCTTCCCCAAAACCAGTCCTCTAACGGCGCACAAAGCCCGGAAAAATTCCGGATCAAGCTGGGGCTTCCGCGTTGATCCGAATCAACCCGACATCATCTGTAAACATGATTTGGACTCGTCCAAAGTAAAACCTCCACTTCACGCCATCTTGCGAGGTCGGTGCACTACCCGAGATCCCGACACTCTACAACATCCTCCCCCACTAAAAGAAAGTTTCGTCCCCGAAACTAAAACACACCACAACAACAAAACTACGACAATCAAATCAACCAAAGAACGCAAACACTAAACTAACAAGAAAAGTATGGCTCCACCAGCAGGAAAGTCATCAATCCCCAACCCTCGATTTAGAAAAACAGCTGAAATTAGCGAAAAGTTTGAAAATTCTGAAAGATCAGTGCCTTCGCCCCAATCAAACAAGAACAGGTTCGGGCACTGTCTCCATTTCTGGAGCAATCTTTCGAAGTTTTCGTCCTGTTCGTAAATTTCAGTACAAAGGCGAGAAAAGTGAGAGAAGTGTTGGTGTCGTTCCTGCTGTGGCTACCAAAACGAAAGCTATCACTAACAGAGACTCCTAAGGACACAACCTCTAGTCCTAAACCTCACATCTGCTACCGAGGTGGCGTTAGTCTAATGCCGCTGAAGCCAAAGCTGCTGGAAGGATACGCCGGTAATTCCGAGAAAATGAACTCCCCCTGTCCCACTCGCAGAAGGGTAACTGCTCTCATTCCATTATCAGTCGTAGCACGACACCGCACCAATCGGTCCAACCTGCGTGCTCAATCCAAGTCTTGGAGCTGTCCTTGAATCGTCAAATCTGCCGATGAAGTCCCAAGTCTCAACTGCACTAATCATGCACTGCAATCCTCCTCCACTCATAGGATACTGGGAAGAATCCAATCGCCTAAACATGTAGCAGAAATTCCTAACCCATACCCATGCAAAGATGCTGATGCAGATGCTCTACAATAATGCAGAAGAATGCAGCGGTAACGAAATACTCAACTCAGCTAACAGAAATAAAATCATACCTGCCGCGACATGATCCGCTGCCGGGGTGTCCTCTACCAGGGCTGCATAAACCCGTCCACTGGGTGCCGCAGATCGTCGTCCCGTCTGTCCCGACGTCGTGGCCCACTTTGGCTGACGGTGCACCGGAGGGGCTTCCGCAGCATGGATAGGCAAGGGGGTGCTGTCGCAATCGGCCGCACTGACAAAATGGCCTGGGGGAAAGCTGCGTGAAAATGTCCCAACTCTCCATAGAGGAAACACCGCCCCTGTCTCTGATCACACTGCGACGGTGGATGAGGCCCGCCACAAATGACACACCGCTCCTGTCGCTGCTGCCGATACTGCTGCTGCTGCGGGGGCCCACCAGATCTCCGGCGCCTACGAAACCCACGACCCTCAGGATGAGATCGTGGAGGTCTCGGAGGTCCCTGTCGGCTCGTCTGACCCTCATCATCTGGTGCTGGGCGCTTCGCCCCCGTAATCCCTGCGGGAGCTGGGGCCACCTCGACCATAACCGCCTCTCCGTGCTCCACATAGAGGGCCTGCTCCATAGAGGCATCCAGAGTCTGCAATCGCTGTGAGCGGACAAACTGGTAGATATCACGGCGCAGTCCTCGCTCAAACATGTAGATCCGGTGCGCCTCATCCCTAGCCGCGTGGGGTACACAAGCCAACAACTGGTTGAACTCTGCGATGTACTCATGCACGGGCCGATCTCTCTGTCGGAGATTCCTCAGCTGCTCCTCCAACCTCTGCCTGACGCTCTCCGGGAAAAAGGCTCCAAGAAGTAGACCGCGGAACTCCTCCCAAGTAAGCAGCTGGGTCCCAGGTGGACCTACTGGTCGAACACGCCGCCACCAGGCCTCGACGTTGCGCTCCAAGAAGTGAGTCGCCAATAGGACCTGAAACCGCTCCTGAATAAACAAGCTCTCGAAATGGCGCTCCATAGCCGTGATCCACCACTCTGCCTCCCACGGCTCCGAACTCTGCCCCGAAAAACGAGGTGGGTTAAACTGACAGAATCTCAACAATAAATCCACCACCTCCCGCTGCTCTGCCCGGGTCAACTGCCCAGCCGTCCCGAACGGCTGTCTACCGGTATCTAGTGCAATAGGGGCTACCTGCACTGCTGGATCAACTGGGGGTGCCACAGCTGGCGACGAAGGTGCGGGAGAACTCCCTGGGGGTGCTACAACTGGCTGTACCCTCTGCTCCAACATAAGCATCATCCGACCCATGGCCTCCTCCTGGCGCCATGTAGCCTCCTCCTGGCGCCGTACAGCCTCCTCCAACTGGGCCATCTAAGCCCGAAGCTCCAGCACCTCACTCTGCTGACCCTGCGCTGGCTCCTCCTGTCCAGGCTCATCAGAGGGGGAAGGCTGAGAACGCGTCTGTACCCTACGTCGGGGAGGCATCGTGCCCACCTGCAATACACTTGCAAACATTAGGACAGTACCAAACAATACTCGACCCAATTCAGCGAAAGTCAAAGGCATGTCCCCCTTCCCGTAGTACTATGTTGTCTACAGCCAACATAGTTGCCACCGAAGGAAGACATGTCGGTTACTGATCCCATCCCCCGGGAGAGTTTGGAACCCAATCCGGACTCTCGCTAACAGTCACGACTCTCACGTAGTCATCCTAATGTCCAACCACAAGCCTAGGGTTTCTAAGTCCACAATGACCTACAACCTAGGCTCTGATACCACCTAATCTGTCACGCCCCGGCGTCGAAACTGCGACCCGGGCTCGCCAACAGATCCGCCGCCCATACGGGAAGCCCCGTATAGACGAAGCGACTAACCTGCAAAAGATCAACTATGCTATACAGATATCAGAGCTGAAAGTAAACTGCTAAAAAGAAGAAAATATACAACACAAAGCCCTCACCAAAAGTAAGGGGTACATCTACTCTCAGGACGATGACTGGTAGGGAACTATCTCGCAACTCCCTTACCTCGATCAGAAGAAGCAGCAACAGGAGCAGCAGGAACAGGAGTAGAAGTCCCTGTGGGAAAAGACACCACGACGGGTTTGAGAACTACGTCCCAAGTAGTTCTCAGTGGGTGCCGCCAACAAGCCCGACGGTCTGCCCACTAAGTCTACTAGAGGCATAAGGTAACAATATAAAACTGAAATGAAAGGGCTGGAAAAGTAACTCTACAGCTACTATGCCTCTATCTAGATGCTTAAGAAAATGGAACAGATGGAACATGATGCATCTACTAACACACACAGTAAACTCACCAAATCTATACTGACTGCCGCAAAGGGTCCAGTCAAACCTGCGCCCACCTACTGCCGCACATCCTCAACAGGACGGGTCTACCGTAGAGTGTCCGTGACTGCCAAAACTGGCCCAGCCAGAGGGACTGCATCGACAAGTCGCGATAGCAAGTAACAGGGCCAACTCCGGAGTGGCACTCGAGGGGTGCGACCCCACCGAGGAAAGTATCTGCGTATCTCTGTCGAGCTCAAATATGGCTCATGCAGGCTATAGTCCAAACCACGATCAACAAGATCGACCAACAACACCAACTCTCAACCACAGGCTGGAAAACCACACAGCTGGGGGGCCACCGTCCACCAGACGGCTCCCACAACAGAACACTAAACTCACTGGAAAGACCGACACCATAAGGGTTCAGAAACCCGATAGGCCGGTGCTTAGAACCCTATCAAATAAGAACAGACTCTAGGCTCCATCTATCGAAGTTTCCCGACCCCCTTATAGTTCGGGAACACAACAAACTCGGTACAACACGCAGAAGACACCAACAGGGCCCGAAAGTCCCGGGAGACCTACACCTATAACCCTATCAAACAAGAACAGGTTCCAGGCTCGGCCCCCGTGGCTTTCGTCCCGACAAAGGAACGACCCCTAGAACCCGGATCACTCGAATCCTTTCGAGTGGTGAGATTTACAGGAAAAAGGTGACATTTGTTATTGAAAATCATTTTGATCTGGAAGAAATCCATATTTAATGATTTTAGAGTTTTTTAGAAAAACAGTTAGAAAAATAAGTGTTTTACCCAAACCCCGAAGGGCTGATGCCTTTGTCCAATTAAACAAGAACAGACTCCAGCGGCACTTCGATGCTTGGAAGAAAACATTGGTAGACTAAAATCATGTGTATGTCGAAAAGGGTTCTAGGTTCTAGGTCCGGCTAACACTAGTGAACTACTGCCACTAACACAGTGGCGACAACCCAAACAGGGGAAAACAAGACCTCTCGGGACCACCGTTTACCCCAAACGGTTCCCGGTACAGACAAGCGAACCACTACATCTACCAGACTCCACTCTGCTCCCAAGCACGAGTGCAAATGCATCCCACACTAAAAAGAAGTCCCGACCGCTCGGCTCACTACCCGGGCGAGGATAACACTAAGTCCAGGAATGAAACATTATGTGTGGATGTCTAAACATAAATAACCCAAGCCCAAGTGAGGGTTTTCTACTGGTCTGGTTACACATGCAACATATGACGGGGGTGCTAGGTCAGGTTCCAAGATATTAATAATCAACAGTTGTAGGAGAGAAATAAACACATAATCACCTAACAACAGCAGGAACATCAATTCCTATATTCTAGCACGCTATACAAAATACATTACAACATGCATGCTCCTATGCAGATAGAATTAATGCACAGTCCAATGGTCATGAAGGCAAGGCCACCCACCTGAAGGTGCTAACAGTCCGGGGTCACACAGCTGAGAAAACCAGGAAAACAGCAACTCTATGTCCAACAGGTCCAGTACAGTCCACAATCCCTCCTGGGTACAACATAAGGCTACAGTTACACTTAAATCCCAAAATCTGCCAAGAAATACAACACTGAAATTACAGCCGCAAAGATGCGATTATTTCACCTGCTGAATGTGCTCGAAAAATTCGAAATAAAATATCCCTGCGATCTTCGTGTCGATAGCTTCGAAACAAGTACCTGCACGCCCAATTCCGAGCACCGTAGGCCAAGTTACAAATTCCACAGTATCGGTGCGAAAAATCCCAAAACCATCCAACTGTAAACTCCTGTACAGATAAAAGGAAAAGTGTATACCTTCGGGAAGGTCTCCAAAAATTCCAAGAAAAATACCATGATGATCCTCGCGTCGAGTAGATGAAAAAAGTCTATAAGGAAGTCCTGAACCGAGACTCGTGCGCGGAGATCTTTTCAAAACAAGGTGCTGCCCTCACAAAAACTCACAGCAAAAATATGTCCCAAGAGCAAGGAAGAACTCCTCGAAAAGCGCGAAACTAGGAAAAGTAGGGAAAACCAAAATCGTAGCCTTACCTGTTGCGAATCCAACGGCGAAGAAATCGCACGAAAAGATGGTCGGAGTAGGCCGGGGGAGCTCGTGCACCGAAGAGCTACGGAAGAAGCACCGAAGAAAGAACGTCGCGACGCGCTAAGAAAATGGAAATCTCGATAAGCGTGCCCCGAAAAATCCCCAATCTCTGCAGATCGAAGCTACACTGCGTGAGGATCAACTTTGTTGAAGAACTCCTGCCGGTTTGAAGCTCAAAAATGCCAAAAAGACGAAGAGGAAGGGAGCTCGGGCTATTTATAGGCTGCCACAAAACAAACGGGAAAATACCAGCCATGTCCCAAGATTCGGGCGCACCCGAACTTTCGGGCGCCCGAATCCGGGCGCAGAGGAGGTTTACTGTAGCCGCCCGGAAAAACCTCGTGCAGCCACGTCACCCGCACAGCAAACAGCTCTGCGGGGCGTGCCGGGAGCGGCCATGTGGCCCTCCCGGGGCCCGACGCGTGTCCCGCACAGCAAACAGCTGTGCGGGGCGCGCGAGCTGTCGCCGCGTGGCACCTACCCGGTCAAATGGGTAGGTGGCGCCCGCCAGTGGCAGGGCGACACGCGTCCCTGCCACTGTCGCGGTCACACGTGCGGGCAGGACGCCGCTCTGGCCGCCTGCCACGCACGCGCCCCGAGGCGCCCGTCCGCGACCCCGTGCGCCGCGCCTCGTGAGCCCGCGAATGGCGTGACGACACGTGTCCCGTGCACCCGGTCCACGCACCCTAATTCGGGTTCCGTGGACCGCGCCGCGTGCACAGACCAACCGGGGGATGCCACGTGTCCCCCGCCCCGGTCCATGCACCGCCGCGTAATTTCTGTAGACCGCGCCTCACAAGCCCGCCAATCAGGCGGCGCCACGTGTCATGCACCGGGCCCGTGCACCCAGCCGCGGCGCTCTGTGGACCGAGCGCTGCAGACCGGCCAATCATGGGCCGCCACGTGGCAGCCGGCGGTCCACGGCCCCTCCCTTGCACCGAAATTCAGCGAAAACTTCCGGGAGTCCGTTTTTGGGCATCCGGACTCAGAATCAAACAAGCAAATAGCCGTTTTCAAGCGTTTTCCGTGCTGAATCCAAATCCAACCTCTGTTTGGCCCAAAACCATTACGAAAATTCGGCAAATGCAGCCGAAGGCCAATCCAGCTGTGGATATCACACAGGGTCCATCTGTGGCATCCCTTTGATGCACCATGGGCCAGATACACCAACACTAGGTGTTCTACACCAGGGTTCATGGGAGAAGCTACACGGGGGTCAGGGTCACCACAGTTTTACTGTGGTTTGCCTTACTTTTAGCCCTTATTGTATTTTACTGTTGACTGCACGATGATGAGGGCGGTTGCTCTGGTTTTTCTTACAGTTCGCTTTAGCTACAGCCCTTCATGCTTTTCATACATTGTATCTTGTGTCGCTGACTCCCCACTCTGTGACAGGTTCAGTCAGGGGTGAGAGCTAGGGCGACGGTGAGGTCGTGATGAGAGGTCTTTTGGCCCTTCGAGGCTACAGACTGTGGTTAGTTCTCCTTGTTCTTATTTCATTATCTATTAGTACCCATGCGGGTGTGATACTTTTGTGGGGTTGACTTGGATGTTGGGATTACTATAAAACTATGTGGATGAATGTTTAGTTTACTATCTGCTTGTTGGCCGTTTTCAAACCAAAAATAAAAAGAAAGAAAACGTTGCGAAAATAATTTGAAAAATGTTGGTGTCGAGTGGGCACCGTTTTCAAAACCCTGTGGATTTATGGATTTTGAAATAGTTTTGTAAAACATGGGTGTCGTGTGAGCACCGTTTTCAAAACCCTGTGGATTTATGGATTTCGAAATGACTTTATAAAACTTGGGTGTCATGTGGACACTGCTTTCAAAACCCTGCGGTTTTATCCTTTCAAAAATAGTCGGCCTCTTTATTACTTATGGAAAATGGTTGTATGTATTTGATGATTGAACTAGTGTGGTTAAAGGTATGAGGATATGGACTTTGTAGTCAGGACGCCGTGCATATACAAAGGAGACTCTGCCCGTTTGCAGAGTGAATTTGTATATGCGGCGGGTCTGGACACGCACCGGGGGAGAGAAAATATATATATATATATATATATATATATATATATATATATATATATATATATATATATATATATATATATATATATATTACAAAATTTGAGAGCTAAACGGTGACGTTTCTTCCGCGTGTTTAAACCCCGGGGCGTGACATTTTCATTCTTCTCAATCATAATACGATGACAAATCTCATGAAAAGAATCGAAAGTATCCGCTTTCTCCTTTAAAAATGCTACACATGAATATCTAGAGAAATCATCAACCAAAAAAAAAATGTACCATTTACCTCCCAAGCTTGGTTGACGAGTCGGCCCCATTAAGTCCACATGCAGTAATTCTAACGGCCGTTTGGTTCCCACGTGGTTCAAGTTCCGGTGCGTGGCTCTGGATTGCTTTCCCTTTTGACAACCTCCACACACAATGTTTTCTTTAAACGACAATTTAGGAACTCCTCTAACCACATCTTTATTAGATATTCTAGATAGTTCCTTAAAATTTATGTGACCTAGTCTTTCGTGCCAAAGAGTTTCATTATCAAGTGACACTAGGTTACAATGATCAGAAAATTTATTAAGAACTACATAGCAATTATTTTGTGACCTAACCCCTTTCAAAAAGAATGAATGGTTTTCATCAGTTATAGTGCATTCAACAGAAGAGAAATTAACTAAAAAACTATTGTCACACAATTGACTAATGCTTATGAGGTTAGTCTTAAGGCCTTCAATAAATAAAACATTGTTCAAAACCGGGCCATCTCGAATAGTTATTGTTCCTTTACCAACTATTTTTGAAGATCGTCCATCTCCAAAAACTACAAGTCCTCCGGAGGTTTTCTCTTAAGGTTGAAAATAGTTTTTATCACCAGTCATGTGACAGTCTGGCAGGGCGTGGCGCGCGCGTACGGCAGCACCACGCGGCGGCGGCCTGGCAAGGCGCGGCCCTGTTCGGCATGCAAGCATTGCGCGACGGCGGCGGCAAGGGCATCCAGCAGCGGCGGCCTGGCAGGGCGCGGCGCGCGTGTGCGGCAGCACCACACTGCGGCGGCCCGGCAGGGCGCGGCCCTGTGCGGCATGCCCTAACAGCATAAGGGCGGCGCGTGGGCGGCAGCGTTCCTGGCTGCGCGCGGGCGGCGGCCCGCATGGCTGCGCGCGGGCGGCAGCCCGCTTGGCTGCGCGCGGCTTGCGGTGGCAGCGCGGGGTGGTGGCCGCGGCGGCTCTACTAGGGCATCGAGCGGCGGCGGCGGCTCGGCTAGGGCATCGAGCGGCGACGGAGCCATCGTCGACGATCCTTAGCGTCCCCGCCGAAAACCCCGAAAACTCGTCACCATAAACAAAACCTACGAACGAAAGCCAACAATCGAACCGAACAAAACCAACAAACCAAAGCCATCATATGAACCAACGATCATACCGAACAAAATCACCGAACGAAAACCATCATACGAACCAACGATCAAAACGAACAAAATCACCGAACGAAAACCATCATACGAACCAACGATCAAAACGAACAAAACCAACGAACCCTAATGCAAAACTAAAATATCGAAAACAGAGAGACGAGACCCACAACACGAATCATGAAGATACTAACGATCAAAAACCGACGAACGGAACCAACCAACGACATTCAAGAACGCCAAGAAACTAAAGTAACGATAACCAATGGTCAAGATTCACAAAGCGAAAAGGGTGCTAACCTAGCTCCGACGTAGAAGACGACGCGATCCCGATCTCCGCGGACGGTGGTGTTTCTAGATCCGCTCCTCGGTATCGGCGACGCTTCCGGTCTCGGTCTTCTGCACGCGCAACGAGGAAAGAGGAAGAGGAACGATCTTTTCTCAAAATCAGGGTTATACGGTATTTGGGATATTAATATCTTTTTATTAATATTTTTATTTATTTATTTTTCCTTGTACGTTCGAAAATCCCAATATCTTATATTTTAAAGATATTTTTGGCCGATTCCTCGATAAGCGTGCCGATCCTCCGAACCGTCCCGTAACCGTTAGCACGGATCCTGATGCACCAAAAACACATAGCGGGTTCCTAGGATGTCAGAACTTACCTTTTTGGACCCGTTAACACTGAAACCCTCATTCCGGAAGATCTGTAAGTCGGATTTCCGATCCGATCGCATCGTCCTTCTCCATTTAACGAGCTCTACCGCAGAAAAATACACGCAAGCGCAGAAGATCTACCCTAAAAAGTCGAGACACTACATTTTGCCATCACATCGGCGCAGCTTTACTTGCTCGATGATGAGGGCGGCAGCAGGAGTTTTGCTATCACATCGGCGCGGCTTTATTTGCCCGATGATGAGGGCGGCAGCAGGCAGTATCAGTTTTTACTGGTGGATAGATTGGGTTTATCTGGACGGTTTTTGGTTACTGATGCATACATACAGTCGTTCCTTTCGGTATTACGTTTAGAGGCATACTAGTAGTGGTTTCCCTTTATTCAGCAGTTCTGTTTACAGCTTTACCACTTATTCATTTCCTTGCCTCTGGTAGACTTAGTTGGTACGCCGGAGTTTGAGGCTTTACCCACAGGGGGAGGCTACTGGTTTACTAGTGGTTCTCACCCCCATTGTTGTTTCCCTCTTTTCTTCCTTCTGTTTTGTAGAGTCTTCTGCAGGAGTTGCTGTTCATTCGGTCGTTGTTCGAGGCGAGGGAGTCACAAGCTAGATCCTTACCACCCGAGGAGTGTAGCCGTATCCCCTGGTTGGAGATTCCTAGCACTGTCAGCTGGATTTTATTGTTTACTCTGAGAGGGATCTTTTGTATTTTGAGAGACTGATGTACTATAGTTTTAGCTTATCTCCCTTTTTGGAGTTGAGAGATGTTGTACTGAGGATACTGTTAAGGAATTTGGTTTGGCATATTTCGTGATGTGGTTAAGTCTTGAAGATTGAAGATGAAGATGTTAGGATCATATACCTCAATCTCAAGAAAGAAGAATTCAAAAGGGTCAGGTACGTTTAACTAAACAATCTTGGTGATCCGAATACTTCTTATTGTGTAGAAACACTTGGAAGGGTTTTTAATTGCATAAAAATCAAGAAACTGGACTGTTATATGTTCAGGATCCGGATCAGGGTACTACAGTCCGGACCCCGAACGTAGGTAGGTTCATGCGCAAATCCAGTCCGGAACACCCTTGGTTCAATCCGGACCCCGAACGTGGATTCTGCAGAAATCGCATGAACAGTCCGGACCGTGGATACTTCAGTCCGGACCCCGAACATGATTTTTCAGGAATTCTCTGAAAAACAACGACAGTCCGGATCAAGCCAAATCCAGTCCGGACCGTCGTGCGGGAAAAATTCTGTTACAGTCAGTTTTTGATTCTTATCCTCTTCCAATGGTTTCTAACCTATAAGTAAACCCTAATTTCATTGTTTAGGGTAATCCACTATAAGTTTTTTACTCCGTACATGAACGAGGAAAATTAACGGAGAAAACTTATAAAAATCGACATATAGAGAAGAAAGGAAATAACTAAATTAATTCTATATTTCTTCATCTATATTGATTAATTTGATTCTAGGTTTTCATACTTAGATTTTGAGTAGAATCAAATTAATGAATACTTAGATGGCATTTCCGATCTATCTTTGATCTAAGTATTCGGCGGATTTTCACCACCAACAAAACAACGATTTTCCCCAAAATCGGCGCGTGGATTCGCGTGGCCTTGTGGATTCAAGGTGCTACCGCTCTCGTGGATTCGGAGAGAGGTACATTCGTGTGATCGAGACGTATTACTTGGTGGAGACCGTGGATTCGGTCAGACGTCGTGGATTCGACGTTGGACCCCGTGGATTCGGCGTTGGACGCAAATCGTGGATTCGAGGCGCGTTGTGGAGAGAGCGGAGAAGATCAACTCGGAGCGTATGGAAAAAGGATGAGTCGTGTGTGAGTACGGTATATCACCTTTGTACGTGTTTTAATCTTAGTTGATTTCACCGTGTTATCGGTCCCGTGGTTTTTTACTCCTGGTTTTGGAGTTTTTCCACGTAAACTCTTGCGTGTTATTTTTTATTTCCGCATTGGGTTTTATTACGCAAAGATTTTTGAGTGTTTATTATTTACACCTATTCACCCCCCTCTAGGTGTTTCTTCCCCTATTTAGATCCATATAGTTATATCCCAACAAGTGGTATTAGAGCGGGAATAGGGTTGTAAACAATGGTTGAAGGTGGAAACATCAACAGACCCCCGTTCTTCGATGGAACAAACTATGCCTACTGGAAAGTACGGATGAGAGCATTTTTAATCTCCATCGATGAACGGGTGTGGCAATCAATCGAGTTTGGATGGTCAAATCCGACTGAAATTATTGCTGATGTTCGCACCATCAAACATAGGTCGAAATGGACAAAGGAAGAAAGTGATGCATCTTCTTACAACGGCAAGGGAATTAATGTCTTATTTAATGCTTTGTCGCAAACTGAATTCTCTCACGTCTCGGCATGTGAGACTGCGAAAGAAATCTGGGATGTTCTACAAGTTACACAAGAGGAAACAAGCCTTGTGAAGATTCAAAAACTGCAAATGCTTATGAGAAAATTTGAATCAATTTTTATGGCAGAAAATGAATCCTTCACAGATTATTATACACGATTGCAAGATATCGTAAATACATGTGCTAACTTGGGAGAGAAAATTCCAGAATCTAAAGTTGTAAGAATGATTTTAAGGACTCTTCCTGAAAGATTTCGCCCTAAGGTTGCGGCCATTGAAACAGTTAAACACCCGGACGAAATCAAAGTAGAAGAATTAGTTGGTGCACTTCAAATGTATGAAATGACATTTCCTACTAACAATTCTTTTGGAAAGCCATCTTCTTCTAAGTCTTCAGGTTTTGCATAGAAAACAACAAAAGAAGAAGACACAGATTCATCCTCCTCAGACGATGATGAGAATTTATCAATGGAGGATTTCGAGAAGCAACTTGCGCTCTTGACAAGGAAATTTTGCCGAAACTTTCGAAGGGGTAATTCAAGCAAAACTTCATCCTTCGTAAAGTCGAAGAAAGGCAAAGGAACTTCAAGCTTTAAGTCAAGAAAGCAAGAGAGTTTTTCAAAAGACAAGAAAAACTCGGAGGGACAAATCCAATGCTTCAAGTGCCGAGGCTACGGTCACATCTCAACGGAGTGTCCCAATAAGAATCCGTCAAAGAAGAAGGTGATGCAAGCCGTCACTTGGGATGACACCTCAACGTCAAATGAGTCATCTTCTAGTGATGAAGAAAACAACTCAACGGCATTCCACGCGTCCACAACTTCACCTTACGTGTGCTTTATGGCAAGTACATCCGGTTCATTATCCAACTCGTCCCAGGTTGATCAAACTGCAACGGACGATGAATCGAGTAATTCCGAAGGTGAAGACTTTGCTTTTGCCTACCATAAACTTTTAAAGGTTTCAAAGAAATTGGCAAAGCAAAACAAGGGTTTGAGAGGGAGATTGCAGGATCTCGAAGAAGAAGCAAAAAAGGCAACTTCTCTCTCAAACGCTCTTAAAGTGGAAAGGGATAACTTGATCAAAGTAAATGTTTCCCTTCAAGAAAAAAATGAGCATTTCGAGAAGGAACACGTAAAATTGGTGGATAAAGCAAGTTACTTCTTGAAGCTCTACTCCGAGGCTCGACAAGAAAAGATGGAGATAACAAAGACCATTTTCCAACTTAAGGATGATTTGAAGCGATTATCTTCGGGAAGGAGCAAGTTGGATAAGTTGCTTGGTCTTGGTCAAACGAACCGTTTCGGCCTTGGATACAATCGAACTGGAGACAGTCCTAGTTCGAGTAGAACAGTTTTTGTGCCCAGTCGGCGTCACCTCCTCCGACGACGGAATTCACTGCATACAACGACAACAAGCCTACCTCACCTACTTCGGGTTCATCAAGTACTAAGGTATGTTTTCGTTGTGGTTTTGCAGGGCACATACGAAGAGATTGCAAGATTGGAGCGAAACGATCAAATCAAGCACCTCTTGCAACAACTACCAACAAGGTCATTCCCCGGAAATCAAAGGAGAATTTTTCAAAAGAAAAGAACCTTGGTAGTTCACCTCTCAAGACGACGTCATCAATGAAAAGCAATCAATCAAACAAGATGCTTTCACCAAGGAGAATAACTTCACAATCATTGCCGACGCATTCCAAAAAGGTTTGGGTGCGCAAAGGTGAAATCTTCCCTTGTCTTGTTGTTCATACTTCTTTGCATGCTTATGACAACTCGTCTTGGTATCTGGATAGTGGGTGTTCCCGTCACATGACCAGTGACAAAAATTGTTTTCAAACTTTAGAGAAAACCTCCGGAGGACTTGTAGTTTTCGGAGACGGTCGTTCTTCTAAAATTGTTGGAAAAGGGACAATCACTATTCCAGAAGGCCCGGTTTTGAACAATGTTTTATTTGTTGAAGGCCTTAAGACTAACCTCATTAGCATTAGTCAACTTTGTGATAATGGCTTTTCAGTTAATTTTTCTTCAGCAGAATGTATTGTAACTGATAAGGACCATGTTTTTTTTTTGAAAGGGGTTAGATCTGAAAATAATTGCCATGTAGTTCCAAAAAAAATTCCTGAACATTGTAACCTAGTTTCTTTAGATAATGAAACTCTTTGGCATGAAAGACTAGGCCACATAAATTTTAAGGAACTAGCAAGGATTTCTAATAAAGACGTGGTTAAGGGGGTTCCTAAACTATCTTTTCAAGAAAACATTGTGTGTGGAGGTTGTCAAAAGGGAAAACAGTCAAGGGCCGCGCACAAGAACTTGAACCACGTTGGTACCAAACGGCCGTCTACGTAATCAATCGTGTGTATTTGCGCCCGGGAGCTTTAAATACACCATATGAGCTATGATTTTGTAGAAAACCAAATATCAAATATTTTCGAATCTTTGGGAGTCGCTGTTACATTTTACGTGATCGCGAAAATCTTAGAAATTTTGACTCTCGAAGTGACAAAGGGATTTTCATGGGTTATTCTACAAATAGTAGAGCATATCGGGTATTTAACCTCGAATCTAAAACGATGGTAGAATCTATTAATGTTAAAGTAGATGAAGCTTTTCATTTTGCATCTGATAAATCTACCCCCGATATGTCTCTTGATGATGATACTCCTGTAAATGCATCTTCTCATAATAATTCTTCCGATAATGTTGATGCATCTAATGGTTCTTCCAGTTTATCTGATATGCAGGAATCATCACACATACCTCAGAGTACTCCGTTACCTCAAACGCTACGTATCTCCAAGGATCATCCAGAATCAAATATTATTGGAGACCCACAAGAAGGAGTCAGAACTCGGAGACAATTGGTGTGTGGACTTGCGTGTTACGTCTCCATGATAGAACCAAAGAACGTCGATGAAGCTCTTCGGGATGATTACTGGATTGAAACAATACATGAAGAGCTCCATCAGTTCGAAAGAAATAAAGTCTGGGAATTAACGAAGCCTCCGAAGCAACACAACATAATTGGTACTAAATGGATTTTCAAGAACAAGAAAAACGAGGATGGGACCATTATCAGGAACAAAGCACGCCTAGTTGCTCAGGGCTATTCACAAATTGAAGGTATAGACTTTGATGAGACGTTCGCCCCAGTAGCTCGTCTAGAGTCAATTCGCATCCTTTTCGCGATTGCTTGTCATTTTAAAATTAAACTCTTTCAAATGGACGTTAAGAACGCCTTTTTAAATGGTTTTCTAAATGAGGAAGTTTATGTGGCTCAACCGAAAGGTTTCATTGATCATAAACTACCTAACCATGTTTTTCGATTGAAAAAGGCTTTTTACGGTCTAAAACAAGCACCGCGAGCATGGTATGAAAGGTTGACAAAGCACCTTTTGAAAAAGGGCTACACTCGAGGGGGAGCGGATCAGACTCTCTTTGTGAAGCATTATCAGGATAACTTCATTGTGGCACAAATCTATGTCGATGACATTATATTTGGAGCAACAAGGAATAATGATGCTTCTAAATTCGCTGAAACCATGGAAAGCGAATTTGAGATATCCATGATGGGCGAGCTAACTTGTTTTATTGGATTGCAAGTCAAACAAAATGAAGAAGGCATTCATGTGAGGACCTGGATCCCCACGTCGAGATTACTGGATCATCTACAGCTCCCGGAGGCCTATGTGGCGTGTTGGTGGTATTTGTGCCCCAATTGGACATTAGTGTTGGGCTCAGCGTGTTTAATGGATCACGTGGGTGATCATTGGACTCCGTCGGATCGTTAGAAGTGGTTTCGCGCGCCAAGGATATTTAAATTGGACTCAGTGCGAAGTTTGGACCAAGGATTACCTTTCCGGATGCCTTCGGCAAATTTTGGAGTTGGAATTTGGCAAATTGGACTTCGGATTTGGATTCAGCGCGCGAAAACGGTTAAAACGGACTACCCACTTGTTATTTTTGGACTCTGGACACTGTTCACGCCGGAACAGTGTTTCCGGCGGCGGCGGCAGCGGCGGAGCGGCCGCAGGCGGCGCGGCGGACGGAGGCGCGGGCCGCCCGGTCCACGCGGCAGGCGTGCACCGGGGGCTGGACGCGTGGCGGCCCGGGAGTGGGCCGGTCCGCGGGGCGCGGTCTACGGGGGAGTGCGGGGCGCACGGTGGACCGGGGTGACACGTGGCAGCATCTTAGAGGTGGGTTCACAGCGGTTGGTCTACGCAGTATTCGGGATGGCTCGTGGTTTACGGTGCACCGGGCTTGGACACGTGGCAGGTTCGCATTGGTTCGGTCCACAGGATTTCGTGCACCGGGTTCACTAGGCAGTGGCTTGACACGTGGCGTTCTCCGATTGGTGGGGCTACTGTGCGCGGCAGGGTGGCAGGCGGCGGCGTCAGGCGCACGTGGGCGCGGTCGGAGCGGATTCCCGCGCTTGGGGAGGACACGTGTCGTCGTCCGCGGGTGGCCACGCGGCGCGACGGGTACGGCTGGAGCGGCTGTCGCCTGTTTGGCGGGCGACGTGGAGGCCTGGATGGGATTCGGGCGGCTACAGTGTTCGGGCGCGGGGGGTTTCGGGCTGCTACAGTGCGCACCCGAAAACTCCCAGCGCCCGGAAACGGGGACTTATTCGGTATTTTCCCAATTGTTTCTGCTGCCTATAAAAGGCGATCCGAGCTCCCTTTCTTCCCTTTTTCCGCCATTTCCAAGCCTCATCTCGCCTGGGTGTCTTCATCAAAGATGATCCCCGAGTTTGGATGCATCTTTCTGCAAAGTTTCGGGATTTTTGGTGGCACGCTTATCGAGGTTTCTATTTTTACGGCGCGGCGCGACGCTCGTTCGTTTGTGGTCTTCTTCGTCGCGTTTTGGTGCGAGGACTCTCCCGGCCTACCCCGAGCACCTTTTTCGGTGATTCTTGCGCCGTTGGCTTCACGACAGGTAGGGCTATGTTTCCCATGTTTACTGGTTTTTCCCATTCCGAGCTTTTCATGGGTCTTTCGGATCATCTTGTAACCCCTTTTTCTGGGCGGAGTTTTGGGACAGCGGTGCGGTATTTTGGCGATATCTTCGCGCACAGGCATCGGATTGGGGCGATTCAAGAGGCGATTTGCATCTACACATCACGAGGAATATGCCCAAATTTTCTTGGAATTTTCTGTATATTTCTCGAAGGTGAAGATTATCTGTGAACAGTAATTGTTGCTACAGTTTTTGAGTGTAGTTTGATTCGGGGTGGTTCCCTTGTCGGAATTGTTTCTCAGTGTAGGAAGCTCGGAATTGGACGTGCAGGTACTCGTTTCGAAGGTATCGACGCGAGGATTACTGTGATATTTTTATTGGATTTTTCGGGGCACTTGCATCAGGTGAAATATGCGCGGCTTTGGGACTGATTTTCAGATTGTGTATGTTTGGTTAGTTTTGGAATAAAAGTGTAATGTTGAGCGTTATTGTTGTGCCCAGGGGTGTCTTTAGCTGTTTGAAGCCGAGGCTTACGCGACTTGTACCATGGGTGATATGTTGGCAGATTTTGGACCGCGGGCGTCTACCCACTTCACCGACTTCAGGTTTGCCTTGGGTTAAGCGCTTCAGGTGGGTGAGCTTACTATCAGTAATTGTTTAAGGCAATGTTTATGTTGTGGCAAGTATAAGCCCACTTGTGGGGATGTCACCCCTCTATGACTGATGCATGCATGTGTAGGGTACATAGTCTATATTGGCTAGTAGGTAAGCTTGTTATTGATATTGGTATAAATGTTTGCAAGAATAGTATGTATGAGGTATACCGAGGACTTGCATGAGTTGGACATCTATGTGATGATTAGTGTAAGCTTACCTAGGATAATGTTACCCTATGAGATTATGTAACATGCCATGTTAGCACATAGCCTTTCTTGTGATGGATTATGCTTGGGACAGGATTTCGTAGCTATGTGCGGATTTGTACTCTGAGGAGTTATTATGATCATTCTATTGTTGAACCCTGAGTTGTGGACAGGTCTAGTTTTGAGATTCCGGCATGTTGTTTATTCCTAAAGGAACTATTATTATGCTTTACCCCCTTTATTTCCTTGAGGACATTTGCATGCTTGTATGGTCATGTAGTTAGGCCATCTTTTACTGCTGCACTACTTATTGGAACTTGACTTAGGAGAAACCATGCTTTTCTTTTCTCCATCTTGTTGGTCAGGTGGTCAGTGTTGCTCGGGTTCGAGCAGGGGGTTTGGGTAGTGTATATTCGGGACTTCGTGTCTGGGACAGGTTGGTTTAGTTGTGGGGCTTTGCGGCAACCGCGGATATTGGGCGGTTGACCGGATGTTTCTCTATGCACCTGATTGGGTATCAGTTTTACTTAGTGGATGGAGTTTCCCACTTAGCGTTTAGTTGCATCTGACTGAGGTCGGGTTTTTCTTTAGTGGTTGAGTTTTTCCACTTTGATCTGACTGATGATCTAGTCCTGCTGTTTCGAGATACTGGTGATATTGATGACAGAGATGCTTTACTCGTGTGGGTAGCTCCCCTCGAGTGCCGCTCCGGAGTAGGCTTCAGACCGTGTTGGGTTCCGGTCAGACCGTGTTGGGTTCCGGTGAGACCGTGTTGGGTTCCGGTCAGACCGTGTTGGGTTCCGGTCATTTGGACAGAGCAGGCGAGTGCCGGGTTTATACCGGTTCATTCGATTGAGTTTATTTCGGTCAAATACTTTTATGGTTACACTCGTGCCTGGGGGGCCGAGTGCAGACTGGTAGTTGAGTTTAGATCAGTGTTGGTATTGTTGAGAGCCGTCTGGTTGACGGTGGTCCCGAGTTGTTGCGAGTACTTTGACCGCTGTGTGAGAGGTTGAGCATCTTGATTCTATCCGTCTGTGAGGGAGCGTGGATTTTCACCATAGCCTGCATGATCCTCTACTCGATAGCGAGCTAGTCCGTTTGGACGCCCTACGTAATTCCCTGCCCGTCTTTGGGAGGTGGTTGTAGGTGGATGCAGGTTGACTGGACCAGATGTGGCAGTCAGCTCGTTTGGGTCGTTGGTGCACTTTATGTGCTAGTGGTTGCATACCACTGTTTGGTTCTCCCCTTTTAGCCTTTAGTGAGGGGCAGGGTAGCTGTTGAGAGTTTCCAGCGTACTCATTTCAGCCTTATGACTTGGGTCAGTTTTTGTCTCTTGAGGACTTGGTGGGCAGACCGTCGGGTCTGGCGGTGGTACCCACTGAGAACTCCCTTTTTGGTGTAGTTCTCACACCCTTTGGGGGTTCCCCCCTCTTTTTCTCTCCTCTCCTTTGTTTTGCAGAGTCTTAGCAGGTGTTGCCGACTCTGTGGTCGTTGATCGTGGCGAGGGAGTCGCGAGCTAGATCCCTACCCGGCGTTGGAGAGTAGCGGTACCCTTCTGAGGAGATCATCAGTAGATTAGCAGTTTCTTTTCCTCTTTTGAGAGACTTGTAGTGAGGATATTTTGTATTGAGAGACTGTACACTGTTGTATATAGTGGAGTTACCTCCCGGCTGGGTTTAGAGCTTGTACTTGAGGATATTGTATTATTATATTTTGGGAGGCAGACAGTGTTGTTTTTATTTCCAGTTGTACAGTGATTGATTTTAGTTACAGCAGATTTTCATTTATAGCTCTGATATCTGTTTAGTTATAGTACTTTTCTTGCAGGTAGGACGCTTCGCCTATGCAGGTTGGCATAGGTGGCGGATCTGTTTGGCGGGCCCGGGTCGCGGTTTCGACCCCGGGGCGTGACAGATTAGAGTGGTATCAGAGCCTAGGTTGTAGGTCATGGTGGACTTAGAAACCCTAGGCTTTTGGTTTGACCCTTGACTGACTTCGTGAGAGTCGTGATTTTGCGAGAGTCCTGATTGAGTTTTATACCTCTCCCAAGGGACGGGAGGAGTGATTGGCATGTTTATTCTCCTAAGTAATTATGTTGGCTGCAGACAACATAATGCTGTGGAACGGGTGACATGCTTTAGACTTTCGCTGGATTGGGTCGAGTGTTGTTGTGTGCTGTTTTGTTGTTTCGTCGTGGCGAGCGGTGTCTCCCCGACGTTGGGTTTTGACCCGTGTGCATCCTGTCATGGCAGTTGAGCTTGAGCAGTTGGTTTTGGGCCGGATACCTGGATTGAGGTCAGAGAACCCCGGACCCAGATGACAGGATTGTCAGAGGCTTATCAGCGGCTGTGGGAGCAGCTGGTCTTGGTGACACAGTTGTCGGAGCACTGAGTAGCCCCCTCTGTGCCAATGTTTAGTGTCGAGGCACCGAGGCAGGGTGGATGGTTGACAGCTGGTGAGCTGTGGGACATGATCGACCTTCTGGGCCATATTTGGCAGATGAACCACCCCGACTCGTAAGATTGAGTTTGGAGCCGTTGGAGGCAGAGTCGCGGCTGGTGGTGATGGAGTGATTAATTGAGAGCCTCCCTGTGCTTGTGAGTGTATGCAGTTGTTGAACTGCGCACTCCAGATTCGAGGGACGAGGCGCATAGGATATATGAGACTGGGAGTGGATTGCGCCAGGACACCTTTCTGTTATTCAGTCCCTCCATTGTAGATTTAGACGCCTCGTTGGAGCAGGCACAGTGTATGGAACGCGGCATTGCAGTTCCTTTGGATAGGGATCTGTCGCCAGAGGTGAGTTCTGGATTTTGGGCGTTTGGCGCCGGATGATGGAGGACAGATCGGCCGGCAGGGGCATGACTAATTTTCTTTCTTGGATGGCGAATTCCCGAGATGTCAGAGGTCGAGTGGACCCCGAAGGCGACATCAGTATTTTATCAGAGTGGCGCAGCGATAGCATGGATTTGTTATCTGCGGAGGACCTTATTCGTCGCCTCATTGTGGTCAGAGACAGAGGTCGTGCTTCCTAGTGATAGCCCTGATTTTCAGGCAGATTGAGCAACAACCACTTGCTTTGAGCGGATGGATCTGTGCCGCCCGGTTGGAGGGCGCCACGGTAGTGGATTGAGTGTCGCAGGTGGGATTTCACCACGGTAGTCGGAGTTAGAGCATGTTCCACTCTTACCTGGGTTAGAGGCAGATTTGTTACCACGTGCACTAGAGGTACAGGTTCCTGTTGTTGTTGTGCACGTGGAGGAGGCTTTTGGATCATGTCCAGTGCGGCCGAGGACCGCGAGATGCCGGCAGAATTATTGGAAATTATAGCAATTAGGTGTTTTGACCTTATGCTTGAGATGGTTGGGCACTATGCCACAGGATGTTCGACTGCGGCAAAAGAGGACTTGATCTTCGGCAAGACAGGCAATTGGAGGCTTGCTCGTTGAGGTTGTTAGAGCACTCTGGTTTTAGCGACAGGATGAGAGGTGCTTACGGCGGCACCGGGACTCGAGGATATCTCTGTTGCCTGCGAGATCCCGTGTGTGATTTCCCCTTAGTTGTTGGTAATGCCGCCGGTTAGGGAGATAGAGATTGCGTTTGACGTGGTTCGAGGAACCGCGCCACTCGGGACGGCACCTCATTGGATATCGCCGGTAGAGCTGAGAGAGAGCTGTTGGCACAGTTGCAGGATCTGATGGATCGAGGGGTCTGTTTGACCTAGTGCCACGCCGTTGGTATACGGTGGTGATGCCACGTCGTTGATACACGACTGTGAGGATCCTTTTTTGGTTCGAGTGTAGACAGGTCCGGGTGGTATCTATGACCTTTCGATGGAACTATACTCCGGCAGTTGGTGGATGATGCGAGCACCCACTTGGTGTTAGACAGCTGAGGACTTCGCCTAGGTGGCGTTTGGACGCGGGTGAGGGCATTATGAGTTGTTAGTGAGGCCAATGGAATGACGATTGCCCCGTGGATTTCAAGATCTGAGGAATAGTAGGTCCCGGTTGTACTTGGACGGACTGGGAGTGGTATTTTCCCGGTGATATTTTGATTTACTCCCAGAGTGATTTGGAGCACGAGGAGCGCTTTGTGGATGTGCTATCATGCCCGTGGGGATGAAGCGGTATGGCCAAGTTATTGAAGTACAAGATGTAGCTGCAGAAGCATACCTTCTTGGGTCGCTTTGTTCGAGCCGTAGGGGCGGCGGTGGAACCCGACCTATTGGATGTTATTCAAGTTGACTGAGACCGATTTTCATTCTTGAGGTGAGAAGCTTCTAGACTTGGCGGTGCCGAGAGAGCATGGCCAATGGATAATGTGTCTGATATTAGCGCCAATGCTAGTGTTTCCTGTGTTGGGAGATGGAATTGTGTGATTTAGTGATGCCTCCATTGTGGCGGTGGAGTTACCGTGGGTGGATCTTCGGTCCACACTTTATTAGTCCAACCCTATGAGTGTTGTGGCAGGATGAACCGCTGTTTTGCAGGCAGCTTAGATTCCCCGGTTGAGCCTTCAGTACACCCTTTATTCCCAGCTTGGATTGTTATACCTGGGCGTAGGCCATGCCTGTTTGGCTATCAGTTTTGATTACTCAGCATCTTGAGTGGGATTTCCGCGGAATGTTGTTGCTATTTGGGATTTTTGAACCGCGGGTTTGAGCCTCCGCTTTTTGATCGCCTTTCGAGCCAGTTTTCCCTCCCGTTCACTGACGGTTTGGTTCCCCGTCAGGGCATCTTTTCGACCCGTGGGTCCGTTTGGAGTTATGTTGGCTTGTTGAGTGTCCAACCGTGGCTTGAGATTGTGTCTCTTGAGGATCCCTTTTGAGGGTAGCTCGTGGTCGAGTAGGCCACTCGGGTGATTTTGGATCGGAAGTAACCGAGTGAAGACCCCAGCTATTGGATCTTTTTCCTCATCGGCTGAATTTGGGGTATACTTTGGGTGATCCTGGTTGAGTAGACACCAGGAGGTGGTTTGGGGCGTGTTTGCGCTGTTGATTATTCTGTTTCCCCCGGCTCTTGATGGGGCCTCTGTATTGTTTCACGTCTCAGCTCAGGAGTGTTTTGCTTTTGGATCCCTCGCCCGTGATTGACTTGCCCTTCCGAGATCTGTGATTGTTGGAGTACGAGGGACGCCCGTTGCGATTTCTGGCTCGGGAGTTGAGGAAAATCGCATGTCGGGCCATGCCGTACTTGTTGTTGTTGTTGTTGGGAAGTAATCACGGGGACGTGAGCGATGTTTCGGGAGCTGGAGGCGTTATGATGAATACCTACCCGTGGTATGTGGGACCCTTGGGGGATTTGAGTTAGTTTCGAGGAACGAAACTTTTCTTAGTGGGGGAGGATGTGAGGACCTGGATCCCCACGTCGAGATTACGGATCATCTACAGCTCCCGGAGGCCTATGTGGCGTTGTTGGTTGGTATTTGTGCCCCAATTGGAACATTAGTGTTGGGCTCAGCGTGTTTAATGGATCACGTGGGTGATCATTGGACTTCCGTCGGATCGTTAGAAGTGGTTTCGCGCGCCAAGGATATTTAAATTGGACTCAGTGCGAAGTTTGGACCAAGGATTACCTTTCCGGAATGCCGTTCGGCAAATTTTGGAGTTGGAATTTGGCAAATTGGACTTCGGATTGGATTCAGCGCGCGAAAACGGTTAAAACGGACTACCCACTTGTTATTTTTGGACTCTTGGACACTGGTTCACGCCGGAACAGTGTTTCCGGCGGCGGCGTGCAGCGGCGGAGCGGGCCGCAGGCGGCGCGGCGGACGGAGGCGCGGGCCGCCCGGTCCCACGCGGCAGGCCGTGCACCGGGGGCTGGACGCTTGGCGGGCCCGGGAGTGGGCCGGTCCGCGGGGCGCGGTCTACGGGGTAGTGCGGGGCGCACGGTGGACGGGGGTGACACGTTGGCAGCATCTTAGAGGTGGGTTCACAGCGGTTGGTCTACGCAGTATTCGTGGATGGCTCGTGGTTTACGGTGCACCGGGCTTGGACACGGTGGCAGGTTCGCATTGGTTCGGATCCACAGGATTTCGTGCACGGGTTCACTAGGCAGTGGCTTGACACGTGGCGTTCTCCGATTGGTGGGGATACTGTGCGCGGCAGGGTGGCAGGCAGGCGGGCGTCAGGCGCACGTGGGCGCGGTCGGGCGGATTCCCGCGCTTGGGGAGGACACGTGTCGTCGTCCGCGGGTGGCCACGCGGCGCGACGGGTACGGCTGGAGCGGCTGTCGCCTGTTTGGCGGGCGACGTGGAGGCCTGGATGGGATTCGGGCGGCTACAGTGTTCGGGCGCGGGGGGTTTCGGGCTGCTACAGTGCGCGCCCGAAAACTCCCAGCGCCCGGAAACGGGACTTATTCGGTATTTTCCCAATTGTTTCTGCTGCCTATAAAAGGCGATCCGAGCTCCCTTTCTTCCCTTTTTCCGCCATTTCCAAGCCTCATCTCGCCTGGGTGTCTTCATCAAAGATGATCCCCGAGTTTGGATGCATCTTTCTGCAAAGTTTCGGGATTTTTGGTGGCACGCTTATCGAGGTTTCTATTTTTACGGCGCGGCGCGACGCTCGTTCGTTTGTGGTCTTCTTCGTCGCGTTTTGGTGCGAGGACTCTCCCGGCCTACCCCGAGCACCTTTTTCGGTGATTCTTGCGCCGTTGGCTTCACGACAGGTAGGGCTATGTTTCCCATGTTTACTGGTTTTTCCCATTCCGAGCTTTTCATGGGTCTTTCGGATCATCTTGTAACCCCTTTTTCTGGGCGGAGTTTTGGGACAGCGGTGCGGTATTTTGGCGATATCTTCGCGCACAGGCATCGGATTGGGGCGATTCAAGAGGCGATTTGCATCTACACATCACGAGGAATATGCCCAAATTTTCTTGGAATTTTCTGTATATTTCTCGAAGGTGAAGATTATCTGTGAACAGTAATTGTTGCTACAGTTTTTGAGTGTAGTTTGATTCGGGGTGGTTCCCTTGTCGGAATTGTTTCTCAGTGTAGGAAGCTCGGAATTGGACGTGCAGGTACTCGTTTCGAAGGTATCGACGCGAGGATTACTGTGATATTTTTATTGGATTTTTCGGGGCACTTGCAGCAGGTGAAATATGCGCGGCTTTGGGACTGATTTTCAGATTGTGTATGTTTGGTTAGTTTTGGAATAAAAGTGTTAATGTGAGCGTTATTGTTGTGCCCAGGGGTGTCTTTAGCTGTTTGAAGCCGAGGCTTACCGCGACTTGTACCATGGGTGATATGTTGGCAGATTGGACCGCGGGCGTCTACCCACTTCACCGACTTCAGGTTTGCCTTGGTTTAAGCGCTTCAGGTGGGTGAGCTTATCTATCAGTAATTGTTTAATGCAATGTTTATGTTGTGGCAAGTATAAGCCCACTTGTGGGGATGTCACCCCTCTATGACTGATGCATGCATGTGTAGGGTACATAGTCTAATTGGCAAGTAGGTAAGCTTGTTATTGATATTGGTATAAATGTTTGCAAGAATAGTATATGTATGAGGTATACTGAGGACTTGCATGAGTTGGACATCTATGTGATGATTAGTGTAAGCTTACCTAGGATAATGTTACCCTATGAGATTATGTAACATGCCATGTTAGCACATAGCCTTTCTTGTGATGGATTATGCTTGGGACAGGTTTCGTAGCTATGTGCGGATTTGTACTCTGAGGAGTTATTATGATCATTCTATTGTTGAACCTGAGTTGTGGACAGGTCTAGTTTTGAGATTCCGGCATGTGTTTATTCCTAAAGGAACTTATTATGCTTTCCCCCTTTATTTCCTTGAGGACATTTGCATGCTTGTATGGTCATGTAGTTAGGCCATCTTTTACTGCTGCACTACTATTGGAACTTGACTTAGGAGAAACCATGCTTTTCTTTTCTCCTTCTTGTTGGTCAGGTGGTCAGTGTTGCTCGGGTTCGAGCAGGGGTTGGGTAGGTATAGTCGGGACTTCGTGTCTGGGACAGGTTGGTTTAGTTGTGGGGCTTTGCGGCAACGCGGATATTGGGCGGTTGACCGGATGTTTCTCTATAACCTGATTGGGTATCAGTTTTACTTAGTGGATGGAGTTTCCCACTTAGCGTTAGTTGCATCCGACTGAGGTCGGGTCTTTCTTAGTGGTTGAGTTTTTCCACTTTGATCTGATTGATGATCAAGTCCTGCTGTTTCGAGAGATACTGTGATATTGATGACAGAGATGCTTTACTCGTGTGGGTAGCTCCCCTCGAGTGCCGCTCCGGAGTAGGCTTCAGACCGTGTTGGGTTCCGGTCAGACCGTGTTGGGTTCCGGTGAGACCGTGTTGGGTTCGGTCAGACCGTGTTGGGTTCCGGTCATTTGGACAGAGCAGGCAGTGCCGGGTTTATACGGTTCATTCGATTGAGTTTATTTCGGTCAAATACTTTTATGGTTACACTCGTGCCTGGGGGCCGAGTGCAGACTGGTAGTTGAGTTTAGATCAGTGTGGTATTGTTGAGAGCGTCTGGTTGACGGTGGGTCCGAGTTGTTGCGAGTACTTTGACCGCTGTGTGAGAGGTTGAGCATCTTGATTCTATCCGTCTGAGAGGGAGCGTGGATTTGACCATAGCCTGCATGATCCTCTACTCGATAGCGAGCTAGTCGTTTGGACGCCCTACGTAATTCCTGCCCGTCTTGGGAGGTGGTTGTAGGTGGATGCAGGTTGACTGGACCAGATGTGGCAGTCAGCTGATTGGGTCGTTGGTGCACTTTTTATGTGCTAGTGGTTGCATACCACTGTTTGGTTCTTCCCATTTTAGCTTTAGT
>CM055066.1:29106393-29167192 GCA_029204045.2 Tillandsia leiboldiana | reverse complement strand
AGTTGGTGGATGATGCGAGCACCCACTTGGTGTTAGACAGCTGAGGACTTCGCCTAGGTGGCGTTTGGACGCGGTGAGGGCATTATGAGTTGTTAGTGAGGCCAATGGAATGACGATTGCCCCGTGGATTTCAAGATCTGAGGAATAGTAGGTCCCGGTTGTACTTGGACGGACTGGGAGTGGTATTTTCCCGGTGATATTTTGATTTACTCCCAGAGTGATTTGGAGCACGAGGAGCGCTTTGTGGATGTGCTATCATGCCCGTGGGGATGAAGCGGTATGCCAAGTTATTGAAGTACAAGATGTAGCTGCAGAAGCATACCTTCTTGGGTCGCTTTGTTCGAGCCGTAGGGGCGGCGGTGGAACCCGACCTATTGGATGTTATTCAAGTTGACTGAGACCGATTTTCATTCTTGAGGTGAGAAGCTTCTAGACTTGGCGGTGCCGAGAGAGCATGGCCAATGGATAATGTGTCTGATATTAGCGCCAATGCTAGTGTTTCCTGTGTTGGGAGATGGAATTGTGTGATTTAGTGATGCCTCCCATTGTGGCGGTGGAGTTACCGTGGGTGGATCTTCGGTCCACACTTTATTAGTCCAACCCTATGAGTGTTGTGGCAGGATGAACCGCTGTTTTGCAGGCAGCTTAGATTCCCCGGTTGAGCCTTCAGTACACCCTTTATTCCCAGCTTGGATTGTTATACCTGGGCGTAGGCCATGCCTGTTTGGCTATCAGTTTTGATTACTCAGCATCTTGAGTGGGATTTCCGCGGAATGTTGTTGCTGATTTGGGATTTTTGACCGCGGGTTTGAGCCTCCGCTTTTTGATCGCCTTTCGAGCCAGTTTTCCCTCCCGTTCACTGACGGTTTGGTCCCCGTCAGGGCATCTTTTCGACCCGTGGGTCCGTTGGAGTTATGTTGGCTTGTTGAGTGTCCAACCGTGGCTTGAGATTGTGTCTCTTGAGGATCCCTTTTGAGGGTAGCTCGTGGTCGAGTAGGCCACTCGGGTGATTTTGGATCGGAAGTAACCGAGTGAAGACCCCAGCTTATTGGATCTTTTTCCTCATCGGATGAATTGTGGGTATACTTTGGGTGATCCTGGTTGAGTAGACACCAGGAGGTGGTTTGGGGCGTGTTGCGCTGTTGATTATTCTGTTTCCCCCGGCTCTTGATGGGGCCTCTGTATTGTTTCACGTCTCAGCTCAGGAGTGTTTTGCTTTTGGATCCCTCGCCCGTGATTGACTTGCCCTTCCGAGATCTGTGATTGTTGGAGTACGAGGGACGCCCGTTGCGATTTCTGGCTCGGGAGTTGAGAAAATCGCATGTCGGGCCATGCCGTACTTGTTGTTGTTGTTGTTGGGAAGTAATCACGGGGAGTGAGCGATGTTTCGGGAGCTGGAGGCGTTATTGATGAATACCTACCCGTGGTATGTGGGACCCTTGGGGGATTTGAGTTAGTTTCGAGGACGAAACTTTCTTAGTGGGGGAGGATGTGAGGACCTGGATCCCCACGTCGAGATTACTGGATCATCTACAGCTCCCGGGAGGCCTATGTGGCGTGTTGGTGGTATTTGTGCCCCAATTGGACATTAGTGTTGGGCTCAGCGTGTTTAATGGATCACGTGGGTGATCATTGGACTCCGTCGGATCGTTAGAAGTGGTTTCGCGCGCCAAGGATATTTAAATTGGACTCAGTGCGAAGTTTGGACCAAGGATTACCTTTCCGGATGCCTTCGGCAAATTTTGGAGTTGGAATTTGGCAAATTGGACTTCGGATTTGGATTCAGCGCGCGAAAACGGTTAAAACGGACTACCCACTTGTTATTTTTGGACTCTGGACACTGTTCACGCGCCGGAACAGTGTTTCCGCGGCGGCGGCAGCGGCGGAGCGGCCGCAGGCGGCGCGGCGGACGGAGGCGCGGGCCGCCCGGTCCACGCGGCAGGCGTGCACCGGGGGCTGGACGCGTGGCGGCCCGGGAGTGGGCCGGTCCGCGGGGCGCGGTCTACGGGGGAGTGCGGGGCGCACGGTGGACCGGGGGTGACACGTGGCAGCATCTTAGAGGTGGGTTCACAGCGGTTGGTCTACGCAGTATTCGGGATGGCTCGTGGTTTACGGTGCACCGGGCTTGGACACGTGGCAGGTTCGCATTGGTTCGGTCCACAGGATTTCGTGCACCGGGTTCACTAGGCAGTGGCTTGACACGTGGCGTTCTCCGATTGGTGGGGCTACTGTGCGCGGCAGGGTGGCAGGCGGCGGCGTCAGGCGCACGTGGGCGCGGTCGGGCGGATTCCCGCGCTTGGGGAGGACACGTGTCGTCGTCCGCGGGTGGCCACGCGGCGCGACGGGTACGGCTGGAGCGGCTGTCGCCTGTTTGGCGGGCGACGTGGAGGCCTGGATGGGATTCGGGCGGCTACAGTGTTCGGGCGCGGGGGGTTTCGGGCTGCTACAGTGCGCGCCCGAAAACTCCCAGCGCCCGGAAACGGGGACTTATTCGGTATTTTCCCAATTGTTTCTGCTGCCTATAAAAGGCGATCCGAGCTCCCTTTCTTCCCTTTTTCCGCCATTTCCAAGCCTCATCTCGCCTGGGTGTCTTCATCAAAGATGATCCCCGAGTTTGGATGCATCTTTCTGCAAAGTTTCGGGATTTTTGGTGGCACGCTTATCGAGGTTTCTATTTTTACGGCGCGGCGCGACGCTCGTTCGTTTGTGGTCTTCTTCGTCGCGTTTTGGTGCGAGGACTCTCCCGGCCTACCCCGAGCACCTTTTTCGGTGATTCTTGCGCCGTTGGCTTCACGACAGGTAGGGCTATGTTTCCCATGTTTACTGGTTTTTCCCATTCCGAGCTTTTCATGGGTCTTTCGGATCATCTTGTAACCCCTTTTTCTGGGCGGAGTTTTGGGACAGCGGTGCGGTATTTTGGCGATATCTTCGCGCACAGGCATCGGATTGGGGCGATTCAAGAGGCGATTTGCATCTACACATCACGAGGAATATGCCCAAATTTTCTTGGAATTTTCTGTATATTTCTCGAAGGTGAAGATTATCTGTGAACAGTAATTGTTGCTACAGTTTTTGAGTGTAGTTTGATTCGGGGTGGTTCCCTTGTCGGAATTGTTTCTCAGTGTAGGAAGCTCGGAATTGGACGTGCAGGTACTCGTTTCGAAGGTATCGACGCGAGGATTACTGTGATATTTGTATTGGATTTTTCGGGGCACTTGCATCAGGTGAAATATGCGCGGCTTTGGGACTGATTTTCAGATTGTGTATGTTTGGTTAGTTTTGGAATAAAAGTGTAATGTTGAGCGTTATTGTTGTGCCCAGGGGTGTCTTTAGCTGTTTGAAGCCGAGGCTTACGCGACTTGTACCATGGGTGATATGTTGGCAGATTTTGGACCGCGGGCGTCTACCCACTTCACCGACTTCAGGTTTGCCTTGGGTTAAGCGCTTCAGGTGGGTGAGCTTACTATCAGTAATTGTTTAAGGCAATGTTTATGTTGTGGCAAGTATAAGCCCACTTGTGGGGATGTCACCCCTCTATGACTGATGCATGCATGTGTAGGGTACATAGTCTAAATTGGCTAGTAGGTAAGCTTGTTATTGATATTGGTATAAATGTTTGCAAGAATAGTATGTATGAGGTATACCGAGGACTTGCATGAGTTGGACATCTATGTGATGATTAGTGTAAGCTTACCTAGGATAATGTTACCCTATGAGATTATGTAACATGCCATGTTAGCACATAGCCTTTCTTGTGATGGATTATGCTTGGGACAGGATTTCGTAGCTATGTGCGGATTTGTACTCTGAGGAGTTATTATGATCATTCTATTGTTGAACCCTGAGTTGTGGACAGGTCTAGTTTTGAGATTCCGGCATGTTGTTTATTCCTAAAGGAACTATTATTATGCTTTACCCCCTTTATTTCCTTGAGGACATTTGCATGCTTGTATGGTCATGTAGTTAGGCCATCTTTTACTGCTGCACTACTTATTGGAACTTGACTTAGGAGAAACCATGCTTTTCTTTTCTCCATCTTGTTGGTCAGGTGGTCAGTGTTGCTCGGGTTCGAGCAGGGGGTTTGGGTAGTGTATATTCGGGACTTCGTGTCTGGGACAGGTTGGTTTAGTTGTGGGGCTTTGCGGCAACCGCGGATATTGGGCGGTTGACCGGATGTTTCTCTATGCACCTGATTGGGTATCAGTTTTACTTAGTGGATGGAGTTTCCCACTTAGCGTTTAGTTGCATCTGACTGAGGTCGGGTCTTTCTTTAGTGGTTGAGTTTTTCCACTTTGATCTGACTGATGATCTAGTCCTGCTGTTTCGAGATACTGGTGATATTGATGACAGAGATGCTTTACTCGTGTGGGTAGCTCCCCTCGAGTGCCGCTCCGGAGTAGGCTTCAGACCGTGTTGGGTTCCGGTCAGACCGTGTTGGGTTCCGGTGAGACCGTGTTGGGTTCCGGTCAGACCGTGTTGGGTTCCGGTCATTTGGACAGAGCAGGCAGTGCCGGGTTTTATACCGGTTCATTCGATTGAGTTTATTTCGGTCAAATACTTTTATGGTTACACTCGTGCCTGGGGGGCCGAGTGCAGACTGGTAGTTGAGTTTAGATCAGTGTTGGTATTGTTGAGAGCCGTCTGGTTGACGGTGGTCCCGAGTTGTTGCGAGTACTTTGACCGCTGTGTGAGAGGTTGAGCATCTTGATTCTATCCGTCTGTGAGGGAGCGTGGATTTTCACCATAGCCTGCATGATCCTCTACTCGATAGCGAGCTAGTCCGTTTGGACGCCCTACGTAATTCCTGCCCGTCTTTGGGAGGTGGTTGTAGGTGGATGCAGGTTGACTGGACCAGATGTGGCAGTCAGCTCGTTTGGGTCGTTGGTGCACTTTATGTGCTAGTGGTTGCATACCACTGTTTGGTTCTCCCCTTTTAGCCTTTAGTGAGGGGCAGGGTAGCTGTTGAGAGTTTCCAGCGTACTCATTTCAGCCTTATGACTTGGGTCAGTTTTTGTCTCTTGAGGACTTGGTGGGCAGACCGTCGGGTCTGGCGGTGGTACCCACTGAGAACTCCCTTTTTGGTGTAGTTCTCACACCCTTTGGGGGTTCCCCCCTCTTTTTCTCTCCTCTCCTTTGTTTTGCAGAGTCTTAGCAGGTGTTGCCGACTCTGTGGTCGTTGATCGTGGCGAGGGAGTCGCGAGCTAGATCCCTACCCGGCGTTGGAGAGTAGCGGTACCCTTCTGAGGAGATCATCAGTAGATTAGCAGTTTCTTTTCCTCTTTTGAGAGACTTGTAGTGAGGATATTTTGTATTGAGAGACTGTACACTGTTGTATATAGTGGAGTTACCTCCCGGCTGGGTTTAGAGCTTGTACTTGAGGATATTGTATTATTATTATTTTGGGAGGCAGACAGTGTTGTTTTATTTCCAGTTGTACAGTGATTGATTTTAGTTACAGCAGATTTTCATTTATAGCTCTGATATCTGTTTAGTTATAGTACTTTTCTTGCAGGTAGGACGCTTCGCCTATGCAGGTTGGCATAGGTGGCGGATCTGTTTGGCGGGCCCGGGTCGCGGTTTCGACCCCGGGGCGTGACAATTCATCTGTGCCAATCCAAGTATGCAAAGGAGTTGGGCAAGAAGTGTGGATTAGAAAACTCTAAAGATTTTCCGACTCCAATGGGAACTAGCAATAAGGGATTAGGAAGTGAATCTCTAAGTGAAAGTGTAGACGAGAAGCTTTATCGAAGCATGATTGGAAGTCTACTCTATCTCACGGCTAGTCGCCCGGATATATCCTTTAGTGTTGGGATTTGCGCGAGATATCAATCAGCACCAAAGGAGGTTCACCTGAAAGCGGTGAAAAGGATCATCCGGTACGTCAAAGGAACATTGAATTTCGGAATTTGGTATCCTATGGGCACAACTCTCGACATAATAGGATATTCAGATGCCGATTGGGCTGGATCGGTGGATGATCGGAAGAGTACGAGTGGTGCATGTTTTTATCTTGGCCATTGCTTTGTTGCATGGCATAGTAAAAAGCAAAACTGCATTGCACTCTCGACTGCCGAAGCGGAATACATTTCAGCAGGAAGTTGTTCAACACAATTAATTTGGATGAAAAGCATTTTGAGCGACTTCCGAATTCCTGCGTCTTCGGTAACTATTCTTTGTGACAACACTAGTGCTATAAATATTTCTAAAAACCCTGCGTTGCACTCAAGAACTAAACACATTGAACTTAGATATCATTTTCTAAGGGAGCTAGTTGAATCGAGTATTCTTCAAATATCTTATATTTCAACTGAGGATCAATTAGCCGACATTTTAACAAAACCTTTGGATCAAAAACATTTTATTCACTTGCGTAAAGCAATTGGAATGCTTTTTTGAAATAACACTTTTTGAAACCAATGCTTAGGTTAGGTTTTGTTGTGTGTTTGTGTTCTTTATCTATACTTGTACATAGAACATTAATTGAGCATTAGTATACTTGACTTTACTTGCATCCTTTCATATTTTTGAGAAATTTATTATGGTTTGAATATCATGATAATTCATTTGATGCAATGATCTTTTATATCAATTAGTTCATTTTTAATTGATCAAAGTCGATTCCTCTCTCAAATGATCTCTTGGTATAGTTTTTATCGTATTTGAAAATTGTGTTAAGTATGAACACGAGATCAATTTTTGGTTAAATACTTTATATATTAAATAATTGATAGCCAATTGAGGGGGAGTTTATTAAAGTATTCATGCTCAAAAGATGTGGAAAGAGTTACATCCCAATGAGGAGTGTGAAAACTACCACCACATAGAGGAAAGAGCTACCACCTCGGTCGTCCGAGTACTGTGTGCAGCTACCACATGTATACAAAGCATGGTTTTTCTTGTTGATTAGATAAAATGCTTTTTGGAATACTTGACTCTGTCAAATTCCAAGGTTGGTATAAGGTGGAATTTTTATTGAAAGATACTCAAAGAGCCACTCCTTACAATAAATTGACTAGATATATTATCTAACTTATTTGGGATTTCAAACATCTATCGATCTTGGTGCTTCATTTTCTTTACCAAATTAACGATTTGACCAACGCATTACACATTAGATCGTGATAGATGTTCTTGAACTTGATCAACTTTAAATGATTTAATTTTTATAAATTTTCATTTCATTACTTGGATATTATTGATAGATTTAGCATAATCTATTTCTTTTGATATGAAATGATGTTTTTGTTTAAAGTTGATATACAAAAGTGCTTACAATCTTTTTCTGGATTTTATAGAATTTTTCTAAATTTTTTTGAAGAAAAAGTTGAACCCGATCCGGACTGGAATTTCTGTTCCGGATCCCGAACGCAGAAATTGTCTGCGGGTAGCCGATCCGGACTGGATTCTTGAGCCGATCCGGACCGCGGCTAGGTTTTATATGAAACAAAAGGGTTTTAATTTCTTTTTATCACAAGCTTTTGTTTTCAAGTCTCCAGAGTTTCTCTCTCTAGAAAACAACCGATTTGGAGCCTTTCTAACTCGAGTTCTTCGGATTGAAGTAAGTATCTTTGATCAAAACTCATTCTTTTCACTGTTTTTTCATTGTTCATCAAAACATGAGTGAAAATCATGATTCGAATTCAATTCTAGATAGTTTTTGGTCAAATTTCTTTTGAAATAAGAACTCTGAGTAGATTAGTTTTGTTTATATGCCTTGTATTCTCTTGATTAACGGATTTTTAAGCTTCGATTTCTAAAAATTCAGTTTTAGGGCATATAATGAGAATTTTCAAAAATCATGAAATTGATCTATTTTTAAAATTCTTTTTGCAAAACTAACTTGATTCCTAGTCTCTCTACACGATAATGATTGTTTAGGTACAATTTTTCAAATTTTTGAAAATTAAACAATTTTTCGTGTTCTTGAGTTTTTGCTCGCAGGTTTTTCAATTACTTAAGCACTAGCAAAAATGGTGTTTGCATGGATTATAGTGCTTCTTGTTGCAATGGTACATACACGAGCGACAAATAAACAGAAAAGAGCTAAGAAAACTCGGGACGATTCCGAGACAAAATCTGAGACGGAATCTATTGATTGGGACGAGCTGATGGAAGAAGGCGCAGCACATGCTGCACCTGCTGCCTCAAAGGGGAAAGCCCCTGCAGCTGCTTCAAAGGCGAAGACTCCGCCAACCGCCGCAGAGAAAAGGAAAGCCCCAATGGAACAAACTTCAGTTAGAATGAAGAGAAAGAGTGTTGCTCGAAAAATAGGTAGTGCTCGAGGAATCTCAATCGAGGAACCACTTGCAAGCGATCCTCCTCCACAAGATTTTATAAGCTCTAAGAGAATAAAGGATTTTGAAAAGAGGGAATGCATCGGGGAAAGACATGTGAATGTCAAAGCTCTTAAGGAGCGATCTGCACTATTTGGCACTCTTTTTGACCAAGTGGGACTTGCTCCCATCTGCAATTTCCCCGAATCTTAAGGAAATTCAAGGTTGATACTAGCTCTTCAAGTTATCAACACAGTTTAGGTATGATTAATGATTCGACAGCAGTAAAGTCTTTTCAGAAACTGCCTCATGCCACCCCGACTCCTCCGCGTGGCAAGAAACCTTCAGTCGGTACTTCTGCATCACCCTCCAAGCAAGCACCCGTGTCAGATGATGAAGCCTCTGTAACTTCAATTTATAAGGAGAAGCAATGGTTATCTTTTGAACAATAACAGATCACAAAAGAACAAAAGCGCATCTCTGAGGAACTTGAAATAATAACTGCAGGTCAGATCACTCTGACAAAGAAATTCACTTCGATGAAGAAGTTGGTGAAGAAGATGTTAACAAAAATGGGATGCAGTAGCTCTGAAGATTCAGAGTCTGACAATTGGTTTTTTTGTTAATCTTTTTGTTTTGCAGGTTTTTAGCTTTAGTTCTTACATTTTGGTTTTGAACTTTTAACTCCCTTAATTTGTATAATCTTTTGGCTAATTTTAGTGACAAAAAAGGGGAGAGAGATATGATTTTGTGAGAACTTTGAACAACTTAAAACTTGGAAGAAGGTAAGTATGACAACAACTTTGGTTCATATTGTGAATAAATGCATGCCTCGACTAATTATTTGACTAACTATTTGGGCATGTAATATTACTAACAAGTTGTTTGATTACTAACATTCGTATGACATTTGGAATTTATTGCTTAGAAGATATGTCTATCTCTGATTGGTATTCTAAGACATATCTGCTTTTATAAATGTCATGATGAGAATAAACTTCATATCTCTGTTGGTTTTTTTATTGTTAAATTCTTGAGGTATCTAACGATTTCTTTTGTCAAGAATTACTTCTTTTTGCAGAGAGTACAGTCGTCTAAGTCTAGAGTCTATTTTAGGAGTTTATCTCATGTATTTAGATCTCTATTGTAAATTTTTGTTGTATGGGGATAGCAACAAAAATATCTTTTTGAATTTTCTTTTAGTGGATTTTTGTTTTGTCACGAAACTGCCAAAGGGGGAGATTGTTAAGGAATTTGGTTTGGCATATTTCGTGAAGTGGTTAAGTCTTGAAGATTGAAGATGAAGATGTTAGGATCATATACCTCAATCTCAAGAAAGAAGATTTCAAAAGGGTCAGGTACGTTTAACTAAACAATCTTGGTGATCCGAATACTTCTTATTGTGTAGAAACACTTGGATGGGTTTTTAATTGCATAAAAATCAAGAAACTGGACTGTTATATGTTCAGGATCCGGATCAGGGTACTACAGTCCGGACCCCGAACGTAGGTAGGTTCATGCGCAAATCCAGTCCGGAACACCCTTGGTTCAGTCCGGACCCCGAACGTGGGTTCTGCAGAAATCGCATGAACAGTCCGGACCGTGGATACTTCAGTCCGGACCCCGAACATGATTTTTCAGGAATTCTCTGAAAAACAACGACAGTCCGGATCAAGCCAAATCCAGTCCGGACCGTCGTGCGGGAAAAATTCTGTTACAGTCAGTTTTTGATTCTTATCCTCTTCCAATGGTTTCTAACCTATAAGTAAACCCTAATTTCATTGTTTAAGGTAATCCACTATAAGTTTTTTACTCTGTACATGAACGAGGAAAATTAACGGAGAAAACTTATAAAAATCCACATATAGAGAAGAAAGGAAATAACTAGATTAATTCTATGTTTCTTAATCTATATTGATTAATTTGATTCTAGGTTTTCATACTCAGATTTTGAGTAGAATCAAATTAATGAAGACTTAGATGGCATTTTCGATCTATCTTTGATCTAAGTATTCGGCGGATTTTCACCACCAACAAAACAACGATTTTCCCCAAAATCGGCGCGTGGATTCGCGTGGCCTTGTGGATTCAAGGTGCTACCACTCTTGTGGATTCGGAGCGAGGTACGTTCGTGTGATCGAGACGTACTACTTGGTGGAGACCGTGGATTCGGTCAGACGTCGTGGATTCGACGTTGGACGCCGTGGATTTGGCGTTGGACGCAAATCGTGGATTCGAGGCGCGTTGCGGAGCGAGCGGAGAAGATCAACTCGGAGCGTATGGAAAAAGGATGAGTCGTGTGTGAGTACGGTATATCACCTTTGTACGTGTTTTAATCTTAGTTGATTTCACCGTGTTATCGGTCCCGTGGTTTTTTACTCCTGGTTTTGGAGTTTTTCCATGTAAAATCTTACATGTTATTTTTCATTTCCGCATTGGGTTTTATTACGCAAAGATTTTTGAGTGTTTATTGTTTACACCTATTCACCCCCCTCTAGGTGTTTATTCCCCAATTTAGATCCATATAGTTATAACCCAACAGATATTGTATGATGATTATCGTTATTTGAGGAGATGGATATTGTACCTTATTTCGTGATGTTCTGTTGTCGGATTTTATTTTACAGCATTTTATTTTCGCTCTGATATTTGCATAGCTATAGTACTATCTTTTGCAGGTTTGACGCTTCGCCTATACGGGATTGCTCGTATGGGTGGCGGATCTGTTGGCGAACCCAGGTCGTAGTTCGATCCCGGGGCGTGACAGATTAGTTGGTATCAGAGCTTAGGGATAGGTCAGTTGGGACTGTAGAAACCCTAGGCTGGTGATTGGACCCTAGGATGACTTCGTGAGAGTCGTGACTTTTGGCAAGAGTCCTGATTGGGTTTTATACCTCTCCCAAGTGATGGGATGAGTGATTGGCATGTTTATTCTCCTAAGAAATTATGTTGGCTGCAGACAACATAATGCGGTGGAACGGTTGACATGCTCTAGACTTCGCGGGATTGGGTCGAGTATTGTTTTGTGCTGTGGTGCAGTTTGTCGTGGTGAGCGGTGTCCCCCCGACGCGTTGTGCGGATTCGTGTGCACTCGTCGCAGCAGTTGAGCCTGAGCGGATCGTTTTGGGGCCGGATACCCGGATTGGAGGTCAGAGAGCTCCGGGCCTCGATGGCAGGATTGTTTGAGGTATACCAGCAGCGGTGTGGGCAGCTGGTTTAAGTGACACAGTTGTCGGAGCAGTGAGGTGACACTTGTCGGAGCAGTGAGGTGACACAGTTGTCAGAGCAGCGAGTAGCCCCCTCTATGCCGATGTTTAGTGCTGGGGCACCGAGGCAGGGTGGACAGTTGACAGCAGATGAGCTGTGGGACCGTCGATTGTGTGAGCAGAGGCAGAGGTCGTGCTCCCTTTGTGTGGTTAGTCTTGACATTTGCGGGGAGACTGAGCGACGACCACCTGCATTGAGTGGATGAGTCTGCGCCGCCCGGTTGGTGGGTGCGACGGCAGTGGATCTAGTTGTCGCAGGTATGATATGTGAAGACCCGGATCTTCGTGGTCATTACAATGTGATCGACAGCTTGTGGAGGCCTATTTCTGTGGATAGTGTTGGTTGCACGCAAATCGGACCCAAGAAACGGACTCAGTGCGAGAAATGGATCAAGATTGCCTAATGGGGAGTTTCGCCGAAAATTAGAAATGGATTCTTGCAAAACAGACTTCGTATTTGGATTCAGCACGGAAAAATGATGAAAATTGGCTATTTACATGTATTTTTCTGAGTCCGGACGCGCGAAAACGGGCAACCCGAAGTTTCCTGTGGATTTGGGAGCTTGGTAGACCGGTGGACCGGAGGGGTTGCCACGTGGCGGCTTCTCGTTGGTTCCGTACGCCACGTGGTAGGGGCGGAGGCGCGGTGCAGCGAGCCCGGCCCACGCAGCAGGCGTGGGCAGGCCGGGCAGGCGCGGGCAGCAGCGCGGGCAGGCGCTGCTGCGGGTGGATAAGGGAGGCCACGTGTCGCCTCCCGATTGGCCGCACGGATTGGCCTGTCGGGAAGCGACACGTGGCGGCGATCTGGAGCGGGAGCGACAGCGCTGGAGCGCGCGGATGCGCGACGCGTGGCGGCCCGGCGGCACAGTGCCGGGCCGGCCCGTTACTGTAGCACAGGGGGATTAATTCCTGGGGTTCTTCTTCTTCTATGGTTTAAATGGAATCTCATCCTCCATTTTAGACCTTTTGGAGAGCTTTTCTCAGGGGAGTTTTTAGCAGAGCTCCATCAACAAGTCTTCTACAACACTAGATTTTTTGGGGATTTTTGGAGGCTATTTGGATCATCTTCTCCACCAACATTTGAGGACATCACCATGGCTGCTTCATAGCCCTCTCCGTCGCGTTTCAGTGCAAAAATTCCCCAGGACTCATTTCTTGGAATTTTGAGCTCATTTTTGGTTCTACGTTTTCACAAGAGGTAAGGCTACAATTTTTGTATTCAACTCTCCTATCAGATCTCATGATTTTACAGAGTTTTAAAGCCATCTTTGGGACCCTTCATTTCAGTCTGGAATCCTGAACAGTCCTCAGTGTTTTGGCTTTTCTGAATTGTAGGATTGGAATTTTGGGATGATTTTTTGCGGGGAAATTTCCAGGACTCGAAGATCTACAATATTGATTAGTATCATTTTCCCCATATCTGAGTTTTTATTAGGGTTTATGCATGATCTTTAGAACACCTTGCTACACTCGTGTACAGATGGAACTTGGTGGATAGTTCAAAGTGTTTATGGGTTTTCTCCTTCATCCGAGCATGAAATTGAGAGTTCTTTAGCTCAATTTGTATCTACTCTCAACAAGGAATCCAATGGTACTTCTCTTGCGGGATTTGGAGCACGTTTGGTTAGGTAACTTTAATGATATTTCCAAGTGCTGTTATAAGGTTTACTGCAGTCCCTGTTTTAGTTTTGAATTGAGCAATGCACCTTGGAATGCAGATAACTTTGTGGATATAAAGTCTTTTTCAGAAATTCAAGTTGGGGATTCTTCTTAACTTCAAGGTGAGAAAATTCTCTTTTGTTATATGTGGATGAATCCCTTTGGAAAAGCCTCTAATTAAGCTTGGAAATGCTAGCGAGTTATGTTAGCAGTTTTGGACAGCATTGTGACATTTGTTGTATTTGAATGTTAAGGGAGATTAATGGTAGATTTTTGAGGACTTGAAGGTATTTGTATGAAAGAGGAGATCTTTGTTTTACTGTTGGAGACTTCATCCTGAGGTATTTGGGGCTGCACTTACATCTTCTTTAACTTAGTTTCAATTGCTGAAATTCTAGAATTTAATTGCGCAGCGTGCATTGTTTCAGTGATTGCGCCCAATCCGTGAGGCGGATTTGGATGATTTTTGTGGCATCGGGCTCCTGGGAGGATAAGGATTACTCACGCCAAAATTCAGCCAGATCGGGCATCGGATCGTCAAGTTTCAGGTGGGTGGTTGTGCTTTGCCGAAAATAATGATTTACCCACTCGGGCTATTGGTTTCCCTCATGGCATAGTTGATTTTTGTTCTCTTCTCCTTGGTATAATATGCTTGGATATCCATGTTTAGATTAAGTTATTTGATCCTCTGTGTATACACAAGTGAATGAATAGTTTGATTGATGTTGCATTATCTCATATGAAGCGATTGTAAGCGATCATCCTTAAAGTTATGGCTATGTGAGAGTATTTGGGAAAATTAATCTTTAGCCTACCCTTTGCGATGAATGGTTAACTTGATTCATGTGAGAATGATTTTGGTTGATGTATGTGAAGGATTGGCTATTGTGTGAAGAGGACTTGCTTAATTCATGTGAGAATAATTTTGGTTGCTATATGCGAATGGTTCATTAACTCAAGTGTGAATGTTGGGTTGGTTGATGTGAGAAGGACATGGTTGCTATGTGAGAAGTGTTATTATGACTTTATGTGAATGTCATATGGGCTAAGTGTGAATGGCTATCAAGGGGAAGTGAGGGTGTTCCTGTTGATGATTCTTGAACCTATGTCATGAGAGGTGATATGTTAAATGATTCTTGACTTATTTATATGAGAATAATTGGCTTTGTCGACCTTCATTTTACATCTTGTAATGGTTGTCATAATGGTTGATCCTTAGACTATTTTATGAGAGATTGTGTATTGTGGTTGGTCGGCGATTTAGCTTATGTGGAAAAGAATATTGTTGGTGGATTCTATGTGCATCCTATGTGAGATCAATGAAGGTTGTGGAACCTTAACATATTCATTGGTGATAGTTGATTGAATGTCCATATTTAAGTGAGGTTAAATGATCTTCGGCATATCTATGTGTGAACGGATGGTTAATGTGAGGGTGGTTAGTGGTGGTGTGCGAATAGTTAACTTCTAAATCTTGATCTAATTTGTGTGGGATTAATTGTTGTCGGTTATCTCCTGACTTTCGTTATGTGAAAATCGTGATGGTTACTATTCTCTCTTTATTTCCAAATGAGAAAACTTGCATGCTTGTACAAACTTGGTTTTTGACATATTAGCATTTAACCTCCTATGCGATTGATTATTATATTGGGATATCATGCTCTAATGGGTGTAAGAACACTGTTAGATGCCTTTCTTTTATTCTACATGAGGACACTTGCATGCTTCTATGGACATATAGTTAGGCCATCTTTTACTGCTGCACTACTTATTGGGACTTGACTTAGGAGAAACCATGTTATTCCTTTCTCCTTCTTTGTTAGTCAGGCGGTCTGTGTTGCTCGGGTGCGAGCAGGGGTTTGTGGTAGTGTAGCCGGGACATTGGTGTCAGGGACGGGTTGTGCTGGATTGCGGTTGACAGGGTTTTGCGGTGACCGCGGACTTTGGGCGGTTGACCGGATATTTTTTTATGTATCAGATTTCTCTAGTGGACGGAGTTTCCACTTATTGAGTACTTTTGCATCTGATTGAGGACCGGGGGTTTTCTTTAGTGGTTGAGCTTTCCCACTTTGATCAGAGTCATGATCCAGTCCTACTGATTTATACTACTATTATACTTATTACTTAGGCACTTTACTCGTGTGGGTCACTCCCCTCGAGTGCCACTCCGGAGTGTGCGATATACATACTTTGAGTCCTTGAGACTCCTATCCCTTATCGGTGTTATGCGTCGGCCAGCATACCCGATATGTCAGGCACAGCAGGCAGTACCAGTGTTTACTGGTGTTTAGATTGGGTTTATTCTGGCAGGCATTTATTTACTGATGCATACATTTAGCTATACTTCTTAGCACGGCATTTAGAGGCATACTAGTGGTAGCTTTCTCTTATCAGTATTTCTGTTTATAGCTTACCACCTCTCTTACTCCTTCTCTTGCCTCTGGTAGACTTAGTGGGTACGTCGGGGTTTGAGGCTTTACCCACTAGGGGAGGCTACTGGTTTTACTAGTGGTTCTCACCCCCCCCCCCCCCCCATTGTTGTTTTTTCCCCTTTCCTCCCTTTGTTTTGCAGTGTCTGCTGCGGGAGTTGCGGATCTTTCGGTTGACGGTTCGAGGCGAGGGAGTGGCGAGATAGATCCCTACCAGTGTTGATTTCTACAGTGGGATAGATGTACCAACCCGGATTGTGGGTTTCACTGTACACAGTTGTATTTTATTTTTAGTTTATCTCCCTTTTTGGATTTATAGATGTTGTATAGGTTGCTTTTACTTGTATTACTGTTTCGGTGGACCGGATTATTGTATCATTATTTATGGGAGATGGATATTGTACTTTATTTTTCAGTTGTACAGTGATTCAGATTTTTATTACAACAGTTTTTCTTCAGCTCTGATATCTGTTTAGTTGTTAGATGGTACTTTGCAGGTTGGACGCTTCGCCTATGCGGGGTTTCGCATAGGTGGCGGATCTGTTGGCGAGCCCGGGTCGCAGTTTCGACCCCCGGGGCGTGACATGATATCATTGATTTCTTGAGTTGGTTCTGATAACTCAAACCGCCCCGACGTGTAGGATTGAGTTTAGAGCCTATACAGGCGGATCGTGGGCGGTGGTGATGGAAACACTAGTTGAGGAAGTTGTTGCCCTAGTGGCAGGATTTGATGGAGAGGGACCTTGTTGGACCGAACGGGTCACCTCAGTGAGCGCCGAGGCTTTCGTGTGGAATGGGATGGTTCACTTAGTTTATGTGTGGATTGTCGGGATTTGAGTTAAGTGACCATCAGGAGCAGGTTACCATCAGCTGAAGGTGAAGGCCGAGGATTTTCCCGAAGACAGCCTTCAGGACACGGTACGGGCATTATGAGTTAACCGTTGTGCGTTTTGGATTAACTAATGCCCCTGTCGCATTTGTGGATAGGATGAATTGGAAATTTCAGCGCGGATTATTGTTGTGGATTGAGGGCTTATGTCATGGACTGTCCTTATCATCTCGACAATGCTAGCAGGATTGCAGATGCATTGGACAGGAGAGCTGTGCGGAGCTTGATTTGGTCGACTGCAGATAGGCGCCTTTATCAGAGGGGATGAGGCAGCTCGAGCTAGAGGTTGTGTCCTCAGGGGTCTCTGCTAGACTGACGTCTTTAGTCGTGCAGCCCACTCGGCGGGGTAGGATAAGAGAGAGACAGAGTAAAGGCCCCCTCTTGACAAGGATTAGAGATTAGATTCCGAGCAATCAGGTCGGGAACTTTATAGTGGATACATCGGGTGTACGGAAGTACACGGACCGAGTTTTTGTGCCAATGGACTTATGGTTGGATTACCGGGGGCCCTGGGAGGAGCGGATGCTTTTGCTGATGCAAACTACTTGGTCACTCGAGCGGTTAGCCCTGCTATATTCGGATGGGGTGGTGCGGTTACTTGGAGTGCCCGCCTCTACTTTGTTCCAGATAGAGACCCGATGATTATTTCGCGTCTCTGGAGGAGGTATTCGACAGCCCTGGGAGCTTCAGTCATTGATGATTGGACACCTACCCCCCTTACTTGTGCGAGGACCCGGCTTGAGGGTGTGTTGCCGGTCGCCCCGGTTGAGTTGGCACCCGGGGAGTGGTTTTGGTGCGTGTTGCACTTGTTGTTCTTTTCTTTTTCCCCCCGGCCTTTTGGAGTCCGTGAGGATTTTTTTCATGTCTCAGCTCAGGAGTGTTATGCTTTTGGATCCCTCGCCCGTGATTGACTCGCTCCACTTATGATCTGTGAGTTCTTGGAGTACGAGGGACGCCCGTTGCAAATTCTGGCTCGTGTGATGAGAGGATTGTGCAATCGGGCCATGCCGTACTGGTGATTGTTGTTGTCGAGGAGTAATCACGGGGTGAGAGTGGCGACTTGAGAGCTGGAGACGGTGTTGATGGATACCTACCTTCTTGTGTTTGAGACTCCTTTTTAAGTTGTGTTAGTTTCGAGGATAAAACTTTCTTTTAGTGGGGGAGGATGTGATGACCCAGATCTCCACTGAGCTTTTGCAGTGTGGTTAGCGGCTTCTGGAGACCGATGCTGTGTGTTGGAGGTATTTGTGTGCGAATCGGACTCAAGAATTGGACTAAGATTACTTATCCGGATGCCTTTGACAAATTTTAGAAGCGGAATTGGGCAAAACTGAGGCTGTATTTGGATTCAGTGCAGAAAAACGATGGAAAACGGCTATTTACTTGTATTTTTCCGAGTCCGGACGCCCAAAAACGGATACCCGGGAGTTTCTGGTGCATTTTGGTGCAGGGGGGGCCGTGGACCGGCCGGAGGGACACGTGGCAGGCGCGGATTTGCCGGCGCACGCATCCCGGTCCACGGAGTGGAGCACTGGTGCAGTGGACTAGGCGGGGAGCCACGTGCCAGCGCCGGATTGGTGGGCGCAGCGCGCTCGGTTCACGGGAGAGCGCGCGGGGTGTATGGTGGACCGGCGGGGACACGTGGCAGCTCCGCATTGGTTCGGTGCAGTGGGCGCGACGCACGCGAGGGTGCGCGGGCAGGCCGGGTAGGTGCGCGGGCAGGCGCGGGGTGTGCGGGCTGGTGGTGTGCAACGTGGCGGCTTCTGATTCGGCGGGTGCACGGGGTGTGTGCATCGGGCGCAGCGGACACGAGGGCTGACGCGTAGCGCGCGGGGATTGGGAGCGCCACTGTGCGCGCGCGGGTGGGCATCTGGTGTGGCAGGCGGCGGTTGGCAGGCGGCAGGTGGCGTGGCAGCGCGGCAGGTGGCGTTGCAGCGGGGGCAGGCGCACATGGGCCACGTGGCGCACGGTGGTTGGCTGGCGCCAACCAACCGTGCATGCGGGGAGGGCCATGTGGCACGGCCCGGTTGGCCGCACCTTGCTGCGGCGTGGAACGGGACACGTGGCGCGCCCGGGTGAATCCGGGCGCTGCCATTGGTGTTCCCTGTTTGCGCCCGAAACATTTCGGGCACCCAAAAATGTACCCCGAAGTGTTTTTTTGAGGAGACTAAAAAGGGCTTCTTCTTCCCTTTTCTCACTCTTTTTGAGGGATTTTCGAGCTGGGGTTTTCACAGAGGCTTCTTCCACTTGTGCTCCACCACTTCCAGGGATTTTGAGATTTTTGGAGACCGCGACATCGGCGATATCTGCGATTCGACGCACTGCGACGTTCCTCTTTCGGTTGGTTTTTCCGTCATAGTTCAGTCCGAGAGCTCCCCTGGGCTACCCCAATAGAATTTTTGGGCGATTTTCACGGCAGCGTGTTCGTAAGAGGTAGGTCTTCGATTTCCGTGTTGATCGCTTTGCTTTGTTTTGGGTTTTTGGCTCGGTTCCCGATGCACCTTTTGACCCTATTTTTCTGGGGTGACTTTTTGGACAGCACGGGCTTGTTTGATTTATATCACGGTCTACGGGCATCGGAACAGGGCGAATAAGTACTCGTTTTGCATCTACTCATCGCAAGGATCGCAACCATGATTTTTCTGGATTTTTCGGAGGACTGCGCAGAGGTGAAAATCCCTATTTTTCTCTGCTGTTTTGCAAAACAGTAACGAGGGCTGTTTTGGGGATTTGTTTGTATGCCAAAAGTGACTCTTGTGCAGTGGTTCGCAGTTTTTAGGTATTTTGCGAGGAAATGAGTGCTGGACAGCGAGGAGACTTCTACAGCTGTGGATTACGTATTTCGAGGTGGGTGGTTGTTGCATACCTCAATTTTGATTTGCTCACTAAGTTTATTAGAGAATTCCCCATATTGGACTTATTGATTGATCACCCCTTGACATCCATGCTTAAATTAATATAATATAAATGTGAGCCTATCATGTGAGACTAATCTTGTGGATATATCATGTTGGGAATATTATTGGGAAAATATTATTGTGGAAACATGATTGTGAGGATATTATAGTGGTGTTAATTAACCTGCCATGTTAGCACATAGACTTTTATGAGATTTGATTATGCTATGGAACAGGATGACATATCTATGTGCGGGTACCACTTCGATGATTTATTATGGATCATGGATTATAGACATGTGTAGTCGATTGGTGATTTTGGCATGATGGTTATATCTATGCGGGGCTATTATTTGATACACATGTGGGACTACTATTTGATACACTCTCTTTCATCTTTCATGAGGACATTTGCATGCTTGTATGGACATCTAGATAGGCCACTATTTATTGCTACACTATCATATTGGGACTTGACTTAGGAGAAACCATGATTGTTTCCTTTCTCCTTTCCACGTAGACTTTTGATTTATGTTGCTCGGGTTTGAGCAGGGGTTTGGGATAGTGTAGCCGGGACCTTGGGGTCGGGGGCAGGTGGTACTTGATTATGGGTATTGCGGCTACCGCGGATAGTATGCGGTTGACCGAATATTAGTTATTTTACCTGATTATGGATTGGGGGTTATTGCGGCGACCGCGGATATTGGGCGGTTGACCGGATGTCGGATGTGGGACATGATTGTGATTGTGGGTTATTTCGGTGACCGCGGATATTGGGTGGTTGACCGGGTGTCGGTTGTTGGGCTTGATTGTTGACGGTGGGTATCGCGGCGACCGCGGATATTGGGCGGTTGACCGGATGGTTACTTATGCATCAGATTGGGGATCGGGGTTCTTTAGTGGAGGGTTTTGTTCCACTTGAGTATAGTTGTGATCCAGTCCTGCTTTTATGATACTTGTGACATGGTTACTTTACTCGTGTGGGTAGCTACCCTCGAGTTCCCCTCCGGAGCGTGGGGGTCAGACAGTTATGGACTTTTTGCCATCACATCGGCGCGGCTTTACTTGCCTGATGATGAGGGCTGCAGTAGGAGTTTTGCGATCACATCGGCGTGGCTTTATTTGCCCAATGATGAGGGCGGCAGCAGGCAGTACCAGTTTTTACTTGTGGATATAGATTGGGTTTATCTGGACAGTTTTTGGTTACTGATGCATACATACAGTCGTTCCTTTCGGTATTGCGTTTAGAGGCATACTAGTTGTAGAATACCGGGATTTCGTATAGCGCACCGACCTCGCATGATGGCGTGACGCGGAGGATCCGAAGGCGAAAAGTGAGTCGGAACTGACAATTTTGGAGCCGGTTTTTGGATTGAGCACCCCGACTCAACGGTTGAGTTTTTTTAGGAGAAAAAGCTGTGGACATGTGTATTTTCAGATTACAGCGGAGTTCGGGAGGTTCCGGACTGGTGCGGAGGCCCCGAGGGCAAAAAGTGAGTTGTTGCGAGCTTTTTGGATTATTTAATTAATTTTTGTTAATTAATTAGGGGCATTTTGTGGCTTTGGTCTGTGAGGAAGTGAGTGAAGGAAAGAGAAAGAAAGGAAGTGAGGGAGTGTGAGAGTGGGAGTTGTATTTAGTTAGTGACACTACAGCTGCCACCCACTTATCTAACTATCTGCTAATTAAATTGCCACGTCATCGTCTCCTCCAAAAGCAAGAAACAGAGGAAATGGGGTGAAGCAGAGGAAAGGAAAAATGGAGAAAAAGAAGGAAGAGGAAGAGAAAAATTGTAGTGTTCTGGTTTTTCCCATGCAACTTTCCGATGAATCCATTGTGTAGAACACCTAGTGTTGGTGTGTCTGGCCCATGGTGCATCAAAGGGGTGCCACAGATAGACTTTGTGAGACTTGGATAGCTGATTTGGCCTTCGGCTGCATTTGCCGAATTTTAGAAAAGGTTTTGGGACAATCTGAGGTTGGATTTGGATTCAGCGCGGAAAAACGCTTGAAAACGGCTATTTGCTTGTTAAATTTGGAGTCCGGATGACCAAATGCGGGCTTCCGGAAGTTTTTGGGGTTATTCGGTGCATGGGGGAGCCTCGTGGACCGGCCTGAGCCACGTGGCGGCCAGTTATTGGCCGGCGCACGCAGCTCGGTCCACGGGGTGGCGCGGCGGTGCATGGACCGCGGGCGGGGGACGCGTGGCGTGCCCTGATAGGCCGGCGCACGCGGCATGGTTCACCGGGTGTGCGGGGTTGCGGTGGACCGGGCGCATGACACGTGGCGGCTTCGGATTCGTTGGCTCACGTGGGCGCGGTCCACGGTGTGCGCGGGGGGGGCGCCTCGGGACTGCGCGCGCACAGTGGCGCCAGGCGGGACGGTCGGCCGCACTCGAGTGCGCCACGTGTCGCCTCGCGGTTGGGCGGCCGTACCTACCCCCGCTGACCGCGAGGGGACACGCGGCGCACAGTGGGCCGCGGGGACTTGCTGTTCCCTATTTGGGGTGACGTGGCCGCTCCTGGGAGTTTCGGGCGCGTCGGACAGGAAGCGTGCGACCGGGTTTCCGGGCGCAGTGCGCCCGAAAGTTGCGCCCGAAAACCCGGCCCGACAGCATAGTGGGCTGGGCCTATAAATAGCTCCCCCCATTCGTCCTGTAGGCTTTTTGGACCCCATTTTCGCTGAGCTTTCTTCAGAGAAGTTTCTCCTCCCTCAGTTCACTACCCTTTGGAGAACTTTGAGGATTTTTGGAGGCACTCTTCCCGAGGTTCACCATTTTACGGCGCGGCGCGCCGCTTGTTTCCCGGCGATCTTCTTCGCCCCTTCTCAGTGTTTGGACTCCTCCGACTCACCCCGACACCGGATTTCGCCGATTCTTGCGCCGTTGGACTCACGACAGGTAGGACTTCAACTCCTGTGTTTTGAGGTTCCTCGATTTCCGTGCTGATCTTGGAGTTTTCTGAGCACCCATTTGACCCATTTTTCGTCGCGGACTTTTGGACAGCACCGCAGTGTTCTTGCCGTATCTTTTCGCTCAGACGTCGGATCGAGGCGATTCAAGAGGCAATTTTCATCTACACTTCGCAACGAGGTTCCTGGATTTTTCTCAGATTTTTCTGGTTGTTGGCCGAGGGTGAGAATCTCCTTTTTCTGTGGTTCTTTGTTACAGAAATTTGGTACAGTTTGGATTGGGATGTTTCCCTTGTCGGATTTTTATCTCAGCGTAGGAAACTCCGATTTGGGCGTGCAGGTACTCGTTTCGACGGGCTCGTCGCGAGGATCGCGACAGTATTTTCCTTGGATTTTTCTGGGCATTTTTCGCAGGTAAAAATTGGTGAATTCTGGACTGTGGTATTAAGGGACAGAATCTGGGAATTGTGAATGTATAGCTTATGTGTTTTCCTTTGGGGTATTTTGTACAGATTGGTGGGGAGTTTTGGACTGAGCTTGGGTTCCGCTTTTGGGAATTGGGATTAGCGCTCGAGGTGGGTGATGTTGTAAACCTCTTATTTGGGATTTATCACTAGGCCTATTAGAATGCTCTTGATTATGCTGTTAGTATATCTGTGAGATGGACCTAGCATGCTTGTATGAAATCCTGATTTCTTCGTTGATAATCGCATTGTTAGAAAACTACAAGTTAATTAATGGTGAGTCCATGCTTTAAACATGTAGTAGAATTACTTGGAATTTATGCTAAATCCCTATCTTGTTGATTGATTAAATGAAAGGCTGAGGTACGTGGTTAGAGTACTTAAAATGGTTCATCAAGATAATGACTTTTGCATGCTTGAATGGTCACCTAGATAGGCCACCTTTTTCTGCTACACTATCATGCTGGAATTGACTTAGGAGAAACCATGTTGCATTCTTTCTTCAGTCACTTAGACATAGGGGATATTATGCTCGGGTTAGAGCAGGGGCTGGGTTAGTGTAGTCAGATACTTGGGTTTCGGGGAGAGGGTTTTGGGCTTCCTTTGGGAGACGGTACTTTTCCTTATAGAGCGGAGTGCGCGATTTGCAGACTTGAGACCCTGGGACTCCTGTCCCATATCGGTGTTATGCGTAGGCTGGCATACCCGATTTGGCAGACATTGAGAACCCTACCCCATATCGGTGCTATGCGTAGGCTGGCAAACCCGATTTAGCAGACCTTGAGACTCCTGTCCCATATCGGTGTTATGCGTAGGCTGGCGTACCCGATTTGGCAGACATTGAGACTCCTATCCCACACCGGTGTTATGCGTAGGCTGGCATACCCGATGTGGCAGGCTTCGATATTCTGATGCATACATTTAGCTATCTTTAGCTGGGCAGGTAGAGGCATATTAGTGGTAGCTTTTATCAGGAGTCATACTCATAGTTACCGCATTTATTCTTTTAGCCTCTGGTAGACCTAGTGGGCAGGTAGGAGTTTTGTGTTGAGGTTTACCCACTAGGGGAGGCTACTGTCTTTATAGTAGTACTGACCCCCACTGGTTTTCCCTTTTCTTGTCCCCTTTGTTTTGCAGAGTCATCTGCCGGAGTTGCGGGGCCTTCCTCCCAGGATCGAGGTAAGAGGATCGCCGACTAGATAGCTGCTACCCCGAGCTCGAGTTTTGTAGTTTTGTTGTATCCACTGTACACTCAGACGGTTGTATTTTCTTTTATTTTGGGTCTGGCTGCGGCCAGCTGGTTGTATTTACTTCGTGAGCTGGGAGAGACATATGTATATTCTTGAGAGTTTATTGTACTTTTATTTCCAGCATTTGTCTGAGATGTACTAGTTTCAGTTTAGCTCTGTTTTATGCTCTAGCATTATTTCTTTATATCTGAGCAGGTTATCAGCGCTTCGTGTACACGGGAAATACCGTGTGCACGGCGGGTCTGTGGACGAGCCCGGGTTCTGGTTTACACCCGGGGCGTGACAAAAATAATGGAAACGAGATGAATGGTTGAGTAATGGGTTGGTCTGGACCTACTGCGAGGAGGCGCGGGGCCGAGCGCGGCGAGCGTTGTTACGGCTTTTTGTGTTGGCATATTTTGTGAGTTGAGTTGTTGAGTTGAGTCGGAGTCTTGAAGTGATCAAATTGTCAATCAACAATTGAAGACTCAGAGAAGATTCAACAAGAGCTCAAGTTGACACTCAGTGTTTTGAGTCTTGAAGATTGAAGTTGAAGAATTGTGGATCATATACATCAATCTTAAAGAAAATGGATTCGGATTGATAAGGTACGTTTAACTAAATAATTTTGGTGATCCGAATACATTTGTGTAGTTTAGAAACACTTGGATAAGTTTTCATTGCTTAAAAATCAAAAACTGGACAAATTGGATGTTCAGAGTCCAATTCAGAATTTCTGATCCTGAACCGATCCGGATCAGAATTCCGATCCGGATCCCGAACCTTGTTTTTTTAGGAATTGCTGAAAAAAGACGACAGTCAGGATCGCCGTAAATCCGATCCAGATCGTTGTGCGGGAAAAATTCTGTTAAGTCAGTTTTTGATGCTTATCTCTTTCCAAAGGTTTCTAAACTATAAATAGACACTTAGGGTTTCTCAAGAACTACCGATTATTTTATAAAACACTTGAGAGCAACCCTAGAGGCTAGGTTTTTATCGTTCTTCTTTATAGCCTCTTTTAGGTCAATTCGACGGTTCTTCCAAGATCTATCTTTTGTCGAATTGATCTAGTCTTTGCTTAGAGATTCCTTCTACGGTTCCTCAATGATAATCTAAGCAAAGGATCACCATCGAAACTTTTATCAAGTTTGCGTCGTGGATTCGACGTAGCATCGTGGATTCGATGTGTTGAAGGCGTTTCGTGGATTCGAAACGTGTGCTCGTGGATTTGAGTGGCGTTCGTGGATTCGAACGTGTGCAGTGGACGTGCAATCGGTGAGCGCAAGGTCCGAAGAAGTTGAAGGAGGGGTTTGAGTCCGTGGAGTCGGTAATCACCTTGTTATTCTTCTATTCTTAGTGGATTGTTATTGCGTGTTGGTCCCGTGGTTTTTCTCCTGGATTGGAGTTTCCACGTAAATCTCGGTGTGCTATTTTTATTTTCCGCATTGGTTTTTATTTTGCACTGAGATTGGTTTTATAAGTATTACACCTATTCACCCCCCCTCTAGTTGTTTGATAGTACCTATTTAGATCTTTGGGGATCCAAAAACCAACAAGCGTGGCGAGCGGCGCGCGCGTCGGCTGTGCACGAGGTAGGTTGTCGGTTTTGTTTCAACTTGGTTTTTTTTGGAGTCTGAGCTTGGTCTGGGACTTGCTGTCGTTGGTTGGGAGGCTACGGCTTTAATGGGAGCTCGTATTGGATCTGGCGGCATGGAGTGCCGCGCGGGCGCACAAGGGCGCCGCGCGCGGCTCGCGAGGTTTGCTGCGCAGGCGCACAGGAGCGCAGCGCGCAGCAGGCGCTTCGCTGCTGTGCGGGCACGGCGCTTCGCTGCTGTGCGTGCGCCGCGCTGCGCATGCGGGCGCCGCGCAGCGCAGGCGGGTGCGCGCAGCGGGCCTGGCCGCCGCGCACAGCTGCGCGGGCGGGCCCAGGCGCCGCACGGGGCTGGCCAGACGCCGCGCGGCAGGCCCAGGTGCCGCGCAGCTGGTGTGCTGACGCCGCGCGGCAGGCCCAGGTGCCGCGCAGCTGGTGTGCTGACGCCACACGGCTGGCACCCGGTGCCACGCGGCATGCGCCAGGGCAGCGCGCGGGCGTCGCGTGGCTGGGCAGCGCGCGGTGGCGCGTGCACAGGGGGATTTTTCGCGCGGCGCCTCGCAATTTCGGCGAATGAGGGCTGAATTTCTTTGACGCCGGCGATCACGTGTTTGGCCGTTTGACTTGGTGTTGTGGTTGTTTCCTCTTATCCCTCAGGACGCCGTAAGTCGCGGCAGTTTTCGGCGAGGAGCTGTGTGGAGCCCGATCCGAGTGCACGCCACGTGGATTTCGCCTTGAGTAGTGAAGGCTGTGTGAAGTGTGTTTGTGTTGTGGACTTAAGTGAACTATGTAAGTGGGTGCTATGGAATGAAGGGATTGTGTTTATGTGATCTTGATTTATTGTGTGCATGGGAGCATGTTGGGGGTAAGTGGATTTATGTGAGTGTGTTGTGTGTGTTGTGGTAGCCTGTATGGTGTAGGTGGAAGTTTGGGGTTTATGAGTGTGATGCTGATGTTGAGGGTGCTGGACTTGGATTTAAGTGATTTGTGTTAAGTGTGCATTCATTTATTAGTGTGCTGATTATGGTGAACTTATGGATATATGCTGTTGGAGTCTTTAAGTGTGCTGTTGGATTGAGGTGGTTTTTGTAAGTGAATTAGTGGATGATTTAGTATTCTTTCGAAGCTGGTGGTATGTATGGATCGATTTACCTAATTGGTTGACTGTGTGCTTGCCTTTCATTGTGCTGGAGCTTGGGGGTATGTTTGGCAGAGAGGTTGAATGCGCGCAAGTTTTCTTGTAGAAGACTCATGAGTTGTCCGAGCTTTCGGGGATTTTCTAGAGTTTCACGGCAGTGTGCGCGCGCACGGCGCGGTTTCCGGATTTTCGGCAGTTGAGGTTTCGGCGCTTCCCCGACTTCAGCGTTGCCTGCGGAATGCTTACCAGGTGGGTTGGAAATTCTCCAAAATATCTGGAATGCCCTTTAAAGCTATTGAATGCAAGTTGATTATGTTTATTTTGTTATTTTCTCTGTATTTAAATCTGATAGTTGCTTAGAATTTTCCGAAAAATTCTTTAGAACCCCAGATTATTTTTAGCATACTCCTGTTGTTATATGACACTAGATTGCATGATTAGAGAGCATTACTTTTGCACCGGGATCGTTTTAAAAATCATGAAACCCGTTTTAAGGAAAAATCAGCTTTTTAAAAGTGGTTTTTAAACTGCGAGATTGCCAGTGAGATGACAGGGTCCCATGGTGCATGTAACCACGTGCCTGGGTGCCGAGGAGATTTTATTTGACTTGTGGATGTTTTTACTAGTGTCTCGGGGGTTGGTGAGGGCATATCAGATCGAGTCGTGGAAGGCTTCCCGACTGAGTTGTGCTTTTGAGCATTGAGTTTCCGATCTGTCAGATCGTGGATCATAGCCTGCATGTGCCGCTTGTTGACACAGATGAGTCAGCAGAGAGCCTTTACTTGGGCTAGGTTCCTTTATGTATTAGACATCCCACACTTTGCATCTTTCCTGGACATAGTGTTGCCTCGCCCGGGTAGTGGGCCGAGGGGTCAGGTTTCTGTGGGGCATTGTTGCACTCGTGCCTGGGGGCTGAGTGGAGTCCAGTAGCTGAGTTTAGACTGTGCTAGTGTCGTTGGGAACCGTTGGGGTTGACGGTGGTCCCGGGTCGTTGTGTGTTGTCCGACCGGTTTTATTAGCCCTGAGTTGTGGGTCGATCCCGGCTGTGGAGTATCTCCAGCCAGTGTGTTTTGTGCCACGAGTTGGTAGAGTTTGCTAGTGTCTCGTGATTCGAGAGAGCTGATCAGCTAAGTCGTCGAGAGTGCTCCGACCGTTGTGCGAGATGTTTGAGGATCCTGAGTCTTTCCGTTCTGAGAGTGAGCGTGGATTTTGGACTATAGCCTGCAGTGCCGTTGAGCTCGACAGAGTGCGCGGATACCTTTTCCTCGGTGGGGTCGCGCCCCTCGAGTGCCACGTCTGGAGTGGAGCTGTTACTTTTGTATTGCGACTTGTCGACGCAGTCCCTCTGGCTGGGCCAGTTTTGGCAGTTACGGATGCGGTCCCTCTGGCTGGGCCAGTTTTGGCAGTCACGGACGCCCTACGTCAGTCCGGTCCTACGTGGATGTAACGGCAGTAGGTAGGCGCAGTTTTGACTGGACCCGAGAAGGCAGTCAGTTCGATTGGGTCGATTGGGCACCTCGTGTGCGTGTGGTGTATGCATACTATGTTCTTAGATGAGTTTCTTTCCTTGAGCATTGATACTGAGGCATTTTAGCAGTGGCGAGGGTATGCATAGCATGTTTATAGTAGAGTTTCTTTTGAGCATGATGGTTGACACATATTAGCTATAGTTTTCATTCAGCTTACCTTTTATCTATCTATCTGCATACCTATCTGTTTGCCTCCAGTAGACTTACTGGGCATACCGTGGATATTGGCGACGGTACCCACTGGGATCTACCTTCTGCAGTAGATCTCACACCCGCTGCGGTGACAGGTTCGGAGGTTGTTGTTCCGGCTTAGCTCGCGCAGAGACAGTTGATCGAGGTGAGGACGTGGCCGAGTAGTTCCTTACCAGCATTGAGAGTCTGAGGTAGATGTACCCGTTTTGTTTTTATGATTCCACTTTTGTACTGGACATTCTGAGAAACTTGTGAGGATTGTATTTATTTTTTTCATAGCTAGACAGACTATGTATTGAGGATTTGTTTTTATCCAGATGTTCAGTTGATTTCTGTAGCTATTAGTTCTTTTCAGCTCTGATACATGTTTAGCTATAGATCTTTTGCAGGGTAGATGCTTCGTCTGTGCGGCAGTTTCCGTACAGACGGCGGATCTGTTGGCGAGCCCGGGTCGCAGTTCGACCCCGGGGCGTGACACTAGTGGTGGTTTCCCTTTATTCAGCAGTTCTGTTTACAGCTTTACCACTTATTCCTTTTCTTGCCTCTGGTAGACTTAGTGGGTACAATGGAGTTTGAGGCTTTACCCACAGAGGGAGGCTACTGGTTTACTAGTGGTTCTCACCCCCATTGTTGTTTCCCTCTTTTCTTCTTTCTATTTTGTAGAGTCTTCTGCGGGAGTTGCTGTTCTTTCGGTCGTTGTTCGAGGCGAGGGAGTCACGAGCTAGATCCTTACCACCCGAGGAGTGTAGCTGTATTCCCTGGTTGGAGATTCCTAGCACTGTCAGCTGGATTTTTATTGTTTACTCTAAGAGGGATCTTTTGTATTTTGAGAGACTGATGTACTATAGTTTTAGCTTATCTCCCTTTTTGGAGTTGAGAGATGTTGTACTGAGGATATCGTATGATGATTATCGTTATTTGAGGAGATGGATATTGTACCTTATTTCGTGATGTTCTGTGGTTGAATTTTATTTTACAGCATTTTATTTCCGCTCTGATATTTGCATAGCTATAATACTATCTTTTGCAGGTTAGATGCTTCGCCTATGCGGGATTACCCATATGGGTGGCGAATCTGTTGGCGAACCCAGGTCGCAGTTTGACCCCGGGGCGTGACACTTGCAATTTGGTCTAATGTGCCCTGCAAAACCACAACGATAACATACCTTGGTAGACGTTGAACCTGAACACAATGAGGTAGACTTGTTAACGTTGGATGCGATGATTTTCGTCGGAGGAGGAGCAACCGACTGGGGCACGAAAACCGTTTTGCTCAAACTTGATTCCTCACCGGTTCAAGGGTATCCAAGACCCAACCGATTCGTTTGACCGAGACCAAGCAATTTATCTAGCTTGCTCCTTCCTGAAGAGAATCGCTTCAAATCTTCCTTAAGTTGGAAAATGGTCTTTGTCATCTCCAATTTTTCTTGTTGTTCCTCGGAGTGGAGCTTCAAGAAGTGATTTGCTTTATCCACCAATTTGATATGTTCCTTCTCGAAATGCTCGTTCTTCTCTTGAAGGGAAGTGTTTATCTTGATCAAGTTGTCCCTTTCCTCTTCAAGAGCTTTTGAGAGAGAAATTGCTTTGTTGGATTGTTCTTCAAGATCCCACAAATTTCTTCTCAAATTCTTGTTATGCTTTGCTAATTTCTTTGAATCCTTTAACAATTTATGATAGGCAAAAGCAAAATCAGTACCTTCGGAATCGCTTGGTTCATCTTCTGTTGCAGTTTTTTCATTCACGGAGGAGATGGATAATGAACCAGAGGAAGTCGCCGAAAAACACACGAAAGGTGAAGTTGTGGACGCAATAAATGTTGTGGCGTTGTTATCCTCATCACTGGAAGATGACTCATCAGAAGAGGAAGTGTCATCCCATGTGACGGCTTGCATAGCCTTCTTCTTTGACTGATTCTTGTTGGGACACTCCATTGCGATATGGCCAAAACCTCGGCATTTGAAGCACTGGATTTGTCCCTCGATATTCTTCTTGCCCTTTGAAGAACCTTCTTGCTTTCTTGATTTAAAGCTTGAATTTTCTTTGCCTTTCTTGGACTTAATGATGGATGATGGTTTGCTTGAAATTCCCCTTCGAAAGCTTCGGCGAAATTTCTTTGTCAAGAATGCAATCTGTTTCTCGAAATCCTCCATGGATAGATTATCATCAGCGTCTGAGGAGGATGAATCCGCGTCTTCTTCTTTTGTTGTTTTCAATGCAAAACCTGAAGACTTAGAAGAAGATGAAGGCTTTCCAGAAGAATAGTTAGTAGAAAAAGTCATTTCATACGTTTGAAGTGCACCAACTAATTCTTCTACTTTGATCTCGTCCGGGTGTTTCACTGTTTCAATGGTTGCGACCTTAGGGCGAAATCTTTTAGGAAGAGTTCTCAAAATCTTTCTTACAACCTTAGATTCTAGAATTTTCTCTCCCAAATTACCACATGTATTAATAATATCTTGCAATCGTGTATAATAATCTGTGAACGATTCATTTTCTGCCATATGAATAGAGTCAAACTTGCTCGTAAGCATTTGCAGTTTTTGAATCTTCACCAAACTTGTACCCTCATGTGTAACTTGTAGAGTATCCCAGATTTCTTTTGCGGTCTCGCATGCCGAGACGCGAGAGAACTCGGTTTGTGACAAGGCATTAAATAAAGCATTAATTCCTTTGCCGTTGTAAGAAGAAGCTGTTGGTTTTTGGATCCCCAAAGATCTAAATAGGTACTATCAAACAACTAGAGGGGGGGTGAATAGGTGTAATACTTATAAAACCAATCTTAGTGCAAAATAAAAACCAATGCGGAAAATAAAAACAGCACACCGAGATTTACGTGGAAACTCCAATCTAGGAGAAAAACCACGGGACCAACACGCAATAACAATCCACTAAGAAAAGAAGAATAACAAGGTGATTACCGACTCCACGGACTCAAACCCCTCCTTCAACTTCTTCGGACCTTGCGCTCACCGATTGCACGTCCACTGCACACGTTCGAATCCACGAACGCCACTCGAATCCACGAGCACACGTTTCGAATCCACGAAACGCCTTTAGCACACCGAATCCACGATGCCACGTCGAATCCACGACGCAAACTTAGCCGGTAAGAATATTGGCTTCGATGGTGATCCTTTGCTTAGATTCTCATTGAGGAACCGTAGAAGAAATCTCTAAGCAAAGATTAGATCAATTCGACACAAGATATGTTCTTGAAAGAACCGTCGAATTGACCTAAAAGAGGCTATTAAGAAGAACGATGAAAACCTAGCCTCTAGGGTTGCTCTCAAGTGTTTTATAAATTAATCGGTAGTTCTTGAGAAACCCTAAATGTCTATTTATAGTTTAGAAACCTTTGGAAAGAGATAAGCATAAAAAACTGGCTTAACAGAAATTTTCCCGCACGACGATCCGGATCGGATTTACGGCGATCCTGATCGTCGTCTTTTTTCAGCAATTCCTGAAAAAACAAGGTTCGGGATCCGTATCGGAATTCTGATCCGGATCAGAATTCTGATCCGGATCGGTTCAGGATCAGAAATTCTGAAACATCCAATTTGTCCAGTTTTTGATTTTTAAGCAATGAAAACTTATCCAAGTGTTTCTAAACCACTCAAATGTATTCGGATCACCAAAATTATTTAGTTAAACGTACCTGATCAATCCGAATCCATTTTCCTTAAGATTGATGTAATTGATCCACAATTCTTCTACTTCAATCTTCAAGAATCAAAACACTGAGTGTCAACTTGAGATCTTGTTGAATCTTCTCTAAGTCTTCGATTGCTGATTGACAATTTGATCACTTCAAGACTCCGACTCAACTACTCAACTCACGAAATATGCCAACACAAAAAGCCGTAACAATCTCCCCCTTTGGCAATTTCGTGACAAAACCCAAACATACATAAAACGCTCAAGACACTCATCTTAAACCAAAAAATCGAAACTCAATGTCATCACCAAAACATTGACTTTCTTTGCGTGAAAGATCCAATAAACAAAAATTACAATTGAACCAGTCTTAGAACAAACTCTATGACTTAGGACTTGGAGTCTTAAAGTGATGTAATTCCTGCAAAACAAAACTCTAAACAAAATCAAACGTTAGTCGTTAGAAATTAAATGTCAATCCTACATTTGATTCGTCCTTTTGGTTCTTTTTGTTTTTCGGCTCCTTTTTCCTCATCTCTTTTCTTTATCTCGATGATCTCATCTCCGTCTCCCCCTTTCTTGAGCATCTCTGTTCTCCCCCTATCTCTGTTCTCCCCGTATTTCTGTTCTCCCCCTTTTTGTCACAAATTGTCAAACAGTGAATATAGGCAAAAAGAAATCACTAACAACATTAGTTCATAGAGAAAGAGAGATAAAAGCTCAGTTCCGGTATATAACAAAAACACAGATTGCGTACCGGTACTCGAAAGCAAAAATCAAATAATTTCTTGAAACAAATCCAGATTTTGAAATATTTGAATTACCGATTTGTATTCCATCAAGAAAATAATTTAAGTGCTTGAAAATAATATGAGATCACATAGATGTCATTCAATCCAATTAATTTTACAAAAATTAAAAAGATTTACTCCGAAATCATGAAAAACAAAGATAAAACATTATAAACCGTTTTTCACATTATATACGTCAAACACAAGTCATCAAAAATAATCTTGAGATCCAAAGTCTATCAAGATGTAACGGATTTACAAAGATGACTTACAGAGATTTCCAAATGACATCAATTTTGAATTTTACCCTTTCAAATTTGAGATAAGCACTAAAATACCTAAGGGTGGCTCTTTGAGCATCTTTCAACTATCCCACCTTATACCAACCAGGAGATTGTTCAAAATAAGAACTTTGAATTTAAATCTCCGAAAGCTTCAACTAAACAAAATTTCATAAATATTTTTCAAGCATCCATAACATGTGGTAGCTTCACACACAAACCGGATGACCGGGGTGGCAGCTCTTTCCAACATGTGGTGGTAGTTTTCACACTCCTTTCGGATGTAACTCTTTCCACATCTTTTGCAATTCATTTATTTACCCTTGTAAGAATGCAATCTCTTACGTGAAAGAATTAAATCCCAAATTTTAGTCTTTCGGTTGTCTCACGTTTATCACAATGAATTCACACAACCGAGATAGATTAAGCATCTAAAGATCACACATGATTTCTAAAATTTGATGAATATAATTATCAAAAACTCCTATAATGAAGTATCTTCAAGAATTATGATTATGGAGTAAAGTTGATAATTCATATAAAAATAAATTGGAGTGATTGAAAGTGAAACCCTTTTTATTCAATGCACTTGTTCGTTAAAACCCTTTTGTTCAAAAACAGAACATAAAAACGAAGAGCATTGAAAACATGTAATGCAGAGATTTAGAAAAATATGAAAGGAAAACCAATCAAAGCATTACATATAGTCATAAGCTATTTAGAACTTAAGACAAGGAAAGATATCACCTTTCCGAATCCAAAATCGCCGGATCTTGGGTTGTCTTGATTCGTTGTGGCCCGGAGGTAATAGCTTTGACTGTTGGTCCACCTTAGGTCTTTGCCTCGCAATGATCCACTTGTATGATTGATGTTGTGGCTCGGACCTTTGGTGGGTTGAGTGAACTCCTTTGACTTGATGTATCTTTTGAGTCCGTTGAGTCCGCTCCGTAGATCAAGTTGCCGAAGAATTTTTCTTTCTCTTTTTCGGGCAATCTTTCACCAAATGTCCTTCAAGTCCACAAAGGTGACATGTTCTTCCTTTCAATTTGATTGTGGAACTTGAAGCATGCACAGTTTGATCCTTTTTAAAACCCAAACCAACCTTGCTTGTTTGACCTAATCCGCACATACAATCTAGTTTCTTGGAAACGGTTGAAAGCCTTTGTATGTCGGATTTGAGTTCATTAACTTGCTTGGTCAATGCTTGGTTGGTGACATGAATCTCCTCAAACTGTTTTTCTAGAAAACCAATCTTGTACATATATGATTTAGCGTTTGTCTCCGATTGGTTTAGCTTTTCTTGGAGGATTTATTATTATCCAATAAACGTCCTTGTTCCTCCTCGAGATCATGAAGTTTTATCTTTAAAGCTTGATTCTCGTCTTGAACTTCAAGTCGTTGCTTCCTCAACTTCTTGATATGCTTGGCCATCTTCTTAGATTCCGCAAGAAGTTTTTGGTATGCCTCAACGAGTTCTTCCTCGTCCGACTCTCCCTCACTTGATGACTCTCCGCCGGATGTTGATGTTTCATACAAAATCAAAGGAGTAGAGTCAGTAACTAAAGATGATAAGCAAAAATTAGAAGAGGGAATTTGAGAGGCATGAAAGGCAACAACTTTTTCCTCTTTACTTGAGGTCGATTCATTAGAAGTAGAATCGTCCCAAGTTTTCGCTTGCAAAGCCTTCTTTTTATATGATTTCGGAGAAGGACAATCCGTTGAAATATGGCCGTAGCCTTTGCATCTATAGCATTGGATTTCCCCTTCGAAATCATCTTTTTCCTTTTCTTTAGAGGGTTTTGCAAAGCTTTTGAGATTAGAGGATTTAGAACCCGATGATCCTTTAGATGGTTTCGTGGATGAAGATCCGTCGGTTCGATTCTTCCAAAATTTCTGACAAAATTTCTTTACGATCCGCGCCAATTGTTCTTCAAAATCGGCAAAAGAGATTTCATCGTCGGAACTTGATTCGCTATCTTCTTCCTTTGTTGATTTGAATGCAATACCTGTAAGCTTAGAAGAAGACTTGGAAGAAACTTGATTAGTAGGAAAAGTCATTTCATAAGTTTGCAAAGCACCTACTAATTCCTCTACACTCATCTCATCCGGATGACTAACGGTTTCAATGGCGGTAACCTTTGCCCTAAACCGTTCCGGAAGAGTCCGAAGTATCTTTCTTACAATTTTCGACTCCGGGATCTTTTCTCCTAAATTAGCACATGTATTAATTACATCTTGAAGTCTAGTGTAATAATCTGTAAACAATTCATGCTCTTCCATATGAATAGAGTCAAATTGACTTGTAAGCATCTGGAGCTTTTGAATTTTTACAAGATTAGTACCCTCATGTGTAAGTTTGAGAATATCCCAAATTTCCTTCGCGGTTTCACACGCGGAAATTCTTGTGAACTCAGTCTTGGAAAGAGAATTATATAAAGCGTTCATACCTTTCCCATTGTAAGAAGATCTTTCAATTTCCTCTTTGGACCATCTAGAGCGAGGTTTTGGGGTAGTAGAATTTCCTACTTCGTCGACAGGATGCACCCAACCGTATTCCACGGTTTGCCATACCCGCTCATCAATTGCGATGAGAGAAGCCCTCATCCGCACTTTCCAATAAGCATAATTAGTCCCATCAAAAAGAGGAGGTCTATAAATATTACCACTTTCACCCGACATGACAGATAAACCTAAAACCCGCTCTGATACCAATTGTAGGTTTTTAGGATCCACAAGGATCTAAATAGGTATTATCAAACAACTAGAGGGGGGGGTGAATAGGTGTAATACTTATAAAACCAATCTCAGTGCAAAATAAAAACCAATGCGGAAAATAAAAACAGCACACCGAGATTTACGTGGAAACTCCAATCCAGGAGAAAAACCACGGGACCAACACGCAATAACAATCCACTAAGAAAAGAAGAATAACAAGGTGATTACCGACTCCACGGACTCAAACCCCTCCTTCAACTTCTTCGGACCTTGCGCTCACCGATTGCACATCCACTGCACACGTTCGATTCCACGAACGCCACTCGAATCCACGAGCACACGTTTCGAATCCACGAAACGCCTTTAGCACACCGAATCCACGATGCCACGTCGAATCCACGACGCAAACTCAGCCGGTAAGAATATTGGCTTCGATGGTGATCCTTTGCTTAGATTCTCATTGAGGAACCGTAGAAGAAATCTCTAAGCAAAGATTAGATCAATTCGACACAAGATATGTTCTTGAAAGAACCGTCGAATTGACCTAAAAGAGGCTATTAAGAAGAACGATGAAAACCTAGCCTCTAGGGTTGCTCTCAAGTGTTTTATAAATTAATCGGTAGTTCTTGAGAAACCCTAAATGTCTATTTATAGTTTAGAAACCTTTGGAAAGAGATAAGCATCAAAAACTGGCTTAACAGAAATTTTCCCGCACGACGATCCGGATCGGATTTACGGCGATCCTGATCGTCGTCTTTTTTCAGCAATTCCTAAAAAAACAAGGTTCGGGATCCGGATCGGAATTCTGATCCGGATCGGTTCAGGATCATAAATTCTGAAACATCCAATTTCTCCAGTTTTTGATTTTTAAGCAATGAAAACTTATCCAAGTGTTTCTAAACCACTCAAATGTATTCGGATCACCAAAATTATTTAGTTAAACGTACCTGATCAATCCGAATCCATTTTCCTTAAGATTGATGTAATTGATCCACAATTCTTCTACTTCAATCTTCAAGACTCAAAACACTGAGTGTCAACTTGAGATCTTGTTGAATCTTCTCTAAGTCTTCGATTGCTGATTGACAATTTGATCACTTCAAGACTCCGACTCAACTACTCAACTCACGAAATATGCCAACACAAAAAGCCATAACAGAAGCATCAATTTCTTCCTTAGTCCACTTCGACCTAGGTTTGATGGTGACAACATTATCGGCAATAATCTCAGTAGGATAAGTCCATCCAGACTCAATTGATTGCCAAACTCATTCATCGATGGAAATCAAGAACGCTCTCATGCGTACTTTCCAATATGCATAATTTGTTCCATCGAAGAACGGTGGTCTATTGATATTTCCACCTTCAACCATTGTTTACAACCCTATTCCCTCTCTGATACCACTTGTGGGTTACGTAAATATGGATCTGAATAGGGGAAAAACAACCTAGAGGGGGGGTGAATAGGTGTAAACAATAAACTCACCAAATCTGTAATATCATAGACTTTTGTAAAACTTTATACCTCCTGCTAATAAAGTTTCCGTTTAAAGTAACTAATGTAACGGGTTTATTTAAGTCGTTAATTTGGAGGTGCGGGTATTTTTCTGCGAAAGAGCTCGGAAAACGGAGAACGGCAGTGCGATCGGATCCGGATTCTGACTTACGGAACTCCCGGAAAGGCGTAGAAAGTGATCGCAATGGCCAGAGGGTGCATCGAAATCCGCATAAGTGATTTGGCACATTTTCCGAGGAAAAAGAGAAATTTATCTTTAAAGAATTATCTTTAAAGAATTATCCCGTAGGATCTTATCTAAGGAATTAATTAATTAAGGAATTAATTAATGGAGGAATTAATTAATTAAGGAATTAATTAATTAGGATTTTAAAATACCCAATGTAGATTTTTGTCGTACAAAAAGATTAATTTATGACTTCTCCCGAAAGAAAGAAAAGAGAAAAGGAAAAAGGCAAACCCTAACCGGAAGGAAACGAGAGGAAGGAACAAGCGAAAGAAAAGGGAAAAGGCGAAACCCTAATCGGAAGGAAACGGTGGAAAAGAAGGAGAAGGCTAAAGGACCCAAACCCTCCCGACGAACGTGCCGAAGACGGGAGCGTGAACGGATCACCGTCTCCGACGATTAGAGGTAAACTAGATTTATTTTCGTATAGTTTCGCTCGGTTTTCGGTTTCGGTCTTTCGCGGAGTCTTAGGAGTAGTGTCACGCCCCGGGGGTTTTATTTTAGCGGAAACGATACACAAAAGTAAGCGTAAGGCACGTACAAAATTTTTTTGTTAAAAACCTCCTTCCCCGGCGCGTGCCCAGACCCGCCGCATATACAGATTTACTCGAAAATCGGGCAGAGTCTCCTCTGTATATGCACGGCGTCGCGGCTATTACAACAGTCAAACACAAGCAATCATTTTCCATTTAATCACAACAGTTCGGGGATCTAACTGTGCATGAAGACTAAACAATGCCCGTGGCCAGTCAAGTTGAAAGGATAAACTCACCGTTTTGAAAACAGGCCCACACGGCCTTAGGTTTCGAAAACAGATTTGGAAAACGGCATAAATCCACAGGGTTTGGAAAACGGGCCCACCCGACCCTAGATTTTTGAAAACGGTTTTCGAAGTCCTTTTTCTCTTGATTTCTAGTTGGTTTGTTTAGAAAACGGCCAAACGGGAATAATAAAGGAAACAGTAGTGCATATCCAGAACGAAAGTAATCAACATCCACACGACCCCGCAAGGGTATCGAGAACCACACAGTAACCTACAATACCAAATGAAATGCAGAGCAAATAAAGAAAACGGCAGACTAGGGCTCCCACAGCCCGACTGCTCCCACCTCGGCCTCACCGTCGCCTACCTCTCACCCCTGGAGGTACCTGTCACAGAGTGGGTAGTCAGCGACACTATCATGATGAAACATACTAAAGCAGTAAAGTAATACCAAGCCACAAAAGTAAGACTAGCCGGAGCAACCACTCTACTCATAAAGGTAACTCGGAACCACCTGTACCACCTGTGACACCTATAACCCCGGTAACACCTGTAACACCTGACCTCGTCGGGCACCAATCCCGACAGGTCTCACACCTGACCTCGTCGGGCACCAATCCCGACAGGTCGCACCGCTCACACCTTGGTGCCTCGAACCCCACGCCTACGGGGGCCCCACTACATCCCCTCGTGGGTAACACGGGTCGTAGACCGCCTTTCTGGAAAAGAGCACCCTTTGCGGTGGCCAGACCGCGGGTGCGCGTGTCGCAACTTGAGCATAGTAACCAAGACACGGGGTAATATAGTAAATCATAGAAACCGTCAGCGTTAGTACCGATTAACATTTAATTAACATCCCTTTCGGAATACTAACACTATACTAAGCCTCGACCGAAAACCCACCTTTTCGTTGTCGCGCTCCTGACCGATGCTAGGTTCTCCCGCGTCTCGGGGTGCCCGCCCGGACCTACAAGAACCTGTCATACAGGAGTCAGTAATTCAAGACTCCGCAAGATTAAAGACTAGAACACCCGGCGCCCCCCCCCCCCCCCCCCCTCGCGCACAAGCCGTACACGTACGCGCCCGGCCCCGCGCGGCTGGGCGGCGTACCACCTGCGTGCGGCGCCGCCCGCATGCGGCGCCACCCGTATGCGGCGCTACCCGCATGCGGGCGCGTGCAGCACCGCCCGCATGCTGCGCTGCCCGCATGCGGGTGCGCGCGGCGCTGCCCACATGCGGCGCTGCCCGCATGCGGGCGCGTGCAGCGCCGCCCGCATGCGGCGCTGCCCGCATGCGGGCGCGTGCAGCGCCGCCCGCATGCGGCGCTGCCCGCATGCGGGAGCATGCGGCGCCGCCCGCATGCGGCGCCGCCCGCATGCGGATGCACGCGGCGCCGCCCTCATGCGGCGCCGCCCGCATGCGGTGCCACCCGCATGCGGCGCCGCCCGCATGCGTGGCTCCGTGCGTGCCGGCTCCGGTGACGGCGCCGACTCCGATGACGGCGCCGACCCTCCTCCTCCCTTTTTGCCTAAGAGAACCAAGAAAAACCAATCAAGAACCCTAAGCTATGCTCACCTTGGTTTCGTCGGCTAGGGTTGATCTAGGGGATGATCGTCCTGTTCTTGCGTGGCCGGTAACGAAGGGTATGCCGGCGATCTTCCCTCTCCTCACCCGCTCCGCCTTGTTTCTCCACTCGATCGGTTGGGAAAAAGAAAGGTTGGGGAAGTGGGTTCCTCCTTGCGCTTGGGGTTGCGTACGCCTAAGGTGAGGGAAGTTGTAGGGAGTTGTAATCGTCGTACCCCTGTTTCCCCACGACAGGAAAAAGGCGGGAGCGGTTAGGATGGCGGGAGCGGTTAGGATGAGGAATGGGAATGAACCCATTTCAAGTCAAAAGCAGGTAATAAGTCAGGTGCGAACCAGGGTCCGGTCCGCCTGAAAAACCGTGCTGACCACCTGAACCGCTAGCCACCTTCTAGAATTTATTCCGGGAGATTCCGGCGTGGGAATTCAAAACCGACTGCGCCGCCGTTCTCCGTTTCGCGAGCTTTATTGACTAAAAATACCCGTGAGCCCCGACGGTCTGCCCGGAAATAAGGATTTATTAGATCACCCTCCGGCCCCCGAAATGAATTGCGAAATAAACGAAACCAAAAGTAGACCCAAAAACATTTTAAACCAGCGGCTACTACAAGTAGCCGTTTGCTAACCAACGCGTCGCGCCGCGAAGCCCTAGGGCATCGCCGCCGCGACCGTAATATGCGCCGCGCGGGGACGGTGCGCGCGCGGCCGCGGCTAGAGCCGCGCGGAACCAAGATCGCCGCGTGGCTGCGGCTAGGGTAAGCGCCGCGCTGGGCCGGTGCCCGCGCGGTCGCGGTAAGCGCCTCGCGGGCGAGGGCCCGCGCGGCCGCGGCAAGCGCCGCGCGGGGCCGGTGCCCGCGCGGCCGCGGCAAGCGCCGCGCGGGGCCGGTGCCCGCGCGGCCGCGGCAAGCGCCGCGCGGGGCCCAAGCCCGCGCAGCCGCAGCCAGTGCCGGGAGGGCAGGCGCCCGCGCGGCTAGGGCCCGCGCCGCTCGGGGCCATGCCCGCGCGGCCGCGGCTGGTGCCGCGCGGGTGGGCGCCCGCGCGGTGGCGGTGCATGCCGCGCGGGGCCTTGCCCGCGCGACTGCGGTTTGTGCAGCGCGGGCGGGTGCCCGCGCGGCGGCGGCAGCGCGTGCCGCACGGGGCCCATTCCCGCGTGGCCGCGGCCAACGCCGCGCGGGCGGGCGCCCGCGCGGTTGCGGCGCGTGCCGCGCGGGGTCGGTGCCCGCGCGGTCGCGGCAAGTGCCGCGCGGGGCCAGCGCCCGCGCGGCCGCGGCTTGCGCCGTGCGGGGCTGAGGTCCACACGGTTGCGGAAGGTGCCGCGCGGGGTTGGTGCCCGCGCGGCCGCGGCTTGCACCGCGCAGAGCTTGGGCCCGCGCGGTCACGGTAGATGCCGCGCGGGGCCGATGCCCGCGCGGCCGTACGACCCGCAACACCGCGGGGGCGGCCGCGTCGCTCGACGCGCGCGGGCGCCACCGCCGGGTCAAGTTGTCTTTAGTGTTTTTGAGTTGTGGGCTCGGTTTATCCACTAATATATTTCTGATCTGACCGCGGCTCTTTTGGGGACTACTTCTAGGTCCGGGCGTCAACAGAGAGCAAGGTTCGGTCTCCGGAGTGCACGTTCCGCATAATCGAGGTGGGTAGGTGTTGGTTATTACCGGTGTGGTGTCGTTTCCGAATACTCGTTTGATAAAATAGATATGTTGATAGTTTGACTAACCCCATAGCATGTGAATCCCTTTTATTATGGCAATCAAAGCGGCTGCGGTCGCAGGTGCGTTATACTATTCTGACTAAAACCGCTGAGGTCGCAAGGCAATAAATACACTCATATTGCTTACACGCACACCGGCAGTTTGGCCACTGCTCAGGGTGTATTTTTCCGGAAAGATGGTAAGTCGTTTTACCCGTGTACCCCACAAGGGGAGGTTAGTGGGGACCCCTCAAGGAGAGGCGACTGCTGCTTGGGCAGTGGAGGGGTTGGAGTCACCGAGAAGATGAGTACGGTATTGGGGTTGGGGCCCAAAATGTTTTCTGAAAGCTGGGGTAGGTGCCCAGCGGGACTTTCAACAGGGATTTAGCGATACATGAGGGGGAAGGGAAAGTAAATGCTCCAGTGATTCGGTGTGTCCTTTCTATTATTGCGTTTACTTGCATGTTTTCTACTTTATCAGTCACTGACAACCCACACTGTGACAGGTCCGAGTAGGGGTGGAATTCGGGACGACGGTGAGGCATCGGTTAGAGGACACTAGCCATGAGGGCTAGTAAACGATACGTTATTTTCTTTACTTTCGGTTATTCCTTTATACTATGGTTAGTTAAACTGTGATTCATTTACTGTGGTTTCTGATGGATGTTGGGATGAGGATTGTTTTGTAATTAATTGGTGAATTTTAGGATGTGTAATTGCGGCTTGTTTTCAAATGCAAACCGGTTTCAAAAGTGTTTTCAAAGCAGGTGCCGTGTGGCGATTTTTAAACCCGTGGATTTATCCTTTCAAGTTAATGGCCGCTCAAAGAGTTTGCGAAAACGTTTTGGAAAACTGGGTGTCGAGTGGGCACCGATTTTCAAAACCCATGGGTTTATGCTATAGTCTGTATAAGATAGCGGTGATGGTTTGATTTACTATATCCTCTCCTCGTTGCCTGTCATGGTTGGAATGGTTAAAGTACTTAACTTGTTGGTGACGCCGTGCATATACAAAGGAGACTCCGCCCGTTTGGGGAGTGAGTTTGTATATGCGGCGGGTCTGATACGCGCCGGAGGTGAGGTTCATTTAAATATTTAAGAAAAAAAAAATGGGTACGTTTTTCTCCTCTTTTAGAACCTCCGGGGCGTGACAGATTTTATGGTATCAGAGAAAACAACTTTAACCAAGGTGATCATGACCGACATCCACAGAATGTATTATCACGAGTGACTAACCAAGTTGATAACCAAAGTATAGGTGTGTCACGTACGAGCGTGAGCGCGGGGAGATAAGGGATAGAGTCCCAGGGTTAGTTGGTTAAGTTGCCAGGTTTTGTTAGAAATATTAGGATTGACGTGAATTCTTTGTGTGCATAGATAGCAGTCCGGCTGAGTGAGTAATTGTCTACGGGAAATGGACACTGCAGCCGCATGGAACCGCTTACTACGCAACCAGCTGCGCGATGTGGCTGGGCAGCTGCTGACCCTCACTGAACGCTTGTGCCTACTGACACGAGATCTTGAGGGTGTCGACCGTTTCCAGCACAGCGCCAGGGATGACACCTTTCGTGGAATGCCACCGACAGGCTTTCCCACCTTTCATGAGGCGGCCAACTTGGCCATGTGGGCAGAACAAGAACTCGCCGAAGCACGGGCTCGGCAGGGATATCCCGGGTTACAGCAGGGCGAGAGAAACCCCTACCCCGGTCCGGCGGAGGATCCCTTTCAGAAGGGTCGGGCGACCAAACGCCCAAAGACGGAACCGAAATCTGGGCAAGCAAGGAAGGGAGGACCCGAACCAATATGGAAGCCGTGCGTCATATATGACGGTGCGCATCGGTTGATGAGCTGCCCTTGGAGGCGCGACCACTGTTTTCAGTACGGCAAGCAGGGCCACTCGCGTTTCACGTGCCCCCAGAAACCGACTACTACTACCCCGGTGCCGCAACCCGACAAACCAGAGAAGGATGCAGCCCCCGCCTCGCAAGGGGGTCCCAGCCCAAGGACCCTGGCAAACCAACGCCCGAAGAAATCACAGAAAGGCGGGAAGATGCCAACGGGAGGCCCGTAACCGCTACAGGAACCCTGCGTCATCTACGGAAAGGCACACCTAGTGGCGAAATGCCTTTGGAAGTACTCCCACTGCAATAAATGCGGCCAGCCGGACCATACCCGCGCCTCATGCCCTCAGGAACCAGCCACTACTACTGCAGCGCCGAAGCCGGAAGGACAAGAGGGTGCTACAGCCCCCGTTTCGCAGGAGGACCTACCCGGCGGCCAGCCCGCGGTAGACTCTTTCGACACCAGGTCCCTACCCGCCACGCCATACGTCGCTGGCCTGACGGTTGTGGACGGACTCCCCGGGCCGCTCCAGTGGAAGACGCAACGTCTCGGAATGACAAATAACAGGTAACGTATTATGACACTTTTCTCGCTATTTTTTTTACTTGGGGAAAATCGAATACACCCGAACGCCCTAACCCGGACTGACCCCCCCCCCCCCCTGGCTAGTTTTTTTTGCTTAGCCCTTCATAGCACACACGAGCGGATAGGTTCTGATGTAGTAAGGCCAAGGGGGTTTCAATTGCGGGTTAATTGGATAATTAGAGATTAATTATGCCCCACACCCTGCCTAGTGGCAATAGGGCTTGCGGGCCGATAAATTAGAACTACGGCCATTTCAGACTCAGCGTCAAGGTGGGTTGAGTTCGGGCAAAGCGTGAGCACTACGTCAGTACACTTCTAGTGACCTGGTCACGTGACCTTCGGGTCATGAACCAGGAAACTTTGAGGGGACGGGTGCGTGGCCTTATTGGCCTCGGTGGACGTAGCCACTCGACACACCCCCCCTCACTTTCGGACCTTCCAACAGTAAGGGAATTTTCGGATGTCTTTCTGTCCGAACTTCCGGGGATGCCTCCTAGATGCGAGGTCGACTTCTCTATCAAGCTAATCCCGGGGACAAAACCCATCACGAAGGCGCCATACAGAATGGCCTTCGCCGAACTAAAGGATTGAAGGCGCAGCTTGAGGACCTCCTGGACAAGGGGTTCATCCGACCGAGCGTATCACCATGGGGAGCGCCGGTGCTCTTTGTAAGGAAGAAGGACGGGAGTTTAAGTTTATGCATAGACTACCGGGAAATAAACAAGGTCACGGTGAAGAACAAATACCCCTTGCCACGTATTGATGACCTGTTTGACCAACTCCAAGGGGCAACCGTGTTCTCAAAGATCGACCTCCAGTCGGGCTATCACCAACTCGGAATCAGAGGTGAGGATATACCGAAGACGGCGTTCCGAACTCGCTATGGCCATTACGAGTTCACGGTGATGCCGTTTGGGCTTACCAATGCCCCAGCGGTATTTATGGACATGATGAACCGAATTTTTAAACCATTCCTGGATAAATTTGTGGTGGTTTTTATTGATGATATCCTCATCTATTCCCGCACAGATAGGGAGCATCAGGAGCACCTCCGAGTGGTCCTCCAGACCCTAAGGGATCAAAAACTGTATGCCAAACTCAAAAAGTGTGAGTTTTGGCTCCGTGAGGTCGATTTTCTGGGACATATTGTCTCGGCCACGGGAATTGTGGTGGATCCGAGAAAGATAGAATCGGTGACCGACTGGGCTCGCCCGACCACGGTGACAGAAATCCGAAGTTTCCTCGGGCTAGCAGGATACTACCGACGCTTCGTGGAAGGCTTTTCAAAGATAGCCACTCCCCTTACTCGATTAACCCGGAAAGGGGAGAAATTCGTCTGGACGGCTCAATGCCAGAAGAGCTTCGAGGAGCTTAAGGACAGACTCACGCGGGCACCGGTACTCACGTTGCCACAGCCCGGTGAGGATTACGAGATCTACTGTGATGCATCTCGAAGTGGACTGGGAAGCGTGTTGATGCAACAGGGGAAAGTCATCGCATATGAATCAAGACAGCTCAAGGATTATGAGCGGAACTATCCTACACACGACTTGGAGCTCGCGGCAGTCGTGTTTGCGTTAAAGCTCTGGAGGCACTACCTCTACGGGGCGCACTGTAATGTGTACTCCGACCACCAGAGCCTCAAATACTTGTTTACGCAAAAGGAGTTGAACTTACGGCAACGGCGGTGGTTGGAACTACTGAAGGACTACGATTTGTCCATCCATTACCACCCCGGAAAGGCAAACGTGGTGGCCGATGCCTTGAGCCGGAAGGGACAGGCGGGGGAAACGGCACTAAGCGCCCTTACCCAACAGGATCGGCTAATTGCACAATTCTCGCAACTGAGACTGGAGGTAGTGCCAGCAGGAGCAGTTGCGAAATTTCTGTCCTTAGTAATAAAGCCTACGCTGATAGAGAGGATCGCAGAAGGCCAAGCGACGGACCCACAACTACAACAGGTGCGGGACAGGTCCTCCTCGGAACCAAGTGGGGATTTTGTGATCAGCGTTGACGACGTATTAAGGTTCCAGGGATGAGTCTGCGTGCCTGAAGTGCCGAAATTAAGGAAAGAAATTCTGGTAGAAGCGCATAACGCCCCCTACACTGCGCATCCCGGAGGTACAAAAATGTACAGAGACCTGAGACGGACCTTTTGGTGGCCTAAATTAAAGAACGATGTGGCGCAGTTGGTGGCAAGATGTTTGGTGTGCCAACAGGTGAAGGCGGAACACCAGCGACCGGCAGGAAAACTACAACCGTTGCCCATACCGGAGTGGAAATGGGAATGGATCACCATGGATTTTGTGACTGGTTTTCCGTGATCGCAACAAGGACACGACGCGATATGGGTCATTGTGGACCGTCTGACGAAATCGGCCCACTTTATACCGATTCACACGACATGGAGTAGAGATCGACTGGCGCAGACCTATATTGACAAGGGGGTGAGGTTGCATGGAGTACCATCATCCATAAGCTCGGACAGAGACACACGCTTCGTGTCAAACTTTTGGCGGAGTCTGCAGCAGGCATTGGGGACCAAGCTGCAGTTTAGCACGGCATTTCACCCGCAGACGGGTGGGCAATCGGAACGAGTGATCCAGATTCTCAAAGATATGCTTCGAGCTTGTGCGCTAAGCCTGGGGGAGGGGTGGTCGCGCTACCTACCCCTTCTGGAATTTGCTTACAATAATAGCTATCAGGCTAGTATTCAGATGGCCCCGTACGAAGCCTTGTAGGGACGCCGGTGTCGATCGCCCATTTGCTGGGACGATTTGGGAGAGCGAAAACTCTTGGGGCCAGACCTCGTAGAGGAAACGGAAGCAAAGGTGCGCCTTATCAGGCAGCGGTTGTTGACCGCCCAGAGCCGGCAGAAAAGTTACGCAGACCGAAGGCGACGGGAACTGGAATTTTCGGTAGGGGATCATGTGTTGCTACGCGTATCACCGTCTAAGGGGACAAGACGGTTCGGCATACGAGGGAAGTTGAGCCCCCGGTATGTGGGACCGTTTGAAATTTTGGAGCGCGTGGGCCCGGTGGCTTACCGGTTGGCCTTACCGCCAAATCCTGAACGGGTGCATAATGTTTTCCACGTTTCGATGCTCCGAAAGTACTTATCTGACCCGTCGCACGTCCTCGACGCCTCGGCCGTTGAGCTGCGGGAAGACTTGAGCTTCGAGGAAACGCCGATGCGGATCTTGGCAAGAGAAGAGAAGAACCTTCGAAACCGGACAATCCCCTACGTAAAGGTGCAATGGAGTAACCACGAGGAGCGCAAGGCGACGTGGGAACTTGAAATGAAAATGAGAGAGAGTTACCTCGAATTATTTAGCGAGGGTTGAGGTTAAGTTTCGAGGACGAAACTTCTTTTAAGAGGTGAGTGGTGTAATATCATAGACTTTTGTAACACTTTATAGCTCCTGCTAATTAAGTTTTTGTTTAAAGTAACTAATGCAACGGGTTTATTTAAGTCGCTAATTTGGAGGTGCGGGTATTTTTCTGCGAAAGAGCTCGGAAAACGGAGAACGGCAGTGCGATCGGATCCGGATTCCGACTTACGGAACTCCCGGAAAGGGGTAGAAAGTGATCGCAATGGCCAGGGCGTGCATCGAAATCCGCGTAAGTGATTTGGCACGTTTTCCGAGAAAAAAGAGGGATTTATCTTTAAAGAATTATCTTTAAAGAATTATCTCGAAGGATCTTATTAGAGGAATTAATTAATTAAGGAATTAATTAATGGAGGAATTAATTAATGGAGGAATTAATTAATTTGGATTTTAAAATACCCAATGTGGATTTTTGTCGTACAAAAAGATTAATTTGTGACTTCTCCCGAAAGAAAGAAAAGAGAAAAGGAAAAAGGCAAACCCTAACCGGAAGGAAACGAGAGGAAGGAACGAGCGAAAGAAAAGGGAAAAGGCGAAACCCTAATCGGAAGGAAACGGTGGAAAAGAAGGAGAAGGCTAAAGGACCCAAACCCTCCCGACGAACGTGCCGAAGACGGGAGCGTGAACGGATCACCGTCTCCGACGATTAGAGGTAAACTAGATTTATTTTCGTATAGTTTCGATCGGTTTTTGGTTTCGGTCTTTCGCGGAGTCTTAGGAGTAGCCGTTTGCTACTCAATGCGTCGCGCCGCGAAGCCCTAGGGCATCGCCGCCGCGACCGTAATACGCGCCGCGCGGGGACGGTGCCCGCGCGGCCGCGGCTAGAGCCGCGCGGGACCAAGATCCCCTCGTGGCCGCGGCAAGGTTAAGCGCCGCGCGGGGCCGGTGCCCGCGCGGCCGCGGCAAGTGCCGCGTGGGCGAGTGCCCGCGCGGCCGCGGCAAGCGCCGCGCAGGGCCGGTGCCCGCGTGGCCGCGGCAAGCACCGCGCGGGGCCGGTACCCGCGCGGCCGCGGTAAGTGCCGCGCGGGCGACCGCCCGCGCGGTCGAGGCACGCGCCGCGCGGGGCCCAAGCCCGCGCGGCCGCAGACAGTGCCGCGCGGGAAGGCGCCCGCGAGGCTAGGGCGCGCGCCGCGTGGGGCCATGCCCGCGCGGCCGCGGCTGGTGCCGCGTGGGCGGGCGCCCACGCAGCGGCAGTGCATGCCGCGCGAGGCCTTGCCCGCGCGGCTGCGGTTTGTGCCGCGCGGGCGGGTGCCCGCACGGCGGCGGCAGCGCGTGCCGCGCGCGGCCCATCCCCGCGAGGCCGCGGCTAACGCCGCGCGGGCGGGTGCCCGCGCGGTTGCGCGGCGTGCTGCGCGGGGTCGATGCCCGCGCGGCCGCGGCAAGTGCCGCGCGGGGCCGGCGCCCGCGCGGCCGCGGCTTGCGCCGTGCGGGGCTGAGGTCTGAACGGTTGCGGAAGGTACCGCGCGGGGTTGGTGCCCGCGCGGCCGCGGCTTGCACCGCGCGGAGCTAGGGCCCGCGCGGTCACGGCAGATGCCGCGCGGGGCCGGTGCCCGCGCGGCCGTACGGCCCGCAACACCGCGGGGGCGGCCGCGTGGCTCGGCGCGCGCGGGCGCGTCGCTCGGCGCGCGCGGGCGCCACCGCCGGGTCAAGTTGTCTTTAGTGTTTTTGAGTTGTGGGTTCGGTTTATCCACTAATATATTTCTGATCTGACCGCGGCTCTTTTGGGGACTACTTCTAGGTTCGGGCGTCAACAGAGAGCAAGGTTCGGTGTCACGCCCCGGGGTCGAAACTGCGACCCGGGTTCGCCAACAGATCCGCCACCTATGCCAACCTGCATAAGCGAAGCGTCCTACCTGCAAGAAAAGTACTACAGCTATACAGATATCAGAGCTATAAATAAAAAATCTGCTGTATAACTAAAATCAATCACTGTACAACTGAAAAATATACGACAATGTCCGCCTCCCAAAAATAATAATAATAATACAATATCCTCAAATACAAGCTCTGAACCCAACTGGGAGGTAACTCCAATAAATACATCAGTGTACAGTCTCTCAATACATAATATATCCTCACTACATCAGTCTCTCAAAAGAGAAAAATAAAACAACTAATCTGCTGAAGATCTCCTCTGAAGGGGTACCGCTACTCTCCAACAACGGGTAGGGATCTAGCACGCGACTCCCTCGCCTCGAACAACAACCGCAGAATCCGCAACACCCGCTAAGACTCTGCAAAACAAAGGAGAGAAAAGAAGGGGAGGTGGAAAACCCCCAACGGGTGTGAGAACTACACCTAAAAAGGGAGTCCTCAGTGGGTACCGCCACCAGGCCCGACGATCTGCCCACTAAGTCCACTAGAGGCATAAGATAACCAAAGCAGTAAAGACTGAAATAGGAAAGCTGGAGACTCTCAACAGCTACCATGCCTCTATCTAAATGCTCAAAAGGGGAGAACCAAATAATGGTATGCAACCACTAGCACATGAAGTGCACAATCGACCCAATCGAGCTGACTGCCACATCTGGTCCAGTCAAACCTGCGCCCACCTACAACTACATCCCGCTGACGGGCAGGAATTACGTAGGGCGTCCAAACGGACTAACTCGCTACCGAGTAGTGGCTCATGCAGGCTATAGTCAAAATCCACGCTCTCTCTCAGAACGGATAACTCAAGATCACCAAGCCTCTCGCACAACGGTCAACAACTCACAAAGACCTCAGGACCACAGTCCCCAAATGGATCCCAACAACACTAGCACTGGTCTAAACACAGCTACTAGACTCCACTGGGTCCCCCTGAGACGAGTGAAACAAGAAAGGCAAATATCTGTTATAAACCCAATCTAGTGCCACCAGTAAAACTGGCATTGCCTGCTCAGCGGAATCTGCACACAAGGCTCGAAACCGCGGGATCGACACGCACGGCTCGCATCCCAAAATAAGTATCAGACCGGCACACAAGGCTGGGTCCGAAAAGCCTACCTCCGGAGTGGCACTCGAGGGGAGCGACCCACACGAGTAAAGTATCTCAGTAACAAGTATCTCTGTAGAGCAGGACTTTGATCACAAATCTGATCAAAGTGGGAAAACTCAACCACAAAAGAAAGACCCGACCTCAATCGGATGCAACTAAACGATAAGTGGGAAACTCCATCCACTAGAGAAAACTGATACCCAATCTGGTACATAGATAAGCATCCGGTCAACCGCCCAATATCCGCGGTTGCCGCAAAGCCCCACAACTAATCCAACCTGTCCCAGACACGAAGTCCCGACTACACTATCCAGACCCCTGCTCGAACCCGAGCAACACTGACCACCTGACTAACAAAGAAGGAGAAAGGAAAAACATGATTTCTACGAAGTCAAGTTCCAATAAGTAGTGTAGCAATAAAGGGTGGCCTAACTATATGTCCATACAAGCATGCATTTGTCCTCAAGAAAGATACAACAAAGTAATCCACATGCCTACACCTAACCATAATCCTCGATCATAATAACTCCTCAGAGTACAAATCCGCACATAGCTACTAAATCCGGCCCCAATGCATAAACCAACCACATAAAAGGCTATGTGCTAACATGGCATGTTACATAATCACATAGGGTAACATTATCCTAGGTAAGCTTACACTATTCACCAACATAAACATCCAAATCATTCAAGTCCTCAGTATACATCATAAATACTATTCTTGCAATTATTTAAACAATTATCATTATTAAGCTTACCTACCTTACAAACATAAACCATGTGCCCTAAACATGCATGCATCCTAACATACAGAATTAGAGAACCGTCCACCTGTTCTGGAAACAAAGCACCCACCTGAAGCGCTTTCCGCAGGCAAATCCGAAGTCGGTGAAGTGTGTAGACGCTCAGAGTCCAAAATCCGCCAAAACAGCACCCTCGGTACAAGACGCGAAAGCCTCGGCTTCAAACAGCTGAAAACACCCGAAATCCACTATTTTCATTTCCTCCAGCTCCAACCGGTTCAGAAACACTCGCGATCCCTCCTGGGGACAACAAAAGGTCCAAGGTTACACTTTAGTCCCCAAAATATCCAAGTATATACGACATCAGAAAACAGCCCCGAAGATGTACAGTTTTCACCTGTAGAATGGATTCTGAAAAATCCAACAAAATTACTGTCGCGTTCCTCGCGTCGATACCTTCGAAACGAGTACCTGCACGTCAAATTCCGAGCCCTGTAGGCCGAGTTACAAATTCCACAATACAGGGCGCTCACAAACACACAACCACACATCTGTATTTCCATGCACAGATAAAGGGCGAAAAATATACCTTCGGGTAAGCCTTAGAAAAATCCAATAAAAATACTGTGACAATCCTCGCGTCGAGTAGATGAAAAAAGTGTACAAGCACGTCGCCATCCGATGCACGGTTACGGAGATAAAAATCCGGCAAGGTGTCGCTGTCCAGAATTCCTCACAGAAAATGAGGTCCCAGTAAGCATGGGAAAACTCCTCGAAAAGCATGAAACTAGGGGAAACAGAAAATACCAAGATCGTAGCTCTGTCTGTCCCGGATCCAACGGCGCAAGAATCGCCTGAAACGGTGGTCGAAGTAGGCCGGGGGAGCTCGCGCACCGAAATGCGACGGAGAGGAACCCAAATGGACGAGCGTCGCGCCGCGCCGTAAAAATGGAAACCTCGATAAGCGTGCCACCAAAAATCCTAGAAATCCTCCAGAGGGTGCGCAACAAGTAGGGGAGCAACTTTCCTGAAGACCTCTAGTCGGTTGAAGCTCAGAAATGCGAAAAGAAAGGAAGAAGAAGAAGCTCGGATCCCTTTTATAGGCTCCAGAAACAAATGAAGAAATGACAGCTGTGTCCCCACTTCCGGGCGCCCGAAAAATCCGGGCTGCTACAGTGTTGGGCCCGGCCCAACACTGTGCAGGCCCGAATCCTCCACGGGCCTCCACGTAGCCCGCCGAACAGGCGACAGCAACGCCCGCCGCTCACAACGCGACACGTGGCGCCCCCAGACGCCGACACGTGGCCGCCCACGCGCGGGAACAGCGCGTCAACGCGGCCACGTGCGCCCTGCGCCCGCCGCCTGCACCTCTGCACGCACGCTTCTCGAGGCGCTCCCCAGCCTGCTCCGTGGACCGAGCATGCTACACCGCACCAACCACACGCCGCCACGTGTCACCCTCCGGTCCACCGTACACCGCGCTTTTCCCGTGGACCGCGCCCGCTGTGCCGGCCCAACCGGGATCCGCCACGTGGCCCGTGCCCGGTGCACGCCTCCGCGGTGGACCGCGCACCTGTCCGAGCCTGCACCGCCGCGCTCCGCCGCTGCCCGCCGCCGCACGCCGCCACCGCCGGTGCCGGAACAGTACCAAGAAGCCTCAAAAATTGCGCGCGTCATCCGGGCTCCGAAAAATACAAGTGAATAGTCCAATTTCATCGTTTTCGCGCGCTGAATCCAAATCCGAAGTCCATTGTGCCAAATTCCAACTCTAAAAATTGCCGAAGGCATCCGGAAAGATGTTCTTTTGTCCAAACTTCGCGCGGAGCCCAATTTTAATATCCATTGCGCGCAAAATCACTTCTAAGTATTCGACGGGGTCATCTGACTACTCCCGTGATCCATTTAAAACACCGAGTCCATCACTAGTGTCCAATTGGTGTACTGTTACGGAATTTGAGTTGGCGTAGTTTCGTGAAAGGTTCAAGTCTTGAAGATTGAAGGTGAAGAAAGTTGGATCATTTAACTCAATCTCAAGAAAGAAGAATTCAAAAGGATCAGGTATGTTTAACTAAAGATTATTGGTGATCCGAATACTTCTTGTAGTGTAGAAACACTTGGAAGAGTTTTTAACTGCATAAAAATCAAAAAACTGGTGTTCGGACATGTTCAGGATCCGGATCAGAGCCAGCGATCCGGATCCCGAAGGTTGTTGTTTCATACTTCACTTCAATCCGGATCGCAGCATCTCACGATCCGGATCCCGAACGTTGAGTTTTCTGAAATGTATGAACGATCCGGATCAGGCATTCCGATCCGGATCCCGAACGTTTGTTTTCTGGAAACCGTCTTTATTGCTACTGCAATCCGGATCGCCCAAATCCGATCCGGATCGCCGTCCGTCAAAATTCCAGAAAAGTTAGGTTTTTGATTCTTATCTCCTTCCAAATGTTTCTAACCTATAAATAGACCCTATGACTCTTTTTCTAGGGGGAATCCAAAAAAATCCAAATAGCCGTCATATTCAAATATCATCTTATACGGCTCTAGATCCACATATAGAGAAGAAAGGAAATCATTAGAGAATACTCTATGTTTCTTCATCTATATTGATTAGTTTGATTCTAGGTTTTCATACTCACATCTTGAGTTGAATCAAACTAATGAATACTTAGATGGCATTTCCGATCTATCTTTGATCTAAGTATTCGGCGGATCATCACCACCCAAAAAACAACGATTTCCCCAAAATCGGCGCGTGGATTCGCGTGTCCTTGTGGATTCAAGGTTCAACCGCTCTCGTGGATTCGGAGCGAGGCACGTTCGTGGATTCGAAGGGTGCTATTGGGTGTAGACCGTGGATTCGGTCGGACGTCGTGGATTCGACGTTGGACGCCGTGGATTCGGCATTGGGCGCAGATCGTGGATTCGAGAAGCGTCGCGGAGCGAGCGGAGAAGATCCTCTAGGAGCGTATGGAAAAGGTTGAGTCGTAAGTGTGTACGGTAAATCACCTTGTACGTGTTTTAATTCTAGTGGATTTCTGCCGTGTTATCGGTCCCGTGGTTTTTTACTCCGGTGATGGAGTTTTCCACGTAAAAATCTTGCATGTTATTTTTATTTCCGCATTGGGTTTTTATCGCAACGATTTTTGAGTGTTTATACGTTTACACCTATTCACCCCCCTCTAGGTGTTTTTTCTCCTATTTAGATCTACATTTCATATAACCCAACAAGTGGTATCAGAGCGGGAATAGGGTTGTGAACAATGGTTGAAGGTGGAAACATCAATCGACCCCCTTTCTTTGATGGAACAAATTATGCGTACTGGAAAGTACGAATGAAAGCCTTTTTAATTTCCATCGACGAAAGGGTGTGGCAATCAATTGAATTAGGATGGTCTAATCCAACTGAAATTATCTCTGATGTTCGCACCTTAAAACCTAGGTCGAAATGGACCAACGAAGAGTTAGATTCTTCTTCTTACAATGGCAAGGGAATTAATGCTATTTTTAATGCCTTATCTCAAACTGAATTCTCTCGCGTCTCGGCATGTGAGACTGCGAAAGAAATCTGGGATGTTCTTCAGGTTACACATGAGGGAACTAACCTCGTGAAGATTCAGAAACTGCAAATGCTTACGAGCAAGTTTGACTCTATCTTGATGGCAGAAAATGAATCTTTCACGGACTACTATACACGATTACAAGACATCGTAAACTCATGTGCTAACCTGGGTGAGAAGATTCCAGAATTTAAGATTGTAAGAAAGATCTTAAGAACTCTTCCTGAACGATTTCGCCCAAAGGTTACAGCCATTGAAACTATTAAACACCCGGACGAAATACGTGTAGAAGAATTGGTTGGTTCATTACAAACTTATGAAATGACATTTACTACTAACAATTCTTCTGGAAAAGCATCCTCTTCTAAGTCTTCAGGTTATGCGTTGAAAACAACTAAGGAAGAAGACGCGGATACATCCTCCTCAGACGATGACGAGAACCTTTCTATGGAGGAATTTGAGAAGCAGCTCGCTCTCTTGATAAGGAAGTTTCGCCGTAACTTTCGAAGGGGTAATTCAAGTAAATCTCCATCCTTTGGAAAGTCGAACAAAGGCAAGGGTACTTCAAGTTACAAGTCAAGAAAGCAAGAGAACTTCTCAAAGGATAAGAAAAGTTCAGAGGGACAACTACAATGCTTCAAATGTCGAGGCTACGGCCACATTGCAACGGAGTGTCCCAACAAGTATCCGGCAAAGAAGAAGGCGATGAAAGTCGTCACTTGGGATGACAACTCAACGTCAAATGAGTCGTCTTCAAGTGATGAAGAAAAGAGCTCCACGGCATTCCACGCGTCCATATCTTCACCCTTCATGTGCTTTATGGCAAGTACATCCGAGTCGTTGTCCAACTCCACTGTTGAAAAGATTGCAACGGACAACGAATCGGATGATTCGGAAGGTGAAGATTTTGCTTTAGCCTACCACAGACTTTTGAGGGATTCAAAGAAAGTGGCTAAGCAAAACAAGAGTTTGAGAGGGAGAGTGCATGATCTCGAAGAAGAAGCAAAAAGAGCAACTTCTCTCTCAAACGCTCTTGAAGTGGAAAGGGAAAATCTGATAAAAGTAAATGTTTCCCTTCAAGAGTCCAATGAGCTTTTTGAGAAGGAACATACAAAACTGGTGGATAAAGCGGATCACTTCTCAAAGCTCTACAACGAGGCTCGACAGGATAACCTGGAAATGACAAAGACCATTTTCCAACTCAAGGATGACTTGAAGCGATTCTCTTCAGGAAGGAGTAAGTTGGATAGGCTTCTTGGTCTTGGTCAAACAAATCGGTTCGGCCTCGGGTACACTCAAACTGGAAACAGTCCAAGTTCGAGTGGGACAGTTTTTGTGCCTCAGTCGGTATCTCCTCCTCCGACACCGGAATTCAAGACAAACAACGACAACAAACCTACTTCATCCTCCTTGGGATCGTCAAGATCTAAGGTATGTTTTCGTTGTGGTGTTTCAGGGCACATAAGAAGACATTGCAAGACGGGAGTCAAACGCGCACCTCAAACACCTCTTGCAATGACTACCACAAAGGTGATTCCTCGGAAATCAATTGCAAATCAATTGAAGGAAAAGAACCTTGGTAGTTTACCGCGCAAGACGACTTCATCAAGGAGCAGCAATCATTTTAACAAGACGCTTTCACCTAGGCATATAACTTCACGACCATTACCGACGCACTCCAAAAAGGTTTGGGTGCGCAAAGGTGAAATCTACCCTTGTCTTGTTACCAATGTTTCCTTGCATGCATATGATAGTTCGTCTTGGTATCTGGATAGCGGGTGTTCGCGTCACATGACCGGTGATAAAAATAGTTTTCAAAATCTTGAGAAAATCTCCGGAGGACTCGTTGTTTTCGGAGATGGTCGATTTTCCAAAATTGTTGGAAAAGGAACAGTAGCTATTCCAGATGGCCCGGTTCTAAATAATGTGTTATTTGTTGATGGTCTGAAGACTAACCTCATTAGCATAAGTCAACTTTGCGACAATGGTTTTTCAGTTAACTTTTCATCTGTTGAATGTGTTGTAACTGATAAGGACCATGTATTCTTTTTAAAAGGGGTTAGATCTGAAAACAATTGTTATGTTGTTCCTAATAAATTTTCTGAAAAATGTAACCTAGTTTCTTTGGATAATGAAACACTTTGGCATGAAAGGCTAGGTCACTTAAATTTTAAGGAACTTGCTAGAATTTCAAACAAGGACGTGGTCAAGGGGGTTCCAAAACTTTTGCTTAAACAAAACGTTGTGTGTGGTGGTTGCCAAAAGGGAAAACAGTCTAGGACTGCACACAAGAACTTGAACCACGTAGGTACAAAACGGCCTTTGGAACTTTTGCACATGGATTTAATGGGGTCGACCCGTCAACCATCTTTGGGAGGTAAATGGTATATTTTCTTATTGATTGATGATTTCTCTAGGCTTTCTTAGGTAGCATTTTTAAATGAGAAAGCTGATACGTTTGATTCTTTTCATGAGATTTGCCATCGTATTATGATTGAAAAGAATGAAAAGATCATTCGTGTTAGGAGTGATAGAGGTGGAGAATTCATAAATTCCAAATTCATTGATTTTTGCACTTCCAACGGCATCAAACATGAATTCTCAGCACCCTATACACCTCAGCAGAATGGTGTTGTTGAGCGCAAAAACAGGGTTGTTCAAGAGATGGCGCGTGTGATGCTTCATAGCCGGAATTTACCGCTACATTTTTGGGCTGAAGCTGTGAACACCGCTGTCTATGTCATTAATCGAGTGTATTTGCGCCCAGGAACTTTAAATACACCATATGAGCTGTGGTTTAGTAGAAAACCGGATATCAAATACTTTCGTATCTTCGGGAGTCGATGTTACATTTTACGTGACCGTGAAAATCTTGGAAAGTTTGACTCTCGAAGTGACGAAGGGATCTTTTTGGGTTATTCTACAAATAGCAGAGCATATCGAGTATTTAACATCGAATCTAAAACGATTGTAGAATCTATAAATGTTAAAGTAGATGAAGCTTTTCACTTTGCATCTGAAAAATCTACCCTCGATATCTCTCTAGATGATGATACTCCTGTAAGTGCATCTTCTCATGATAATACTTCCAATATTAATGATGCATCTAATGGCTCTTCAAGTTTATCTGATATGCAGGAATCATCTCATATACCTCCGAGTACTCCGTTTCAACAAACGCTACGAATCTCCAAGGATCATCCTGAATCAAACATCATTGGAGATCCACAAGAAGGAGTTAGAACTCGGAGGCAGTTGGTTTGTGTATTCGCTTGCTACGTATCTTTAATCGAACCAAAGAACATAGATGAAGCTCTTCAGGATGACTACTGGATTAAAGCTATGCAGGAAGAGCTCCATCAATTTGAGCGAAACAAAGTCTGGGAATTAACGAAGCCTCCAAAGCAACATAATGTGATAGGTACCAAATGGATTTTCAAGAACAAGAAAAATGAGGATTGTACTATCATCAGGAACAAGGCACGATTAGTTGCTCAAGGCTACTCTCAAGTGGAAGGTATAGACTTTGATGAAACTTTCGCCCCTGTAGCTAGACTCGAGTCCATTCGTATACTATTTGCTATTGCTTGTCATTTTAAAATCAAATTATTTCAAATGGACGTTAAGAGCGCGTTTCTAAATGAGTTTTTAAATGAGGAAGTTTATGTGGCTCAACCGAAAGATTTTGTGGACCATAAACAACCTAACCATGTTTTTCGTTTGAAAAAGGCTCTTTACGGTCTGAAACAAGCACCGCGAGCATGGTACGAAAGGTTGACAAAGCACCTTTTGGAGAAAGGCTATACTGGAGGGGGAGCTGACAGGACTCTCTTTGTGAAGCATTATCAAAATAACTTCATTGTTGCACAAATCTATGTCGATGACATTGTTTTTGGAGCAACAAAAGGATAATGATGCTTCTAAATTCGCGGAGACCATGGAAAGCGAATTTGAGATGTCCATGATGGGCGAATTGACTTATTTCCTTGGATTGCAAATTAAAAAAAATGATGAAGGTATTCACTTGAGTCAATCCAAGTATGCAATGGAGTTGGTTAAAAAGTTTGATCTTGAAAATTCGAAGGATTTTCCGACTCCAATGGGAACTAGCCACAAGGGACTTGGAAGTGAATCACAAAGTGAGAATGTAGACGAGAAACTGTATCGAAGTATGATTGGAAGTCTACTTTACCTCACGGCTAGTCGCCCGGATATATCCTTTAGTGTTGGGATTGGCGGCGAGATATCAATCAGCACCAAAGGAGGTTCACCTGAAAGCGGTGAAAAGGATCATCCGGTACGTCAAAGGATCAATTAATTTCGGAATTTGGTATCCTATGGGAACAAGTTTGGATATTGTTGGATACTCAGATGCCGATTGGGCAGGATCAGTGGATGATCGGAAAAGCACGAGTGGTGCATGCTTCTATCTTGGTCATTGCCTTGTTGCATGGCACAGTAAAAAGCAGAATTGCATAGCACTCTCGACTGCCGAAGCGGAATACATTTCAGCTGGAAGTTGTTCAACTCAACTCATTGGATGAAAAGCGTATTGAGCGACTTCCGGATTTCAGCATCTTCGGTAACAATTCTTTGTGACAACACAAGTGCAATTAACATTTCTAAAAACCCTGTGTTGCACTCTAGAACAAAACATATTGAACTTAGATATCATTTTCCTTAGAGAGCTAGTTGAATCAAATACTCTTCAACTCTCATATATTTCAACTGAGGATCAATTAGCTGATATTCTAACAAAACCTTTGGATCAAAAACGTTTTATTCATTTGCGAAAAGCAATTGGAATGCTTTCCTTGAAATAAACTTCTTTTTGAAACCTTTGCTTAGGATAGGTTTTGTTTTTGTTTTGTTTTGTTCATTATCTATGTCTGTACATAGGACATTAATTGAGCATAGATCATAATTGACTTTAATTGCATCTTTTCGCACATTTAGAAATTTATTATGCTTTTGCCATCATAATATTTCACTGTTGCAATGATCATTTATGTTAATTAAATCATCTTCTGAGTATCAAAGTCAATTTCTCTCTCAATGATCTCTTGGTATAGTCATTATCTTATTTGACTGCTTAGTCGAGTATGAAATCGAGATCAATTTTGGTTGAATACTTTATATCTTAAATAATTGATAGCCAATTGAGGGGGAGTCAAAGAAATGTAAAATGCTCAAAAGATGTGGAAAGAGTTACATCCCAATGAGGAGTGTGAAAACTACCACCACATGGAGGAAAGAGCTACCACCTCGGTCGTCCGAGTATTGTGTGCAGCTACCACATGTATACCAAGCATGGTTGTTCAATTTTTGATTAAGTAAAATGCATGTTGAAATACTTGACTCTGTCAAATTTCAAGGTTGGTATAAGGTGGGTTTTTAAAGAAAGATGCTCAAAGAGCCACTCTCTTCAACAGATTGTCTAGATACATTATCTACTATATTTGGGATTTCAAACATCTATTGATCTTTGTATTTCATTTTCTTTACTGAATTGATGATTTGATAAAGGCATTACTCATAAGATCAAGTTAGATGTAATTGAAGGTGTTCAACTTTAAGGGATTTAATTTTTGTAAATTCTCGTTTCATTTTTGGATATTATTGATAGATTTGGCATAATCTATTCTTGTTGTATGAAACGATGATTTTTGTTTAAAGTTGATACACATTTGTGCTTACAATCTTTTTCTGGTTTTTCTTGAATTTCTCTGAAATTTTTCTAAGAAAAAGTTGGAGCCGATCCGGATCGGGCAAGATGATCCGGATCCCGAACGCAGGGTTCTTCTGCGGGCTGACGATCCGGATTGACCTGCCGATCCGGATCCCGAACGCAGTTTTCACTGCGGGTAGCCGATCCGGATCGCAGTCATGAACTGATCCGGATCGCGGCTAGGTTTTATAAAGAACAAAAGGGTTTTGATTTCTTTTACTCCAATCTTTGTTCCAAAGTTTCCAGAGCCTCTCTCTCTAGATTTCAATCTTCTTGGAAGCTTTCAAAAACTCAAG
>CM055066.1:29058167-29106293 GCA_029204045.2 Tillandsia leiboldiana | reverse complement strand
TGTTACGGAATTTGAGTTGGCGTAGTTTCGTGAAAGTTCAAGTCTTGAAGATTGAAGGTGAAGAAAGTTGGATCATTTAACTCAATCTCAAGAAAGAAGAATTCAAAAGGATCAGGTATGTTTAACTAAAGATTTTGGTGATCCGAATACTTCTTGTAGTGTAGAAACACTTGGAAGAATTTTTATTGCATAAAAATCAAAAACTGGACTTGGGACATGTTCAGGATCCGGATCAGGCCAGCGATCCGGATCCCGAAGGTGGTTGTTCATACATCACTTCAATCCGGATCGCAGCATCTCACGATCCGGATCCCGAACGTTGAGTTTTCTGAAATGTATGAACGATCCGGATCAGGCATTCCGATCCGGATCCCGAACGTTTGTTTTCTGGAAACCGTCTTTATTGCTACTGCAATCCGGATCGCCCAAATCCGATCCGGATCGCCGTCCGTAAAATTCCAGAAATGTTAGGTTTTTGATTCTTATCTCCTTCCTAGGGTTTCTAACCTATAAATAGACCCTATGACTCTTTTTCTAGGGTAATCCAAATAGCCGTCATTTTCATATATCATCTTATACGGCTCTAGATCCACATATAGAGAAGAAAGGAAATCATTAGAGAATACTCTATGTTTCTTCATCTATATTGATTAGTTTGATTCTAGGTTTTCATACTCACATCTTGAGTTGAATCAAACTAATGAATACTTAGATGGTATTTCCGATCTATCTTTGATCTAAGTATTCGGCGGATCATCACCACCCAAAAACAACGATTTCCCCAAAATCGGCGCGTGGATTCGCGTGTCCTTGTGGATTCAAGGTTCAACCGCTCTCGTGGATTCGGAGCGAGGCACGTTCGTGGATTCGAAGGGTGCTATTGGGTGAAGACCGTGGATTCGGTCGGACGTCGTGGATTCGACGTTGGACGCCGTGGATTCGGCATTGGGCGCAGATCGTGGATTCGAGAAGCGTCGCGGAGCGAGCGGAGAAGATCCTCTAGGAGCGTATGGAAAAGGTTGAGTCGTAAGTGTGTACGGTAAATCACCTTGTACGTGTTTTAATTCTAGTGGATTTCTGCCGTGTTATCGGTCCCGTGGTTTTTTACTCCGGTGATGGAGTTTTCCACGTAAAAATCTTGCATGTTATTTTTATTTCCGCATTGGGTTTTTTATCGCACGATTTTTGAGTGTTTATACGTTTACACCTATTCACCCCCCTCTAGGTGTTTTTTCTCCTATTTAGATCTACATTTCATATAACCCAACAAGTGGTATCAGAGCGGGAATAGGGTTGTGAACAATGGTTGAAGGTGGAAACATCAATCGACCCCCTTTCTTTGATGGAACAAATTATGCGTACTGGAAAGTACGAATGAAAGCCTTTTTAATTTCCATCGACGAAAGGGTGTGGCAATCAATTGAATTAGGATGGTCTAATCCAACTGAAATTATCTCTGATGTTCGCACCTTAAAACCTAGGTCGAAATGGACCAACGAAGAGTTAGATTCTTCTTCTTACAATGGCAAGGGAATTAATGCTATTTTTAATGCCTTATCTCAAACTGAATTCTCTCGCGTCTCGGCATGTGAGACTGCGAAAGAAATCTGGGATGTTCTTCAGGTTACACATGAGGGAACTAACCTCGTGAAGATTCAGAAACTGCAAATGCTTACGAGCAAGTTTGACTCTATCTTGATGGCAGAAAATGAATCTTTCACGGACTACTATACACGATTACAAGACATCGTAAACTCATGTGCTAACCTGGGTGAGAAGATTCCAGAATTTAAGATTGTAAGAAAGATCTTAAGAACTCTTCCTGAACGATTTCGCCCAAAGGTTACAGCCATTGAAACTATTAAACACCGGACGAAATACGTGTAGAAGAATTGGTTTGGTTCATTACAAACTTATGAAATGACATTTACTACTAACAATTCTTCTGGAAAAAGCATCCTCTTCTAAGTCTTCAGGTTATGCGTTGAAAACAACTAAGGAAGAAGACGCGGATACATCCTCCTCAGACGATGACGAGAACCTTTCTATGGAGGAATTTGAGAAGCAGCTCGCTCTCTTGATAAGGAAGTTTCGCCGTAACTTTCGAAGGGGTAATTCAAGTAAATCTCCATCCTTTGGAAAGTCGAACAAAGGCAAGGGTACTTCAAGTTACAAGTCAAGAAAGCAAGAGAACTTCTCAAAGGATAAGAAAAGTTCAGAGGGACAACTACAATGCTTCAAATGTCGAGGCTACGGCCACATTGCAACGGAGTGTCCCAACAAGTATCCGGCAAAGAAGAAGGCGATGAAAGTCGTCACTTGGGATGACAACTCAACGTCAAATGAGTCGTCTTCAAGTGATGAAGAAAAGAGCTCCACGGCATTCCACGCGTCCATATCTTCACCCTTCATGTGCTTTATGGCAAGTACATCCGAGTCGTTGTCCAACTCCACTGTTGAAAAGATTGCAACGGACAACGAATCGGATGATTCGGAAGGTGAAGATTTTGCTTTAGCCTACCACAGACTTTTGAGGGATTCAAAGAAAGTGGCTAAGCAAAACAAGAGTTTGAGAGGGAGAGTGCATGATCTCGAAGAAGAAGCAAAAGAGCAACTTCTCTCTCAAACGCTCTTGAAGTGGAAAGGGAAAATCTGATAAAAGTAAATGTTTCCCTTCAAGAGTCCAATGAGCTTTTTGAGAAGGAACATACAAAACTGGTGGAATAAAGCGGATCACTTCTCAAAGCTCTACAACGAGGCTCGACAGGATAACCTGGAAATGACAAAGACCATTTTCCAACTCAAGGATGACTTGAAGCGATTCTCTTCAGGAAGGAGTAAGTTGGATAGGCTTCTTGGTCTTGGTCAAACAAATCGGTTCGGCCTCGGGTACACTCAAACTGGAAACAGTCCAAGTTCGAGTGGGACAGTTTTTGTGCCTCAGTCGGTATCTCCTCCTCCGACACCGGAATTCAAGACAAACAACGACAACAAACCTACTTCATCCTCCTTGGGATCGTCAAGATCTAAGGTATGTTTTCGTTGTGGTGTTTCAGGGCACATAAGAAGACATTGCAAGACGGGAGTCAAACGCGCACCTCAAACACCTCTTGCAATGACTACCACAAAGGTGATTCCTCGGAAATCAATTGCAAATCAATTGAAGGAAAAGAACCTTGGTAGTTTACCGCGCAAGACGACTTCATCAAGGAGCAGCAATCATTTTAACAAGACGCTTTCACCTAGGCATATAACTTCACGACCATTACCGACGCACTCCAAAAAGGTTTGGGTGCGCAAAGGTGAAATCTACCCTTGTCTTGTTACCAATGTTTCCTTGCATGCATATGATAGTTCGTCTTGGTATCTGGATAGCGGGTGTTCGCGTCACATGACCGGTGATAAAAATAGTTTTCAAAATCTTGAGAAAATCTCCGGAGGACTCGTTGTTTTCGGAGATGGTCGATTTTCCAAAATTGTTGGAAAAGGAACAGTAGCTATTCCAGATGGCCCGGTTCTAAATAATGTGTTATTTGTTGATGGTCTGAAGACTAACCTCATTAGCATAAGTCAACTTTGCGACAATGGTTTTTCAGTTAACTTTTCATCTGTTGAATGTGTTGTAACTGATAAGGACCATGTATTCTTTTTAAAAGGGGTTAGATCTGAAAACAATTGTTATGTTGTTCCTAATAAATTTTCTGAAAAATGTAACCTAGTTTCTTTGGATAATGAAACACTTTGGCATGAAAGGCTAGGTCACTTAAATTTTAAGGAACTTGCTAGAATTTCAAACAAGGACGTGGTCAAGGGGGTTCCAAAACTTTTGCTTAAACAAAACGTTGTGTGTGGTGGTTGCCAAAAGGGAAAACAGTCTAGGACTGCACACAAGAACTTGAACCACGTAGGTACAAAACGGCCTTTGGAACTTTTGCACATGGATTTAATGGGGTCGACCCGTCAACCATCTTTGGGAGGTAAATGGTATATTTTCTTATTGATTGATGATTTCTCTAGGCTTTCTTAGGTAGCATTTTTAAATGAGAAAGCTGATACGTTTGATTCTTTTCATGAGATTTGCCATCGTATTATGATTGAAAAGAATGAAAAGATCATTCGTGTTAGGAGTGATAGAGGTGGAGAATTCATAAATTCCAAATTCATTGATTTTTGCACTTCCAACGGCATCAAACATGAATTCTCAGCACCCTATACACCTCAGCAGAATGGTGTTGTTGAGCGCAAAAACAGGGTTGTTCAAGAGATGGCGCGTGTGATGCTTCATAGCCGGAATTTACCGCTACATTTTTGGGCTGAAGCTGTGAACACCGCTGTCTATGTCATTAATCGAGTGTATTTGCGCCCAGGAACTTTAAATACACCATATGAGCTGTGGTTTAGTAGAAAACCGGATATCAAATACTTTCGTATCTTCGGGAGTCGATGTTACATTTTACGTGACCGTGAAAATCTTGGAAAGTTTGACTCTCGAAGTGACGAAGGGATCTTTTTGGGTTATTCTACAAATAGCAGAGCATATCGAGTATTTAACATCGAATCTAAAACGATTGTAGAATCTATAAATGTTAAAGTAGATGAAGCTTTTCACTTTGCATCTGAAAAATCTACCCTCGATATCTCTCTAGATGATGATACTCCTGTAAGTGCATCTTCTCATGATAATACTTCCAATATTAATGATGCATCTAATGGCTCTTCAAGTTTATCTGATATGCAGGAATCATCTCATATACCTCCGAGTACTCCGTTTCAACAAACGCTACGAATCTCCAAGGATCATCCTGAATCAAACATCATTGGAGATCCACAAGAAGGAGTTAGAACTCGGAGGCAGTTGGTTTGTGTATTCGCTTGCTACGTATCTTTAATCGAACCAAAGAACATAGATGAAGCTCTTCAGGATGACTACTGGATTAAAGCTATGCAGGAAGAGCTCCATCAATTTGAGCGAAACAAAGTCTGGGAATTAACGAAGCCTCCAAAGCAACATAATGTGATAGGTACCAAATGGATTTTCAAGAACAAGAAAAATGAGGATTGTACTATCATCAGGAACAAGGCACGATTAGTTGCTCAAGGCTACTCTCAAGTGGAAGGTATAGACTTTGATGAAACTTTCGCCCCTGTAGCTAGACTCGAGTCCATTCGTATACTATTTGCTATTGCTTGTCATTTTAAAATCAAATTATTTCAAATGGACGTTAAGAGCGCGTTTCTAAATGAGTTTTTAAATGAGGAAGTTTATGTGGCTCAACCGAAAGATTTTGTGGACCATAAACAACCTAACCATGTTTTTCGTTTGAAAAAGGCTCTTTACGGTCTGAAACAAGCACCGCGAGCATGGTACGAAAGGTTGACAAAGCACCTTTTGGAGAAAGGCTATACTGGAGGGGGAGCTGACAGGACTCTCTTTGTGAAGCATTATCAAAATAACTTCATTGTTGCACAAATCTATGTCGATGACATTGTTTTTGGAGCAACAAAGGATAATGATGCTTCTAAATTCGCGGAGACCATGGAAAGCGAATTTGAGATGTCCATGATGGGCGAATTGACTTATTTCCTTGGATTGCAAATTAAAAAAAATGATGAAGGTATTCACTTGAGTCAATCCAAGTATGCAATGGAGTTGGTTAAAAAGTTTGATCTTGAAAATTCGAAGGATTTTCCGACTCCAATGGGAACTAGCCACAAGGGACTTGGAAGTGAATCACAAAGTGAGAATGTAGACGAGAAACTGTATCGAAGTATGATTGGAAGTCTACTTTACCTCACGGCTAGTCGCCCGGATATATCCTTTAGTGTTGGGATTTGCGCGAGATATCAATCAGCACCAAAGGAGGTTCACCTGAAAGCGGTGAAAAGGATCATCCGGTACGTCAAAGGATCAATTAATTTCGGAATTTGGTATCCTATGGGAACAAGTTTGGATATTGTTGGATACTCAGATGCCGATTGGGCAGGATCAGTGGATGATCGGAAAAGCACGAGTGGTGCATGCTTCTATCTTGGTCATTGCCTTGTTGCATGGCACAGTAAAAAGCAGAATTGCATAGCACTCTCGACTGCCGAAGCGGAATACATTTCAGCTGGAAGTTGTTCAACTCAACTCATTTGGATGAAAAGCGTATTGAGCGACTTCCGGATTTCAGCATCTTCGGTAACAATTCTTTGTGACAACACAAGTGCAATTAACATTTCTAAAAACCCTGTGTTGCACTCTAGAACAAAACATATTGAACTTAGATATCATTTTCTTAGAGAGCTAGTTGAATCAAATACTCTTCAACTCTCATATATTTCAACTGAGGATCAATTAGCTGATATTCTAACAAAACCTTTGGATCAAAAACGTTTTATTCATTTGCGAAAAGCAATTGGAATGCTTTCCTTGAAATAAACTTCTTTTTGAAACCTTTGCTTAGGATAGGTTTTGTTTTTGTTTTGTTTTGTTCATTATCTATGTCTGTACATAGGACATTAATTGAGCATAGATCATAATTGACTTTAATTGCATCTTTTCGCACATTTAGAAATTTATTATGCTTTTGCCATCATAATATTTCACTGTTGCAATGATCATTTATGTTAATTAAATCATCTTCTGAGTGATCAAAGTCAATTTCTCTCTCAATGATCTCTTGGTATAGTCATTATCTTATTTGACTGCTTAGTCGAGTATGAAATCGAGATCAATTTTTGGTTGAATACTTTATATCTTAAATAATTGATAGCCAATTGAGGGGGAGTCAAAGAAATGTAAAATGCTCAAAAGATGTGGAAAGAGTTACATCCCAATGAGGAGTGTGAAAACTACTACCACATGGAGGAAAGAGCTACCACCTCGGTCGTCCGAGTATTGTGTGCAGCTACCACATGTATACCAAGCATGGGTGTTCAATTTTTGATTAAGTAAAATGCATGTTGAAATACTTGACTCCGTCAAATTTCAAGGTTGGTATAAGGTGGGTTTTTAAAGAAAGATGCTCAAAGAGCCACTCTCTTCAACAGATTGTCTAGATAAATTATCTACTATATTTGGGATTTCAAACATCTATTGATCTTTGTATTTCATTTTCTTTACTGAATTGATGATTTGATAAAGGCATTACTCATAAGATCAAGTTAGATGTAATTGAAGGTGTTCAACTTTAAGGGATTTAATTCTTGTAAATTCTCGTTTCATTTTTGGATATTATTGATAGATTTGGCATAATCTATTTCTTGTTGTATGAAACGATGATTTTTGTTTAAAGTTGATACACGATTGTGCTTACATACTTTTTCTGGTTTTTCTTGAATTTCTCTGAAATTTTTCTGAAGAAAAAGTTGGAGCCGATCCGGATCGGGAAAGATGATCCGGATCCCGAACGCAGATATTCTTCTGCGGGCAGACGATCCGGATTGGACCTGCCGATCCGGATCCCGAACGCAGTCTTTCACTGCGGGTAGCCGATCCGGATCGCAATCATGAACTAATCCGGATCGCGGCTTGGGTTTTATAAAGAACAAAAGGGTTTTGATTTCTTTTACTCCAATCTTTTGTTCCAAAGTTTCCAGAGCTTCTCTCTCTAGATTTCACCCATCTTGGAAGCTTTCAAACTCAAGTTCTTCGAATACAAGTAAGTTTTATTGATCAAAATCTCGGTTTTTCACCGTTTTTCTTTTTCCTCCTCAAACGTGATGAATTTCTTGGATCGATTTCGTTTGTGGTTGGTTTTTGATCAAATTTCTTTTGAAATAAGAACTCTGGGTAGATTAGTTTTGATTATATGCTATGTATTCTCCTGATTAACGGATTTTTAGGCTTCGATTTCTAAAATTTCGGTTTTAGGGCATATAATAAGGATTTCTGAAAATCATGCAATTGATCTAATTTTAAAAGTCCTTTTGCAAAACTAATTTGATTCTTAGTCTCTCTACATGATTATGATTGTTTGGGTATAATTTTTCAAATCTTTAAAAATTAACAATTTATCATGTGTTCTTGAGTTGGTCTTCACAGGATACGATTGTCACTAGCAATCAAGATGGTGATCACTTGGATCATCTTCCTACTTGCTGCCATGGTTCATACCAAGGACACTGTCAAGCCCAAGAGGGCTAAGAAGGCTAAGAAAGCGAAGAAAGCTAAAGATGATTCTGATACAGAATCTGAAACGGAATCAAATGATTGGGATGAACTGCAAGTTGAAGCAACGACTGTTTCTACTGCTTCGAAAGGAAAAGCCCGTGCAGAGACATCAAAGGAAAAGGCTCCGCCTACTGCTGCTGAAAAAGGCAAAGCTCCAATGGAGGAAACTTCTGGGAAGACAAGAGGGAAAAGTGTTGCTCGCAAAAGAGGAAGTGCTCAAGGAATCTCCATTGAGCAACCAGCAGCTAGCCAAGCACCTCCACAAGACTTTGTCAGCTCGGCTAGAATAAAGGAATTTGAAAACAGGGAATGCATTGGAGAAAGGCATGTTGATGTAAAAGCCTTAAAGGAGCGTTCTAGGCCATTTGGGACTCTGTTTGACCAGATAGGTCTTGCTCCCATTTGCGACTTTCCGGAGACCACTGGGTATTGTCTTCACTCAGTGAGAATGTTCTATCAGAATGCTTGCTATCTAGTTGATCAGGAGAGCGGACGCCGAGACTTTCAAACATTGGTCAAGAATGTTAAGATCAAAGTGACGCCCCAACTGATTGGAGAGGTATTAGGGATGGACGCCCGAGCCGATGGCACTCATTACCTGAAGAATCAAGTCTTCAACACCTACTCCTGGAGAGTGGTAGTTGATGGAATCTGCCTTCCAAATACTCGGTCGACTGGAAACTCCGTTTTCTCGAAAGAACTACGACCAGAGTACCGCTTTTTAAACTTAATTGTTTGTTATAATGTCATTCCAAACATGAACACAAAGGTTCTTCGGTGGGAGAGAATGATATTCCTGTATCTACTTGGAAACCCCACAGCAGCAATGGGAGCTAACTTAAACATTCCTTACGTCATCTGGACAAAGATGGCGCGATATGTGGAGCATGCTCATCCTTCAGAGAGACTACCTTATCCAATGATCATCATGCGCATTCTTCGCAAATTTAAAGCTGACACAAATGCAAGTTCCTATATGCACAGTCTAGGAACGATCAATGAAACAACGATTGTAAAGTCTCTCTCGACGAAGCCAGATGAACCCATAATACCTCCTCACCGGCAACGAGCACAACAACAACAACAAGCGACAACCTCTGCACCGGCAGCAACTCCTCCAGTCCAACCAGCACATCCAGCACAACAAGCACCTCAATCAACTTCTGATGATGATGCATCTGTTACCTCAATCTATAAAGAACAGCAAAGGCTCTCCAACGAGCAAGAACGTATATCAAATGAACTAATTGAGGTAAAGGAAGAAATAAAGAAGGTAAATAAGAATCAATCATCAATGAACAAGCGTTTAAAGAAAATCTTCCAAATTCTCGGCTGTATCAGTTCAGATGAATCTGAATGATCCATATCCTTCCAATTTTTGTTTATTATGCATATGTTTAATGTTTCTATTGCAGGTTTTTAAGTTTTAAGTTTTAATTCTCAGGATTTTCTTGATTGTGAACTTTTTTTAACTCTCCTTGTGTTTTGTAATTTTGGCTTTATTTGTGACAAAAAGGGGGAGAAAGTTTAGAGAGAACTTGAACAATGATTGAACAATGATGATGTGAATATGTGAACATCAAGCTTGAACAATGATTGAACAATGATGATGTGAATATGTGAACATCAAGATAAGTATCATTTCAACTTTGACTTTGGTGAAAGGTAAGTATCACAACTTTGGTTTTCATCTTGTGATTTGTTGCATGTTCCTACTAACTATTCGACTAACTATTTGGACATGTATTATTACTAACAAGTTGGTTGATTACTAACAAAGCAAAGTTATGACATTTGGAATTTTATTGTTTAGAAGATATGTCAATGCTTGATTGTGATCTTATTACATATCTGAATTATTCAATGTCATGGTGAGCATAAACTCTATCTCTGTTAGGTTTTGAATGCTAAATATTCTTGAGGTATCTAACGATCTCTTTTTGTCAAGAATGATTTCTTTGTGCAGAGAGTACAGATGTCTAAGTCTAGAGTCTGTTTTAGGAGTTTATCTCATGTTTTTAAATTTTCGGATCTCCATTGTAAATTTTTGTTGTATGGTGATAGCAACAAAAATATCTTTTTAAATTTTCTTTAGTGGATCTGTGTTTTGTCACGAAACCGCCAAAGGGGGAGATTGTTACGGAATTTGAGTTGGCGTAGTTTCGTGAAAGGTTCAAGTCTTGAAGATTGAAGGTGAAGAAAGTTGGATCATTTAACTCAATCTCAAGAAAGAAGAATTCAAAAGGATCAGGTATGTTTAACTAAAGATTATTGGTGATCCGAATACTTCTTGTAGTGTAGAAACACCTGGAAGAGTTTTTAACTGCATAAAAATCAAAAAACTGGTGTTCGGACATGTTCAGGATCCGGATCAGAGCCAGCGATCCGGATCCCGAAGGTTGTTGTTTCATACATCACTTCAATCCGGATCGCAGCATCTCACGATCCGGATCCCGAACGTTGAGTTTTCTGAAATTTATGAACGATCCGGATCAGGCATTCCGATCCGGATCCCGAACGTTTGTTTTCTGGAAACCGTCTTTATTGCTACTGCAATCCGGATCGCCCAAATCCGATCAGGATCGCCGTCCGTCAAAATTCCAGAAAAGTTAGGTTTTTGATTCTTATCTCCTTCCAAATGTTTCTAACCTATAAATAGACCCTATGAATCTTTTTCTAGGGGGAATCCAAAAAAATCCAAATAGCCGTCATATTCAAATATCATCTTATACGGCTCTAGATCCACATATAGAGAAGAAAGGAAATCATTAGAGAATACTCTATGTTTCTTCATCTATATTGTTTAGTTTGATTCTAGGTTTTCATACTCACATCTTGAGTTGAATCAAACTAATGAATACTTAGATGGCATTTCCGATCTATCTTTGATCTAAGTATTCGGCGGATCATCACCACCCAAAAAACAACGATTTCCCCAAAATCGGCGCGTGGATTCGCGTGTCCTTGTGGATTCAAGGTTCAACCGCTCTCGTGGATTCGGAGCGAGGCACGTTCGTGGATTCGAAGGGTGCTATTGGGTGTAGACCGTGGATTCGGTCGGACGTCGTGGATTCGACGTTGGACGCCGTGGATTCGGCGTTGGGCGCAGATCGTGGATTCGAGAAGCGTCGCGGAGCGAGCGGAGAAGATCCTCTAGGAGCGTATGGAAAAGGTTGAGTCGTAAGTGTGTACGGTAAATCACCTTGTACGTGTTTTAATTCTAGTGGATTTCTGCCGTGTTATCGGTCCCGTGGTTTTTTACTTCGGTGATGGAGTTTTCCACGTAAAAATCTTGCGTGTTATTTTTATTTCCGCATTGGGTTTTTATCGCAACGATTTTTGAGTGTTTATACGTTTACACCTATTCACCCCCCTCTAGGTGTTTTTTCCCCAATTTAGATCTACATTTCATATAACCCAACATGTACAAACGCCACCGACGCGCCACATAGGCCTCCAGAAGCTGTAGATGCAACAGTGCTCCATAAGTGGGAATTTCGGGTCTTCTGTAAGACCCGGTCTTTCCTAAACGCTTCTTGTCACCCTCTTCTTGTAATGTCCGACCGAGGGCCTCATTTTTTGGTGCTTTTTCGGACAGACCGTCGGGGCCCGCAGATATTTTTAGGCGGTAGAGCTCGCGGAGCGGAGCGCGCGGGCGCGATCAGTTTCAATTTCCGAGTTCCGGCCTGATCTGAATTAATTCTCGAAGTTGGGGTCCCCTTGGGCGTCCCGGGATCCGTGCTGGTGACCCGCACGACTTTTGATGTAAACCCTAACTTTTTATATATATAGCCGGATGGGAATGGGAATTTAGGGTTCCTTCCTTTGGCCGCCTCTTTTCTTTTACTTCTTCACTCGTAGCCGCCGGCAAGAAGTAACCGAGGACTCGGGCGAGGGTGGACCGGTGGGGCAAGCGGACGATCCCTCTCCTTCCTCCACTTTCGCGCATCGAGGTGAGTCGGGGGTGCGTTCTTGTTCGTGTTCCTTTTCTTTTATTTTGTGGTCACGAGGAGGGAGGGGGGGCGGTGCCGTCGCGCACCGCCGCGCGCGGGGCCGCCCGCAGGAGGGGCGCCCGCGCGGGCTGGTGCCGCGCAGGGTCGCCCCGCACCGCGGGCAGCGCACCCGCGCTGCGCTTGGCTGAGCGGGACCGCCCGCAGGTGGGGCGCACGCGCGGGCTGGTGCCGCGCGGGGTCGCCCCGCACCGCGGGCAGCGCACCCGCGCGACGCTTGGCCGCGCAGTGCCGCCCGCAGGAGGGGCGTCCGCGCGGGCAGGTGCCGCGCGGGGTCGCCCCGCACAGTGGGCAGCGCACCCGCGCGGCGCTTGGCCGCGCGGGGCCGCCCGCAGGTGGGGCGCCCGCGCGGGCTGGTGCCGCGCGGGGTCGCCCCGCACCGCGGGCAGCGCACCCGCGCGGCGCTTGGCCGCGCGGGGCCGCCCACAGGTGGGGCGCCAGCGCGGGCTGGTGCCGCGCGGGGTCGCCCCGCACCGCGGGCAGCGCACCCGCGCGGTGCTTGGCCGCGCGGGGCCGCCCGCAGGGGGGGCGCCCGCGAGGGCTGGTGCCGCGCGGGGTCGCCCCGCACCGCGGGCAGCGCACCCGCGCGGCGCTTGGCCGCGCGGTGCCACCCGCAGGAGGGGCGCCCGCGTGGGCAGGTGCAGGAGGGGTCGCCCCGCACCGCGGGCAGCGCACCCGCGCGGCGCTTGGCCGCGTGGGGCCGCCCGCAGGGGGGGCGCCCGCGCGGGCTGGTGCTGCGCGGGGTCGCCCCGCACCGCGGGCAGCGCACCCGCGCGTTGCTTGGCCGCGCGGGGCCGCCCGCAGGAGGGGCGCCCGCGCGGGCTGGTGCCGCGCGGGGTCGCCCCGCACCGCGGGCAGCGCACCCGCGCCGCGCTTGGCCGCGCGGGGCTGCCCGCAGGAGGGGCGCCCGCGCGGGCTGGTGCCGCGCGGGGTCGCCCCGCACCGCGGGCAGCGCGCCCGCGCGGCGCTCGGCCGCGCGCGGCCGCCCGCAGGTGGGTCCCCTGCGCGGGCTGGTGCCGCGCGGGGCTGTGCCCAGGCGGAGTGTGCGCCGCACCGGCCGGTGCCGTGCGGGGAACTCCGCCGCACGTTGTTGGGAGTCGGTGTGAGTTTCGGACTCCTTAGTCTTGACTTGCCCATGTTCCTTCAGGAGTGCAGGATGTTGTTGGCGACTGGTGCACGGACGCGGACGGGTCGAGCGCAGGACGACGCACACAAGGTGGGTACATCCCCGGGGATTGTGGGAATAGGAATTTACTGATAGAAATAGTATGTTGGGGCAAGGTTGAATTGTTTGTCTCCTTCTGTTTATGCACTAACCCTGTTATATTATTGTACTTAATATCAATCTGAGGCTCAAGTTTTGCTACACGCACACCAGCGGTTTGGCCACCGCAAGGGTGTGCTTTTCCGGAAAAGTGGTACGTTGACCCGTGTACCCCACGCGACGGTGGCAATAGGAATGGGGGCCCTCATGGGTGGGGGGTGTGAGCGGTGATGTCGTGGCAGGTGCTCGGCGGCCGAGGCAAGTGCTCGGTGGTGGACATCGGGAAAGGTGCCCGATGTTGTTTGATACAGGGTGTGGTTAACGCGGACGACACATGAGAGGGATGGATGCTCTGGTTTTTGTGGTTTGCCCTATTTTGGTTCTCTTATGCTTATCATGCTATTTCTAGTCACTGACTTCCCACTCCGTGACAGGTTCGTCCAGGGGCGAGGGCTAGGGCACCGGTGAGTCCGCGAGAGTGCTGTTCTGACTCTTAGTGACTTCAGATACAACGACTCTTCTTTCCCTTTTCTTTTATTACTCATGCTAGCTAGTTGTGGATTGCGACACCCCCGTGGGGTCGAAGTGGATGTTGCCTCTTCCCTTTTTCGAATAAACGAATGATTGTTACATTCTTTCTTACTTGGCCATTTTAAACAATGAAAAGCAAAGAAAACCGTTTGCGAAAACTACTTTTAAAACGTGGGTGTCGTGTGGGCACCGAGTTTTACAAACCTTGTGGAATTTATGTGTTTGCGAACTGTTTTCACAAAGTTCGGCATCGAGTGGGTGCCGTTTTTAAACCCTGTGGATTTATGTGGATTTCAAACGGTCTTTCCTAAAACGATGGCATCGTGTGGGTGCCGCTTTCCAAACCTTGTGATTATTTATCCTTTCAAAACCTTGGCCTCTATGTTCTATGTGAATACTAGAATGTCATGTGAGTTGTTTGGTTGTATGTGTACGAGACCCCAACTGATGTGGTTAGAGATTGTATGTGCTACACCTTGTGAGACACTTTGTAATTGAGACGCCGTGCATATACAAAGGAGACTCTGCCCGTTTGCAGAGTGAATTTGTGTATGCGGCGGGTCTGGACACGCACCGGGGAGCATTGGTTTACAAAAAAAAAATACATGGCTGAATTAGGGGCATCGGTGGCTCCTCTTTCGCGCGATTCGAACCCCCGGGGCGTGACAGATTAAGATGGTATCAGAGAGGTAAACTTTAACCACAACAGTCGGGGGGCCTAACATCCACGGGATGCAAGACACTAGCTAGTGATTAATAAAGTAAACTGGGGGATAGATAAGTAAAACGCGAGTGCTCGTTGAGGGAAATGGGGGATTAGTGTTTTTCTTCCTTTTTGGGCCAGCGTTTGCGGTGTTCCGTTTTGTTTAAACTAGGAGTAACTGGTTCGTGCAAATGTTCAGATCATGGCCAGGACTAGATCCACCGCCGAGGACACGGGGGCGGACGCAGCAGTAACGACGACCACGGAGAACCAGCTCCTGAGGCAGCAGTTACGGGAGATGGCGAGGCAGTTGGCCGCCCTGACCGACCACGTGCGCCAACTGACACAGCAACAGCAGGCCGCTGCGACGGCGGAGGTTGCCCCGGGCCCTCTCCCGGGGCCAGCTGCACCGGCGATGGGACCGCCGACGATGGAGGCCGAGGGGAGGGCTGCCCCTACCCGGGTCTCGGCGCCTGAGGTGCCCTTAACCCAACCGACGGCGCCAGAGGTGGCCCCTTCGGCGGCAACGGCAAGACCGGCGCCGACACCGATGGTCGGAGTTGCTCCGAGTGAGACGGTAGTGCTACCCACTCCCACCACGACCGCCAACGTCGCGAAGGAAGGAGCGATTCTACCAAACGAGCGAGACCGCGTGCGCGCCAACCTGGCCGACTTCAAGAAATACGACCCGCCAGTGTTCGAGGGGGACACGACAGACCCCTGGGTCGTGGAGAAGTGGGTGGATACAATGGAGAAGTTATTTGAGGACCTATTGATGGAAGACCACGAGCGGGTCCCCCTGGCTGCCCACTTTCTCGAGGGGAGTGCCCGCATTTGGTGGAAGACTGTACGTCCCGGCTCTGCGACGGGTGCTACCCTTCCGTCATGGACTACCTTTAAACAGCAGCTGTTCGGGGCGTTCTTTACCAACAGCGTGAAGAAACAACTGGAGGACGACCTCAACCACATCAGGCAGGGAACCAAAACAGTAATGGAGTACCAGAGGGAGTTCGTGAGACTGGCGAACTGTGTCCCGTTCGTCATTCGAGATGAATCACATAAGGCGCAACTGTTTGTGGATGGATTGAGGACTGACATTTTCCAAGTGGTGGACGCGGCGGATCTGCATACCTTTCAGAAGGTGGTCGACCGAGCCACCATTGTTGAGCGAGGCTTTGCCGTCACGCGCGCCCGAAGGGAAGGCCCCCACCAGCAAGACGACAGGAAGCGGACTCAGACGACTTCAGGGGGAGGGGGCTCCTCTAGCGGGAATCGGCCCTCTAAGCGGTGGAGGCCCCAGCAGAGGACCAGGGGAGCGCCAGGAGAGGGACAACGCTCAGATGATCGGCCTTGCGTGATCTGCGGCGGGGCGCACCGAGTGATGGAATGCTCCAAGAGACGGGACCATTGCTTCCGATGTGGCAAGCAGGGGCACTTCCGTTTCAACTGCCCCCTGAACCAAGGCACCGCATCTTCAGCAGCCTCCGTGCCGTCACCCCAGCACGCAGGGCGAGGGAAAGCTCCGATAACGTCGGCCCCCAGACCGCCAGCACCCCGATCTGCAGGGGACAAGCCACCACCTTCGGGAGGCCGCGTCTACTCGATGAGTCATTAGGAGACACGCCCGTCTGAGCACGTCGTCGCAGGTATCACTCTTGCTTCTGTTTATCGCGCTAGAACCCTTTTTGACACCGGGGCGACCCTCTCGTTTATGTCTCGTGACTTCGCACTGACCCATGGTTTTGAGTTGAGACCCTTACCCAGTGTGATGACTGTTCACACCGCGGGGGGATCCTTGGAGGCTCGCAACCTTGTACCTTCCTGCCCTATAAGGATGGGAAGGCTCCCGTGCCCCTGGGATCTGGTAGTCATTCCATTGAAAGAGTATGATGTAGTGCTCGGAATGGATTGGCTCATGTGGTACCTTGCAGTCATCGACTGCGAGAAGCGCGAGGTGCGGCTACTGTACCCCGATTTCCCGGAGAACGTGTACTTGGCATGCAAGAGCGTTTCCTTTTCTTCCATCATTCCTGCATCGCGAGCCAGGAAATTGGTTGAGGGTGGGTGTATGGCCTACTTGGTGTCGGTAGCCCTGGCCACCGGACCCTCTACGGCACTCTCCGACATCCCTGTGGTGAGGGACTTCCCAGATGTCTTTCCGGCCGAACTACCTGGTTTACCCCCCGAGCGAGAAGTTGTTTTTCCAATTGAGCTACCACCCGGTACACGACCAATCACGAAGGCCCCCTACAGGATGGCCTTCGCGGAGCTGAAGGAACTTAAGGCGCAACTGGAGGACCTTCTGGACAAGGGGTTTATCAGACCGAGTGTGTCCCCTTGGGGCGCACCTGTACTCTTTATGCGAAAGAAAGACGGGAGCTTGCGGTTGTGCATCGACTACCGGGAAATCAACAAGGTCACAGTGAAAAATAAGTATCCCCTACCTAGGATTGATGACCTCTTTGACCAGCTGCGGGGTGCAACAGTCTTCTCAAAGATTGACCTGCAGTCGGGCTACCACCAGCTCAGAGTTCAAGACGAGGATATTCCGAAGACGGCGTTCCGGACTCGGTACGGCCACTACGAGTTCACAGTAATGCCTTTCGGGCTTACCAATGCCCCAGCAGTGTTCATGGACATGATGAACCGAGTTTTCAGACCCTTCCTGGATCAGTTCGTAGTGGTCTTCATCGACGACATCCTGATCTACTCCACCACTGATGAGAAGCATGAGGAACACCTACGAATTGTTCTGCAGACTCTTAGGGAGCAGGAGTTGTTCGCAAAACTTAAGAAATGCGAGTTTTGGCTTCGCGAGGTGGGATTTCTAGGGCATATCATTTCAGCAGCGGGAATCGCAGTGGATCCCAAGAAGGTGGAGTCGGCGGCCGACTGGCCCCAGCCGACCACGGTGACAGAGGTGCGCAGCTTCCTGGGCCTTGCAGGGTACTACAGGCGTTTCGTGGAAGGCTTCTCGAAGATTGCGACCCCTCTGAACCGCCTAACCCGGAAAGGAGTAAAGTTCGTTTGGACGACCCAATGCCAAGAAAACTTTGAAGAACTTAAGAAGCGATTAACAAGAGCGCCTGTGCTTGCCTTACCAACACCCGGGGAAGACTACGAAGTTTACTGCGATGCATCGCGGATAGGACTGGGAGGAGTACTAATGCAGCAAGGAAGAGTCATAGCCTATGCCTCAAGGCAACTCAAGGATTACGAGCAGAATTACCCGATCCATGACTTGGAGCTTGCCGCAGTGGTCTTTGTTCTGAAACTGTGGAGGCACTATCTCTACGGTGTGCATTGCAACGTGTTCTCGGACCACCAAAGCCTTAAGTACCTTTTCACCCAGAAGGAGCTTAACCTACGGCAGAGGAGGTGGTTGGAGCTACTGAAGGATTACGACTTAACAATCCAGTACCACCCGGGGAAAGCAAATGTGGTAGCTGATGCCCTAAGCAGGAAGGGACAAGCAGAAGGAACTTCGGCGGGCACGTTCACGCAGCAGAATGACTTGATCGCGGAGTTCTCACGACTGAGATTGGAGGTGGTACCAGCAGGGACGGTCGAGCGACTTTTGTCTTTAACAGTCGCGCCGACCCTATTGGAGAGGATTCGAGAAGGCCAAGGTGCGGATCCACAGCTACAGCTGGAACGAGATAAGTTTTCACCGGAGCAGAAGGGAGACTTTGCAGTGGGGACAGACGGCACCCTTCGGTTCCGAGGTCGGATTTACGTGCCTGATCTGCCGGACCTAAAGAAGGAAATCCTGACTGGAGCACATTGCGCCCCCTACGCGGCGCACCCTGGAGGCACCAAGATGTACCGGGATCTCCGACAGACCTTCTGGTGGCCAAGATTGAAGGGAGACGTGACGCTGTTTGTGGCACACTGCTTGATTTGCCAACAGGTGAAAGCCGAGCATCAACGACCGGCGGGGAAATTGCAACCTCTACCCGTGCCAGAATGGAAATAGGAGCAAATCACGATGGACTTCGTCACCGGATTTCCACGTTCGCAGCAGGGACACGACGCCATCTGGGTTGTCGTGGATCGGTTAACAAAGTCAGCTCATTTCCTACCCATCCACACGACCTGGACACGCGACCGACTGGCTCAAGTCTACATCAGCGAGATTGTGAGGCTACACGGGGTGCCGACAACGATTACTTCGGACAGAGACACAAGGTTCGTTTCGAACTTTTGGCAGAGTCTACAACGAGCCTTGGGGACCAAGTTACACTTCAGCTCAGCCTTTCACCCCCAGACGGATGGGCAATCCGAGCGGGTGATTCAGATACTCGAGGACATGCTCCGAGCTTGCGTACTGGATTTGGGAGACGGGTGGTCGCGCTACCTACCCCTTACAGAGTTCGCTTATAACAACAGCTACCAAGCGAGCATCCAGATGGCGCCATACGAAGCATTGTACGGCAGACGCTGTAGATCCCCGATCTGTTGGGACGATCTGGGGGAGCGAAAGTTTTTGGGGCCGGACTTAGTGGTTGAGACTGAGGAGAAGGTGCGCCTCATCAGGCGACGATTGGCGACCGCCCAGAGCCGGCAGAAGAGCTATGCAGACCGGAGATGTCGCGAGTTGGAATTCCAGGTGGGAGAGCACGTGTTGTTGCGGGTGTCGCCGTCAAAAGGGGTGAAGCGGTTTGGGTTGAGAGGCAAGTTAAGCCCGCGGTACGTGGGGCCGTTTGAGATTCTGGAGCGCATCGGCCCGGTAGCCTACCGCCTCGCCCTACCACCGAACCTTGACCGAGTTCATGATGTGTTCCACGTATCCATGCTTCGGAAATACCTCCCCGATCCATCGCGAGTGCTCGACGTCTCCGCAATTGAGCTTAAAGAGGACTTAAGTTTCGCGGAAGTACCGGTACGGATCCTAGCCCGAGAGGACAAAAAGCTGTGAAGTCGGACAATTCCCTACGTGAAGGTGCTTTGGAGCAATCAGGAAGAGCGTGAGGCAACTTGGGAACCCGAATCGAAGATGAGGGAGTGCTACCCGGACCTTTTCGCCGCGGGGGAAGTTTAAGTTTCGGGGACGAAACTTGTTTTTAGCGGTGAGTGGTGTAAGACCCGGTCTTTCCTAAACCCTTCTTGTCACCCTCTTCTTGTAATGTCCGACCGAGGGCCTCATTTTTTGGTGCTTTTCCGGACAGACCGTCGGGGCCCGCAGATATTTTTAGGCGGTAGAGCTCGCGGAGCGGAGCGCGCGGGCGCGATCGGTTTCAATTTCCGACTTCCGGCCTGATCTGAATTAATTCTCGAAGTTGGGGTCCCCTTGGGCGTCCCGGGATCCGTGCTGGCGACCCGCACGACTTTTGAGGTAAACCCTAACTTTTTATATATATAGCCGGATGGGAATGGGAATTTAGGGTTCCTTCCTTTGGCCGCCTCTTTTCTTTTACTTCTTCCCTCCTAGCCGCCGGCAAGGAGTAACCGAGGACTCGGGCGAGGGTGGACCGGTAGGGCAAGCGGACGATCCCTCACCTTCCTCCTCTTTCGCGCATCGAGGTGAGTCGGGGGTGCGTTCTTGTTCGTGTTCCTTTTCTTTTATTTTGTGGTCACGAGGAGGGAGGGGGGGGGCGGTGCCGTCGCGCACCGCCGCGTGCGGGGCCGCCCGCAGGAGGGGCGCCCGCGCGGGCTGGTGCCGCGCGGGGTCGCCCCGCACCGCGGGCAGCGCACCCGCGCGGTGCTTGGCCGCGCGGGGCCGCCCGCAGGTGGGGTGCCCGCGCGGGCTGGTGCCGCGCGGGGTCGCCCCGCACCGCGGGCAGCGCACCCGCGCGGCGCTTGGCCGCGCAGGGCCGCCCGCAGTAGGGGCGCCCGCGCGGGCTGGTGCCGCGCGGGGTCGCCCCGCACCGCGGGCAGCGCACCCGCGCGGCGCTTGGCCGCGCGGTGCCGCCCGCAGGAGGGGCGCCCGCGCGGGCTGGTGCCGCGCGGGGTCGCCCCGCACCGCGGGCAGCGCACCCGCGCGGCGCTTGGCCGCGCGGGGCCGCCCGCAGGTGGGGCGCCCGCACGGGCTGGTGCCGCGCGGGGTCGCCCCGCACCGCGGGCAGCGCACCCGCGCGGCGCTTGGCCGCGCAGGGCCGCCCGCAGGAGGGGCACCCGCGCGGGCTGGTGCCGCGCGGGGTCGCCCCGCACCACTGGCAGCGCACCCGCGCGGCGCTTGGCCGCGCGGAGCCGCCCGCAGGTGGGGCGCCCGCGCGGGTTGGTGCCGCGCGGGGTCGCCCCTTACCGCGGGCAGTGCACCCGCGCTGCGCTTGGCCGCGCGGGGCCGCCCGCAGTAGGGGCGCCCGCGCGGGCTGGTGCCGCGCGGGGTCGCCCCGCACCGCGGGCAGCGCACCCGCGCGGCGCTTGGCCGCGCCGGGCCGCCCGCAGTAGGGGCGCCCGCGCGGGCTGGTGCCGCGCGGGGTCGCCCCGCACCGCGGGCAGCGCACCCGCGCGGCGCTTGGCCGCGCGGTGCCGCCCGCAGGAGGGGGGCCCGCGCGGGCTGGTGCCGCGCGGGGTCGCCCCGCACCGCGGGCAGCGCACCCGCGCGGCGCTTGGCCGCGCGGGGCCGCCCGCAGGGGGGGCGCCCGCGCGGGCTGGTGCCACGCGGGGTCGCCCCACACCGCGGGCAGCGCACCCGCGCGGCGCTTGGCCGCGCGGGGCCGCCCGCAGGAGGGGCGCCCGCGCGGGCTGGTGCCGCGCGGGGTCGCCCCGCACCGCGGGCAGCGCGCCCGCGCGGCGCTCGGCCGCGCGGGGCCGCCCGCAGGTGGGTCCCCTGCGCGGGCTGGTGCCGCGCGGGGTCGCCCCACACCGCGGGCAGCGCACCCGCGCGGCGCTTGGCCGCGCGGAGCCGCCCGGATGTGGGGCGCCCGCGCGGGCTGGTGCCGCGCGGGGTTGCCCCGCACCGCGGGCAGCGCACCCGCGCCGCGCTTGGCCGCGCGGGGCCGCCCGCAGGAGGGGCGCCCGCGCGGGCTGGTGCCGCGCGGGGTCGCCCGGCACCGCAGGCAGCGCGCCCGCGCGGCGCTCGGCCGCGCGGGGCCGCCCGCAGGTGGGTCCCCTGCGCGGGCTGTTGCCGCGCGGGGTTGCCCCGCACCGCGGGCAGCGCACCCGGGCGGCGCTTGGCCGCGCAGAGCCGCCCGCAGGTGGGGCGCCCGCGCGGGCTGGTGTCGCGCGGGGTCGCCCCGCACCGCGGGCAGCGCACCCGCGCGGCGCTTGGCCGCGCGGGGCCGCCCGCAGTAGGGGCGCCCGCGCGGGCTGGTGCCGCGCGGGGTCGCCCCGCACCGCGGGCAGCGCACCCGCGCGGCGCTTGGCCGCGCGGTGCCGCCCGCAGGAGGGGCGCCCGCGCGTGCTGGTGCCGCGCGGGGTCGCCCCGCACCGCGGGCAGCGCACCCGCGCGGCGCTTGGCCGCGCGGGGCCGCCCGCAGGGGGGGCGCCCGCGCGGGCTGGTGCCACGCGGCGTCGCCCCGCACCGCGGGCAGCGCACCCGCGCGGCGCTTGGCCGCGCGGGGCCGCCCGCAGGAGGGGCGCCCGCGCGGGCTGGTGCCGCGCGGGGTCGCCCCGCACCGCGGGCAGCGCACCCTCGCCGCGCTTGGCCGCGCGGGTCCGCCCGCAGGAGGGGCGCCCGCGCGGGCTGGTGCTGCGCGGGGTCGCCCCGCACCGCGGGCAGCGCGCCCGCGCGGCGCTCGACCGCGCGGGGCCGCGCGCAGGTGGGTCCCCTGCGCGGGCTGGTGCCGCGCGGGGCTGTGCCCAGGCGGAGTGTGCGCCGCACGGGCCGGTGCCGTGCGGGGAACTCCGCCGCACGTTGTTGGGAGTCGGTGTGAGTTTCGGACCCCTTAGTCTTGACTTGCCCATGTTCCTTCAGGAGTGCAGGACGTTGTTGGCGACTGGTGCACGGACGTGGACGGGTCGAGCGCAGGACGACGCACACAAGGTGGGTACATCCCCGGGGATTGTGGGAATAGGAATTTACTGATAGAAATAGTATGTTGGGGCAAGGTTGAATTGTTAGTCTCCTTCTGTTTATGCACTAACCCTGTTATATTATTGTACTTAATATCAATCTGAGGCTCAAGTTTTGGTACACGCACACCAGCGGTTTGGCCACCGCAAGGGTGTGCTTTTCCGGAAAAGTGGTACGTTGACCCGTGTACCCCACGCGACGGTGGCGTTAGGAATGGGGGCCCTCATGGGTGGGGGGTGTGAGCGGTGATGTCGAGGCAGGTGCTCGGCGGCTGAGGCAGGTGCTCGGCGGTGGACATCGGGAAAGGTGCCCGATGTTGTTTGATACAGGGTGTGGTTAACGCGGACGACACATGAGAGGGATGGATGCTCCGGTTTTTGTGGTTTGCCCTATTTTGGTTCTCTTATGCTTATCATGCTATTTCTAGTCACTGACTTCCCACTCCGTGACAGGTTCGTCCAGGGGCGAGGGCTAGGGCATCGGTGAGGCCGCGAGAGTGCTGTTCTGACTCTTAGTGACTTCAGATACAGTGACTCTTCTTTCCCTTTTCTTTTATTACTCATGCTAGCTAGTTGTGGATTGCGACACCCCCGTGGGGTCGAAGTGGATGTTGCCTCTTCCCTTTTTCGAATAAACGAATGATTGTTACATTCTTTCTTACTTGGCCATTTTAAACAATGAAAAGCAAAGAAAACCATTTGCGAAAACTACTTTTAAAACGTGGGTGTCGTGTGGGCACCGAGTTTTACAAACCTTGTGGAATTTATGTGTTTGCGAACTGTTTTCACAAAGTTCGGCAACGAGTGGGTGCCGTTTTTAAACCCTGTGGATTTATGTGGATTTCAAACGGTCTTTCCTAAAACGATGGCATCGTGTGGGTGCCGCTTTCCAAACCTTGTGATTATTTATCCTTTCAAAACCTTGGCCTCTATGTTCTATGTGAATACTAGAATGTCATGTGGGTTGTTTGGTTGTATGTGTACGAGACCCCAACTGATGTGGTTAGAGATTGTATGTGCTACACCTTGTGAGACACTTTGTAATTGAGACGCCGTGCATATACAAAGGAGACTCTGCCCGTTTGCAGAGTGAATTTGTGTATGCGGCGGGTCTGGACACGCACCGGGGAGCATTGGTTTACAAAAAAAAAATACATGGCTGAATTAGGGGCATCGGTGGCTCCTCTTCCGCGCGATTCGAACCCCCGGGGCGTGACATCTTCACATCCTCCCCCACTAAAAGAAAGTTTCGTCCTCGAAACTAGCTCAAATCCAACAGGAATCACAAATACCACGGGTAAGTATCCATCAATAATGCCTCCAGCTCCCGAAACACCACTCACTCCCCGTGATTACTCCCCAACAACAACAACAACAAGTACGGCATGGCCCGATGTGCAATTCCCTCATCTCTCGAGCCAGAATTCGCAACGGGCGTCCCTCGTACTCCAACAATCACAGATCTCGAAGGGGCAAGTCAATCACGAGCCAGGGATCCAAAAGCAAAACACTCCTGAGCCGAGACGTGCAACAATACAGGGCTCCATCAAAAGCTGGGGGAGACAAAATAACCACCAGTGCAACACGCACCAAACCACATCCTGGTGCCAATCTCAACAAGGCGACCCGAAGCGTACCCACACATTCATCCAATAAGCTGGGGTCTTCACTCGGTTACTTCCCGATCCAAAATCACCCGAGTGGGCTACTCAACCGCGGGCTACCCTCAAAAAGGATCCTCACGAGACACAATCTCATGCCACAGTTGGTCACTCGACGTGCCAACATAACCCCAACGGACCCACGGGTCGAAGTCGATCTCTCAGCTAATAAAGGACACCCTGGCGGGGACCAAACCGTCGGTGAACGGGACTGAAAACTAGCCCGAAAGGCGATCATAATGCTGATGCCCAACTCGCGGTCAGAAGTCTAAACCATCAACGACAATCCGCGTAAATCCCACTCAAGATGCAGAAAGCTGTAGTCTCCACTGGTGCCGCATGGCAGAAACTGTAAACTGAAGCTGAAATCTTAATCTATCGTATAGTATAGAACAGAAATGCTGAGTAATCAGGACTGATAGCCAAGCAGGCATGGCCTACGCCCAGGTATATCAATCAAAGTCGGAGATAATAGGCGTACTGAAAGGCTCAACTGTGGGATCCATGCTGCCTGCAAAACAGCGGTTTGTCCTGCCTCAATACTCGTAGGGTTGGACTAATGAAGTGTGGACCAAAAATCAACCCACGGTAACTCTACAGCCACCATGGGAGGCATCACTAAAACACACAAATCCATCTCCCAACACTGGAAACACTAGCATTGGCGCTGGCATCAGTCTCATTATCCATTGGCCATGCTCTCCCGGCACTGCCAAGTCTAAGAAGCTCCTCACCTCAAGGATAAATGTTGGTTTCAGCCAAACTCGAATAACATCCATTTGGTCGGATTCCACCGCCACTCCAATGGCCAGAATAAGGTGACCCAAGAAGGCATGCACTTGGAGCTAAAACTTGTACCTCAATAACTTGGCATATAGCTTCACCCACACAGGCATGATAGCACATCCACAAGCGCTCCTCGTACTCCAAGTCGCTCTGGGAGTAAATCAAAATATCCTCGGGAAACACTACTCCCAGTCCGTCCAAGCACAACTAGGACATACAATTCCTCAGATCTTGAAGTCAACAGGGCATTCATCATTCCATTGGGCCTCGCTATAAACTCATAATGCCCCTACCGTGTCCTGAACGCCATCTAGGCGAAGTCCCAGGCTGTCTAATTCCAAGTAGGTACTCGCGTCATACCATAACTACCGGAGTATAGCTCCATCAAAAGGCCCTAGATACCACCCGGACCTATCTACACTCGAACCATACAAGGACCCTCACGGTCGTGTATCAACGACGTGGCATCACCACCGTGTACCAACGACGTGGCATCTCCACCGTATATCAATGGCGTGGCACTAGGTCAAACAGACCCCTCAATCCATCGGATCCTGCAACTGCGCCATCAGCTCTCTCAGCTCTACAGGCGATATCCTCTACATGCACGCTTCCCGAGGCGCTCCCCAGCCTGCTCCGTGGACCGAGCATGCTACACCGCACCAACCACACGCCGCGTGTCACCCTCCGGTCCACCGTACACCGCGCTTTTCCCGTGGACCGCACCCGCTATGCCGGCCCAACCGGGATCCGCCACGTGGCCTGCGCCCGGTGCACGCCTCCACGGTGGACCGCGCACCTGCCCGCGCCTGCACCGCCGCGCTCCGCCGCTGCCCGCCGCCGCACGCCGCCGCCGCCGGTGCCGGAACAGTACCAAGAAGCCTCGAAAATTGCGCGCGTCATCCAGGCTCCGAAAAATACAAGTGAATAGTCTAATTTCATCATTTTCGCGCGCTGAATCCAAATCCGAAGTCCATTGTGCCAAATTCCAACTCTAAAAATTGCCGAAGGCATCCGGAAAGATGTTCTTTTGTCCGAACTTCACGCTGAGCCCAATTTTAATATCCATTGCGCGCAAAATCACTTCTAAGTATTCGACGGGATCATCTGACTACTCCCGTGATCCATTTAACACACCGAGTCCATCACTAGTGTCCAATTGGTGTACAAACGCCACCGACGCGCCACATAGGCCTCCAGAAGCTGTAGATGCAACAGTGCTCCATAAGTTGGAATTTCGGGTCTTCACATTCGGTCTCCGGAGTGCACGTTCAACATAATCGAGGTGGGTAGGTGTTGGTTATTACCGGTGTGGTGTCGTTTCCGAATACTCGTTTGATAAAGTAGATATGTTGATAGTTTGACTAACCCCATAGCATGTGAATCCCTTTTATTATAGCAATCAAAGCGGCTGCGGTCGCAGGTGCGTTATACTATTCTGACTAAAGGGGCTGAGGTCGCAAGGCAATAAATACACTCATATTGCTTACACGCACACCGGCAGTTTGGCCACTGCTCAGGGTGTATTTTTCTGAAAAAATGGTAAGTCGTTTTACCCGTGTACCCCACAAGGGGATGTTAGTGGGGACCCCTCAAGGAGAGGCGACTGCTGCTTGGGCTGTGGAGGGGTTGGAGGCACCAAGAAGATGAGTACGGTATTGGGGTTGGGGCCCAAAATGTTTTCTGAAAGCTGGGGTAGGTGCCCAGCGGGACTTTCAACAGGGATTTAGCGATACATGAGGGGGAGGGGAAAGTAAATGCTCCGGTGATTCGGTGTGTCCTTTCTATTATTGCGTTTACTTGCATATTTTCTACTTTATCAGTCACTGACAACCCACACTATGACAGGTCCGAGTAGGGGTGGAATTCGGGACGACGGTGAGGCATCTGTTAGAGGACACTAGCCATGAGGGCTAGTAAACGATACGTTATTTTCTTTACTTTCGGTTATTCCTTTATACTATGGTTAGTTAAACTGTGATTCATTTACTGTGGTTTCTGATGGATGTTGGGATGAGGATTGTTTTGTAATTAATTGGTGAATGTTAGGATGTGTAATTGTGGCTTGTTTTCAAACGCAAACCGGTTTCAAAAGTGTTTTCAAAGCAGGTGCCGTGTGGGCACCGATTTTTAAACTCGTGGATTTATCCTTTCAAGTTAATGGCCGCTCAAAGAGTTTGCGAAAATATTTTGGAAAACTGGGTGTCGAGTGGGTACCGATTTTCAAAACCCATTGGTTTATGCTATAGTCTGTATAAGATAGCGGTGATGGTTTGATTTACTATATCCTCTCCTCGTTGCCTGTCATGGTTGGAATGGTTAAAGTACTTGACTTGTTGGTGACGCCGTGCATATACAAAGGAGACTCCGCCCGTTTGGGGAGTGAATTTGTATATGCGGCAGGTCTGATACGCGCCGGAGGCGAGGTTCATTTAAATATTTAAGAAAAAAAAAATGGGTACGTTTTTTCGCTCTTTTAGAACCTCGGTGGAGTGACAAAATCGTTGCGTAAAAATAACCCATTGCGGAAAATAAATAAAGTACGCAAGATTTTACGTGGAAAACTCCATCACAGGAGTAAAAAACCACGGGACCGATAACACGGCGAAATCCACTAAGATTAAAACACGTACAAGGTTATTTACCGTAACACTACTACTCAACCTTTTCCATACGCTTCAAGTAGATCTTCTCCGCTCGCTCCACAACGCTCCTCGAATCCACGATTTGCGTCCAACGCCGAATCCACGACGTCCAACATCGAATCCACGACATCCAACCGAATCCACGGTCTTCACCAATGTAGCACATATCGATCACACGAACGTACCTCGCTTCGAATCCACGAAAACGGTAGCACCTTGAATCCACAAGGCCACGCGAATCCATGCACCGATTTTGGGAAATCGTTGTTTGTTTATTGGTGATGATAATCGGTCGAATACTTAGATCAAAGATAGATAAGAAAACTCCATCTAAGTATTCATCAATTTGATTCTACAAGAAATAAGAGTTTGGAAACCCTAGAATCAAATTGATCAATATAGATGAAGAAACATGAAATTAATCGTGTTTTCCTTTCTTCTCTATATGTGGATTTTGATTATCTCCGTTATTTGGATTAACCCTAAAAGATGAAAATAATGGTCTATTTATAGGTTAGAAACCTTTGGAAAGAGATAAGAATCAAAAACTAACTTATCTGGAATTTTCGTGCTCGACGGTCCGGACTGTCGTCTTTTTTCAGCAAATTTCCTGAAAAAAATAGTTCGGGGTCCGGATTGGAATTCCCTGATCCGGACTGTTCATGCGATTTTAGCAAACACATAGTTCGGGGTCCGGACTGGAATGCCCTGATCCGGATCCTGAACATCCAACTTGTCAAGTTTTTTATTTTTAAGCAATGAAAAATATTCCAAGTGTTTCTAAACTACAAGAATGTATTCGGATCACCAAAATTATTTAGTTAAACGTACCTGATCCTTTTGAATTCATTCTTCTTGAGATTGATGTATATGATTCATAATTCTTCATCTTCAATCTTCAAGACTTAAACGCTTCACGAAATACGCCAAAATAAAATCCTTAACAGGATGGAGTAAAAACCAGTCAAGGAGTGATCCAAGTACTCTTGGTTTCTAAAGAGTTACTTGGTTTCTAGAGAGAGGAAGAGGAGAAGCAAAAACCGATTTGAAGAAGTGTAAAAGAAATCAAACTTATCGGTTCTCATTAAAACCTAGCGCCCAGTCCAGATCATCGGGAAGTCAGTCCGGACTGAATTCGCGCAGAGAATCCCATCGTTCGAGATCCGGACTGACTGACCCCAGTCCGGACTACCTGCAACTTTTTCTTCAGAAAAATTTTGAAAAATTTCATAAATTCAGAAAAAGTATGTAAGCATTCTTGCATATCAACTTTATACATTTAGTATCATTTCACATGAAAAAAAATAAATTATGATAAATCTATCAAAATATCCCAAATTGTGAAATGAAAATTTATAAAAAAATAAAACCTCTAAAGTTGAGCAAGTTCTAAACATCAATCACGATCTAATGAGTAATGAATTTATCAAATCATAAATTGAGCAAAGAAAATGAAGCACCAAGATCGATAGATATTTGAAATCCTTAATAAATTAGATAATTTAATTTAATCAACAAGCTTTAGGGAGTGGTTCTTTGAGTATCTTTCAAAAATCCCACCTTATACCAACCTTGGAATTATTGAATGAATCAAATATTCCATTTAGCGTTGATTTAGCAAAAATAATCATTAACACCATACTTTTTCAAACTCATGTGGTAGCTGCACACAGTACTCGGACGACCGAGGTGGTAGCTCTTTCCTCCATATTGTGGTAGTTTTCACACTCCACTAATGGATGTAACTCTTTCCATATCTTATGAGCATGAAAAACTAAAAATACTCCCCCTCAATTGGCTATTAATTATGTAAAATATTAAGTATTCAACCAAAAATTGATCTCGTGTTCATACTTATTTCAATCATCAAATAAGATAAAAACAATACCAAGAGATCATTGAGTGAGGTAATGACTTTGATCAACTAAAGATGAAACAATTAATATAAATGATCATTGTATCAAATGAGTTATAATAATATGCAAATCATAATAAACTTCTCAAGATATAAAACGATGCAATTAAAGTCAATATTGCTAATGCTCTGTTAATGTTCTAGAAATACATACATACAAACAAAAAGAGCAAAAACAAAAACAAAACCTAACTAAGCAATGGTTCAAAAATTAGTTATTTTTTTTTAAAAAAAGAATACCAATTGCTTTTCGCAAATGAATAAATTGTTTTTGATCCAAAGGTTTTGTTAAAATATCAGCTAGTTGATCATCAGTTGAAACGTAGGAAATTTGCAAAGTGTTTGATTCAACTAGTTCTCGTAAAAAATAATATCTTAGTTCAATGTATTTTGTTTTCGAGTGCAACACAGGGTTTTTAGAAATATTGATGGCACTGGTGTTGTCACACAAAATCGTCACCGAGGTCGCAAGAATCCGAAAGTCACTCAATACACTTTTCATCCAAATCAATTGAGTCGAGCAACTTCCCGCAGAAATGTATTCGGCTTCGGCAGTAGATAGAGCAATGTAGTTTTGCTTTTTACTATGCCATGCAACAAGACAATGGCCAAGATAAAAGCATGCTCCACTAGTGCTTTTCCGATCATCCACTGATCCAGCCCAATCGGCATCCGAATATCCGATTATGTCCAGAGATGTGCCCATAGGATACCAAATTTCGAAATTAACCGTTCCTTTCACGTACCGGATGATCCTTTTCACCGCTTTCAAGTGAATTTCTTTTGGTGCAGATTGATATCTCGCACAAATACCAACACTGAAGGAAATATCCGGGCGACTAGCAGTAAGGTAGAGGAGACTTCCAATCATACTTCTATACAATTTCTCGTCTACACTCTCTCCGTGAGATTCACTTCCTAATCCTTTATTGCTAGTTCCAATAGGAGTCGGATAGTCTTTAGAATCTTCCAATCCGAATTTCTTGACCAACTCCTTCGCATACTTGGATTGACAAAGATGAATTCCGTCTTCACATTGCTTGACTTGCAATCCAAGAAAATATGTAAGCTCGCCCATCATGGACATCTCAAATTCACTCTCCATCGTTTCTGCAAACTTGGAAGCATCCTTGTTTTTTGTAGCACCAAATACAATGTCATCCACATAGATTTGTGCCACAATGAAGTTGTTCTGAAAATGCTTCACAAAGAATGTCCGATCGGCTCCCCCTCGAGTATAGCCCTTTTCCAAAGGATATTTCGTTAATCTTTCATGCCATGCTCATGGTGCTTGTTTTAGTCTGTAAAGAGCCTTTTTCAATCGAAAAATATGGTTTGGAAGTTTATGATCAATAAAACCTTTCTGTTGAGCCACATAAACTTTTTCATTTAAATAACCATTTAAAAATGCGCTTTTTACGTCCATTTGAAAAAGCTTTGTTTTAAAATGACAAGCAATTGCGAATAAGATACGAATGGACTCGAGACGGGCAACCGGGGCGAATGTCTCATCAAAATCAATGCCCTCGATCTGTGATTATCCCTGAGCAACTAATTGTGCTTTGTTCCTTACAATGGTATCATCTTTATTTTTCTTATTCTTAAAAATTTATTTAGTACCAATGATATTTTATTGCTTAGGGGGCTTAGTCAATTCCCAGACTTTGTTTCGTTCGAATTGATTGAGCTCTTCTTGCATTGCTTCAATTCAATAATCATCTTGAAGAGCTTCATCAATATTCTTTGGTTCCATCACGGAGACATAGCATGCAACTCCACATTCCAATTGTCTCCTAGTTCGGACTCCTTCTTGAGGATCTCCAATGATATTTGATTCGGGATGGTCCTTGGAGATACGAAGATTTTGAGGTAAAGGAGTACTCGAGGAAACATATGATGAATCTTGTAAAGTGGATAGACTTGAAGTACCATTGTCACGCCCCGGGGGTTTATTTCAGCGGAAACGATTCACAAAAAGGTATGTATTTGGCGCGTAAATTTTTTTTTTGAAAAACCTTCTTCCCGGGGCGTGCCCAGACCCGCCGCATACACAGAATCACTCTGCAAACGGACAGAGTCTCCTCTGTATATGCACGGCGTCGCGGCTAGTACAACGTCCAAATACAGTCGCCGATCAGTTTGAAAGGATAAATCCACAATTGTTGAAACGGCGCCCACCCGGCACCCAGATTTTGAAAACCAGTTTCGAAAGCAACATAAATCCACAGGTTTTAGAAAACAGTGCCCACACGACACTTAGGTTTTGAAATCCATTTTCACAATCCATAAATCCACAGGGTTTGAAAACGGTGCCCACACGACACCCAAGTTTTGAAAATAGTTTTCGCAATCTTTTCTTTCGTTTTCTCTTCTTTTTTTTTCTTAAAGCGGCCAACAGAGGTGAAAGGAAATCAAATAAATAATTAGGTACCATGCGGACATCCACACCGACCCCACGAGGGTATCGATGTAATAGCCGCTAGTTTAAAATATTTTAAGGGTCTACTTTTGGTTTCGTTATCTCCGCATTTCGTTTCGGGGGCTGGAGGGTGATCGATTAATTCCCTGTTTCCGGACAGACCGTCGGGGCCCGCGGCTATTTTTAGTTGATAGGACTCGCGAAACGGAGAGCGGCGGCGAAATCGGTTCTGAATTCCGACGCCGGAATCTCCCGGAATAAATTCCGGAAGGTAGCTAACGGCTCAGATGGTTAACGCGGGTTATTTAGACAGACCGGACTCTAGTTCGCACCTGATTTGGACCCGTTTTAACTTGAACTGGGTTCTTTCCCTTTTACCAACTTAACCGTTCCCATTATTTTCCCCCCCGTCGTATAACTCCCCTTAAACAAACCGTAACTCCCATAACTACCCACCCCCTCTAACTACCCTTAACTACCTGTAACTCCAATAACTACCCACCCCCTCTAACTACCCTTAACTACCCGTAACTCCCCTAACTACCCACTCCTACCCACTACCCGTAACTCCCATAACTACCCACTCCCTCTAACTACCCATTCCCCCATAACCACCCGTAACTCCCTTTAACTACCCACTCCCCTTAAACCACCACACTCCCCCTTAACTACCCGTATTCCCCACAATTCCCCTACGTACGAAACCCCATTTCCCCAACCCTTCTATTTCCCAACCAAATCCTTCTGCTTCCTCACCGACTGCACGGAGGACCCAAGAGGCGAGACCAAGGAAGGAGAAGGAGGCGTCCTCACATTCCTTGTAGCCGAACGCGCAGGACCGGCTCGCCTCTTCCTCCGACAACCGAGGTGAGCACGCTAGGGTTTTGCCTTCTCACCCCGTTCTTGGTTGGAGCGGACGAGAGGGGGGGGGGGGGGAGAAAGGAAAAAGAAGGGGGCAAGGGCATCGCGGGAATCCGGCGCGCACGGCGGCACCGCATGCGGACTGCCGCATGCGGGCGCCGCCGCTTGCGGGCGGCGCCGCATGCGGGCTGCCGCATGCGGGCTGCCGCTTGCGGGCGGCCCCGCATGCGGGCTGCCGCATGCGCGCCGCCACTTGCGGGCGGCGCCGCATGCGGGCTGCCGCATGCGGGCGCCGCCGCTTGCGGGCGGCACCGCATGCGGACTGCCGCATGCGGGCGCCGCCGCTTGCGGGCGGCACCGCATGCGGACTGCCGCATGCGGGCGCCGCCGCTTGCGGGCGGCGCCGCATGCGGGCTGCCGCATGCGGGCTGCCGCTTGCGGGCGGCCCCGCATGCGGGCTGCCGCATGCGCGCCGCCACTTGCGGGCGGCGCCGCATGCGGGCTGCCGCATGCGGGCGCCGCCGCTTGTGCGCCGCCGCATGCGGGCGCCGCCGCATGCGGGCGCTGCCGCTTGCGGGCACCGCCGCATGCGGGCGCCGCCGCTTGCGGGCACCTCCGCATGCGGACGGCCGCACGCTGTTAGTACACCGCCCAGCCGTGCGGGGCCAGGCGCGTACCTGTGCGTATTATACGCAAGGTGAGAGGGCGCCGGGCGCTCTAATCATTAGTCTGACAAAGCCTTAAGTTGCTGACTCCCATATGACAGATTCGTGTAGGTCCGGGCGGGCACCCGAGACGCGAGAGAACCTTACATCAGTCAGGAGCGCGATAACAAGGTGGGTTTACGGTCGAGGCTGAGTATTATGTTGGTAATCCGACAGGGACTTTTCATTATTTAACGGTACTAACGTTGATGGTTTCTATGATGTACTACCTTACCCCGTGACATGGTGACATGGTTACTTGGATACTTGGTTACTTGGTTACTTGGTTACTGGTTACTTATGCTCGAGCTGCGACACGCGCACCCGCGGTTTGGCCACCGCAAAGGGTGCTCTTTTCCGGAAAGGCGGTCTTTGACCCGTGTTACCCCACGAGGTGACGTAGTGGGGGGCCCCTGACCGCTGGGGGGTCTGAGGCAGCGATGGGACTGCCGGGATTGGATCCCGATGTAGTCAGGTGTGAGACCGCCGGGATTGGATCCCGACGCGGTCAGGTGTGGGACTGCCGGGATTGGATCCCGATGTAGTCAGGTGTGAGACCGCCGGGATTGGATCCCGACGCGGTTAGGTGTTACAGGTGTTACCGGGGTTACAGGTGCTACAGGTGGTACAGGTGGTTGCGAGTTACCATTACGAGTAGAGCGGTTGTTCCCGCTAGCATTACTTTGTGGCTTGGTATTACTTTACTGCTTTAGTACTATTTTGATGATAGTGTCGCTGACTACCCACTCTGTGACAGGTACCTCCAGGGGGTAGAGGTAGGCGACGGTGAGGCCGAGTTGGTAGCAGTCGGTCTGAGGGAGCCCTAGTATGCTGTTTTATTTACCTTCTCTGCATTTCATTCAGAACTGTAGGTTAATGTGTGGTTCTCGATACCCTTGTGGGGTCGTGTGGATGTTGAATTCTTTCTTTCTACTTATGCACTACTATTTCCGTTATTGTCCCCGTTTGGCCGCTTTCAAAGCAACATGACTAGAAAAGAAAAGAACTTCGAAAACTATTAAAAAAAAACCTTGGGTCGTGTGGACCTGCTTTCAAAACTGTGAGTTTATCCTTTCAACTTGATTGGCCACGGGTATTGTTTAGTCTTCATGCACCGTACTACTTCGAACTGTTGTGATTAAATGGGAAAATGATTGCTCATAATCGGCTATTGTAGCAGCCGCGACGCCGTGCATATACAGAGGAGACTCTGCCCGAATTTCGAGTGAATCTGTATATGTGGCGGGTCTGGGCACGCGCCGGGGAAGGAGGTTTCTAAACAAAAAAATTCGTACGCACTTTACGCGTACTTTGAAGTATCGTTTCCGCTAAAATAAAACCCCCGGGGCGTGACAGATTAAGATGGTATCAGAGACTTTGCTTTAATCACAACAGTGACAACCCAACATCCACCGAGATATCACACTTAACTACGAATAAATGAAATGTGTGGGACGTAAGGTTGTAGGACGTGAGTGAACGTGGGGGAAAGGGGAATCTGTGTGATTTATTTACGCACGGTTTTCGTGGGACGCTGGAGGCTTCTAATTTGGAAGCCACTTGCCCGATTAAGCTAGGGCGGCTATTTTGCCCTTGGGATTTAATAGTGATTCCCTTGAAGGAGTACGACGTTATTCTGGGCATGTACTGGCTCTCAAGGTACCAAGTGCTTATCGACTGCGATAAGCGGATGGTACAACTACAAGAACCAAGTTTCCCTAAGAATGCGTACCTAGCGTGCAAAAGCACCTCCTTCCCGGCAGTCATCTCAGCGACTCGAGCCAGGAGTCTGATAGAGGGTGGGTGTGTAGCCTTTTTGGCATCGGTAGATCTAGTTACTCGACCCTCGACGACACCTTCAGACATCCCGGTGGTGAGGGACTTTCCCGATGTCTTTCCGACGGAGCTGCCTGGGATACCCCCTGAAAGGGAGGTGGTGTTCCCTATTGAACTCTTGCCAGGTACTCAACCTATAACGAAGGCACCCTACCGAATGGCCTTCGCGGAGTTGAAGGAGTTAAAAGCGCAGCCGGAAGACCTCTTGGACAAAGGGTTTGTCAGGCCGAGTGTGTCACCCTGGGGCGCACCAGCGCTTTTCGTACGGAAGAAGGATGGGAGCCTGCGACTCTGTATCGATTACAGAGGAATAAACAAGGTCACGGTGAAAAATAAGTACCCCCTGCCCAGAATCGACGACCTCTTCGACCAACTACGAGGAGCGACGGTCTTTTCAAAAATTGATCTACAGTCTGGCTACCACCAGCTCCGGGTTCGGAACGAGGACATTCCGAAGACCGCTTTCCGGACCCGGTATGGCCATTACGAGTTACGGTCATGCCGTTCGGACTTACGAACGCCCCCGCAGTCTTTATGGACATGATGAACCGGGTCTTCAGACCATTCTTAGATCGGTTCGTGGTGGTCTTCATCGATGATATACTAATCTACTCATCCACCGACGAGGAGCACGAGGATCACTTACGAACGATTCTTCAAACCCTCAGGGAGCAGAAGCTGTACGCTAAACTCAAAAAGTGTGAGTTCTGGCTACGCGAAGTGGGATTCCTGGGGCATGTGATCTCGGCAAAGGGAATCGCCGTAGACCCCAAGAAGGTGGAATCGGTGATAGACTGGCAGCCGCCCACAACGGTGACGGAGATCCGCAGTTTCCTGGGGCTGGCGGGGTATTATAGACGCTTTGTCGAGGGTTTCTCGAAGATTGCGACCCCTCTAAACCGGTTGACCAAGAAAGGAGAAAAGTTTGTATGGACGGCCAAATGCCAGGAAAGTTTTGAAGAACTCAAAAGAAGGCTAACCGAGGCACCGATACTTGTACAACCAACACCCGGTGAGGACTATGAGGTGTACTGCGACGCTTCAAGAATCGGCCTTGGGGGTGTGTTAATGCAGCAGGGGAAGGTAATAGCCTATGCATCTAGGCAACTAAAGGACTACGAAAGAAACTACCCAACACACGACCTAGAGCTGGCTGCAGTGGTCTTCGTCCTGAAGTTATGGAGACACTATCTCTTTGGTGTCCATTGTAACATCTTCTCAGATCACCAAAGTCTTAAATACCTGTTCACACAAAAGGAACTAAACCTGCGGCAGAGACGGTGGCTTGAATTACTGAAGGATTACGACCTAACGATCCAATACCACCCCGGGAAAGCAAACGTGGTAGCAGACGCTCTGAGCAGGAAGGGGCGACTGGAGGGAGGATCGGTAGGTGCGATAACTGAGCAGAGCGACTTGATCGCAGAATTTTCTCGACTAGGGTTGGAAGTAGTGTCAGCGGGCACGGTTGCGCAACTTCTAACTCTGGTAGTCAAGCCAACACTGTTAGAAAAGATTCGAGAGGGACAGCAGGCGGACTCGCACTTACAGCTCGTAAGAGACAAGATCTCACCGGATCAGGAAGGGGACTTTTCATTAAAAAGCGATGATACCCTACGGTTCCGCGGGCGGATTTGCGTGCCGGATACCCCGGAATTAAAGAAGGAAATTCTGTCCGAAGCACACAGCGCCCCTTATACAGCGCATCCAGGAGGCACAAAGATGTACAGGGACCTCAAGCAGACCTTCTGGTGGCCCAAGATGAAGAGGGATGTAACCCAATTTGTAGCTCATTGCCTGGTGTGTCAACAAATAAAGGCGGAACATCAACGACCGGCGGGAAAATTACAACCCTTACCGGTACCGGAGTGGAAGTGGGATCATATCACCATGGACTTTGTCACCGGGTTCCCACGTTCACCACAAGGACACGACACAATATGGGTTGTGGTGGACCGGCTGACTAAGTCAGCGCACTTCCTGCCGATTCACACAACCTGGACCAGAGAGCGGTTGGCTCAAGTCTATCTCAGCGAGATAGTGAGACTGCATGGGGTACCGGCATCGATCACATCAGACAGAGACACGCGTTTTGTCTCGAAGTTTTGGCAGAGTCTGCAACAAGCCTTGGGGACAAAATTGCACTTCAGCACAGCCTTCCACCCTCAGACAGACGGGCAGTCGGAGCGAGTGATACAGACACTAGAAGACCTGCTCCGGGCCTGTGTACTCGATTGGGGAGTCGGTTGGGAGCGATACCTACCACTGGTAGAATTCGCTTACAACAATAGCCACCAAGCCAGCATACTGATGGCACCCTACGAAGCTTTATACGGGAGACGCTGCCGATCCCCGATCTGTTGGGACGATTTGGGAGAACGAAAGCTCTTGGGACCCGACTTGGTAGAAGAAACAGAAGCGAAGGTGCGTCTCATCAGACAGCGCTTACTAACTGCCCAGAGTCGACAAAAGAGCTACGCGGATCGAAGACGCCGCGATTTAGAGTTCCAGGTGGGAGAACACGTGTTTTTGCGGGTCTCGCCGTCCAGGGGAATCAAGCGATTCGGGTTAAAAGGCAAGCTAAGCCCGCGGTTCGTGGGGCCATTCGAGATCCTGGAACGGATCGGCCCAGTGGCTTACCGCCTTGCCCTACCACCGAACCTCAACCGGATTCATGACGTGTTCCACGTTTCGATGCTCAAGAAATACCTCCCCGACCCGTCGCATGTGCTGGACGTCTCGACACTCGAACTAAAGGAGGACCTAAGTTTCGAGGAAACCCCTGTGCGAATACTAGCAAGAGAAAGCAAGACGCTCCGAAACCGAGACATTCCCTATGTGAAGGTACACTGGAACAACCACGAGGAGCGGGAAGCGACATGGGAACTAGAATCAAAGATGAGAGAGGGCTATCCTTATCTCTTTACCGAAAATCAGGATTGAGTTTCGAGGACGAAACTCGTTTTAAGAGGTGAGTGGTGTAATAGCCGCTAGTTTAAAATATTTTAAGGGTCTACTTTTGGTTTCGTTATCTCCGCATTTTGTTTCGGGGGCTGGAGGGTGATCGATTAATTCCCTGTTTCCGGACAGACCGTCGGGGCCCGCGGCTATTTTTAGTTGATAGGACTCGCGAAACGGAGAGCGGCGGCGAAATCGGTTCTGAATTCCGACGCCGGAATCTCCCGGAATAAATTCCGGAAGGTAGCTAACGGCTCAGATGGTTAACGCGGGTTATTTAGACAGACCGGACTCTAGTTCGCACCTGATTTGGACCCGTTTTAACTTGAACTGGGTTCTTTCCCTTTTACCAACTTAACCGTTCCCGTTATTTTCCCCCCGTCGTATAACTCCCCTTAAACAAACCGTAACTCCCATAACTACCCACCCCCTCTAACTACCCTTAACTACCTGTAACTCCAATAACTACCCACCCCCTCTAACTACCCTTAACTACCCGTAACTCCCCTAACTACCCACTCCTACCCACTACCCGTAACTCCCATAACTACCCACTCCCTCTAACTACCCATTCCCCCATAACCACCCGTAACTCCCTTTAACTACCCACTCCCCTTAAACCACCACACTCCCCCTTAACTACCCGTATTCCCCACAATTCCCCTACGTACGAAACCCCATTTCCCCAACCCTTCTATTTCCCAACCAAATCCTTCTGCTTCCTCACCGACTGCACGGAGGACCCAAGAGGCGAGACCAAGGAAGGAGAAGGAGGCGTCCTCACATTCCTTGTAGCCGAACGCGCAGGACCGGCTCGCCTCTTCCTCCGACAACCGAGGTGAGCACGCTAGGGTTTTGCCTTCTCACCCCGTTCTTGGTTGGAGCGGACGAGAGGGGGGGGGGGAGAAAGGAAAAAGAAGGGGGCAAGGGCATCGCGGGAATCCGGCGCGCACGGCGGCACCGCATGCGGACTGCCGCATGCGGGCGCCGCCGCTTGCGGGCGGCGCCGCATGCGGGCTGCCGCATGCGGGCTGCCGCATGCGGGCTGCCGCTTGCGGGCGGCCCCGCATGCGGGCTGCCGCATGCGCGCCGCCACTTGCGGGCGGCGCCGCATGCGGGCTGCCGCATGCGGGCGCCGCCGCTTGCGGGCGGCACCGCATGCGGACTGCCGCATGCGGGCGCCGCCGCTTGCGGGCGGCGCCGCATGCGGGCTGCCGCATGCGGGCTGCCGCTTGCGGGCGGCCCCGCATGCGGGCTGCCGCATGCGCGCCGCCACTTGCGGGCGGCGCCGCATGCGGGCTGCCGCATGCGGGCGCCGCCGCTTGTGCGCCGCCGCATGCGGGCGCCGCCGCATGCGGGCGCTGCCGCTTGCGGGCACCGCCGCATGCGGGCGCCGCCGCTTGCGGGCACCTCCGCATGCGGACGGCCGCACGCTGTTAGTACACCGCCCAGCCGTGTGGGGCCAGGCGCGTACCTGTGCGTATTATACGCAAGGTGAGAGGGCGCCGGGCGCTCTAATCATTAGTCTGACAAAGCCTTAAGTTGCTGACTCCCATATGACAGATTCGTGTAGGTCCGGGCGGGCACCCGAGACGCGAGAGAACCTTACATCAGTCAGGAGCGCGATAACAAGGTGGGTTTACGGTCGAGGCTGAGTATTATGTTGGTAATCCGACAGGGACTTTTCATTATTTAACGGTACTAACGTTGATGGTTTCTATGATGTACTACCTTACCCCGTGACATGGTGACATGGTTACTTGGATACTTGGTTACTTGGTTACTTGGTTACTGGTTACTTATGCTCGAGCTGCGACACGCGCACCCGCGGTTTGGCCACCGCAAAGGGTGCTCTTTTCCGGAAAGGCGGTCTTTGACCCGTGTTACCCCACGAGGTGACGTAGTGGGGGGCCCCTGACCGCTGGGGGGTCTGAGGCAGCGATGGGACTGCCGGGATTGGATCCCGATGTAGTCAGGTGTGAGACCGCCGGGATTGGATCCCGACGCGGTCAGGTGTGGGACTGCCGGGATTGGATCCCGATGTAGTCAGGTGTGAGACCGCCGGGATTGGATCCCGACGCGGTCAGGTGTTACAGGTGTTACCGGGGTTACAGGTGCTACAGGTGGTACAGGTGGTTGCGAGTTACCATTACGAGTAGAGCGGTTGTTCCGGCTAGCATTACTTTGTGGCTTGGTATTACTTTACTGCTTTAGTACTATTTTGATGATAGTGTCGCTGACTACCCACTCTGTGACAGGTACCTCCAGGGGGTAGAGGTAGGCGACGGTGAGGCCGAGTTGGTAGCAGTCGGTCTGAGGGAGCCCTAGTATGCTGTTTTATTTACCTTCTCTGCATTTCATTCAGAACTGTAGGTTAATGTGTGGTTCTCGATACCCTTGTGGGGTCGTGTGGATGTTGAATTCTTTCTTTCTACTTATGCACTACTATTTCCGTTATTGTCCCCGTTTGGCCGCTTTCAAAGCAACATGACTAGAAAAGAAAAGAACTTCGAAAACTATTAAAAAAAAACCTTGGGTCGTGTGGACCTGCTTTCAAAACTGTGAGTTTATCCTTTCAACTTGATTGGCCACGGGTATTGTTTAGTCTTCATGCACCGTACTACTTCGAACTGTTGTGATTAAATGGGAAAATGATTGCTCATAATCGGCTATTGTAGCAGCCGCGACGCCGTGCATATACAGAGGAGACTCTGCCCGAATTTCGAGTGAATCTGTATATGTGGCGGGTCTGGGCACGCGCCGGGGAAGGAGGTTTCTAAACAAAAAAATTCGTACGCACTTTACGCGTACTTTGAAGTATCGTTTCCGCTAAAATAAAACCCCCGGGGCGTGACAATCGAGAACCACACCACAGTCTACAAATAGTAAATGAAATGCAACAGAAAGGAGAAAGTACAGTCCGGGGTCTCCAGTGACCCAGAAACTCCTGCCTCGGCCTCACCGTCGCCTAACTCTCCCCCCTGTAGGACCCTGTCACGAAGTGGGAAGTAAGCGACAAAGTAACAATTGTTACGGAATTTGAGTTGGCGTATTTCGTGAATTCGGTTAAGTCTTGAAGATTGAAGATAAAGAAAGTTGGATCATTTAACTCAATCTCAAGAAAGAAGAATTCAAAAGGATCAGGTATGTTTAACTAATTATTTTTGGTGATCCGAATACTTCTTATAGTGTAGAAACACTTGGATGATTTTTTAATTGCATAAAAATCAAAAACTGGACATGGGACATGTTCAGGATCCGGATCAGACTTTTCAATCCGGATCCCGAAGGGTGTTCGTTCATACACAAGTTCAATCCGGATCGTAGCCTTCCTTGATCCGGATCCCGAACACTGGTTTTACCATGATTTATGAACGATCCGGATCAGGCTTTCCAATCCGGATCCCGAACGTTGGTGTTTGGCGAAATTGTATGAACGATCCGGATCAGGCACTTCGATCCGGATCCCGAACCTTTGTTTTTCTGGAAACGGTTTGTCTCGCTACTGCAATCCGGATCGCCGAAGTCCGATCCGGATCGCCGTCCTGAAAAATTCGAGAAAAGGTTAGTTTTTGATTCTTATCCTCTTCCAATGGTTTCTAACCTATATATAGACCCTTTAATTCATCTTTTAGAGAAACCCACAAAAAAGGGAAAAAGACGACCGAAATAGATAGATCCACAAATAGAGAAGAAAGGAAATCAATAGATTAAATCTTATGTTTCTTCATCTATATTGATTGATTTGATTCTAGGTTTTCATACTCACATTTCAAGTAGAATCAAATCAATGAATACTTAGATGGTATTTCCGATCTATTTCTAATCTAAGTATTCGGCGGATCATCACCACCCAAAAACAACGATTTTCCAAAAATCGGCGCGTGGACTCGCGTGGCCTTGTGGATTCAAGGTGCTACCGCTCTCGTGGATTCGGAGCGAGGTACGTTCATGGATTCGAAGCGTGCTACTGGGTGAAGACCGTGGATTCGGTCAGACGTCGTGGATTCGGCGTTGGACGCAGATCGTGGATTCGAGAAGCGTCGTGGAGCGAGCGGAGAAGATCAACTAGGAGCGTATGGAAAAGGTTGAGTCGTATGTGAGTACGGTATATCACCTTGTACGTGTTTAATTCTAGTGGATTTCACCGTGTTATCGGTCCCGTAGTTTTTTACTCCGGTTTGGAGTTTTCCACGTAAAAATCTCTGCGTGTTATTTATTTTTCCGCATTGGGTTTTATATCGCAAAGATTTTTGAGTGTTTATTGTTTACACCTATTCACCCCCCTCTAGGTGTTTTTTCCCCTATTTAGATCCAATTATACATAACCCAACAAGTGGTATCAGAGAGGGAATAGGGTTGTAAACAATGGTTGAAGGTGGAAACATCAACAGACCCCCGTTCTTCGATGGAACAAATTATGCGTACTGGAAAGTACGGATGAAAGCCTTTTTAATTTCCATCGACGAACGGGTGTGGCAATCAATTGAATTAGGATGGTCTAATCCAACTGAAATTCTTGCTGATGTTCGCACCATCAAACCTAGGTCGAAATGGACCAAGGAAGAGATAAATACTTCTTCTTACAATGGCAAAGGGATTAACGCTTTATTTAATGCTTTGTCACAAACAGAGTTCTCTCGCGTCTCGGCATGTGAGACTGCGAAAGAAATCTGGGATGTTCTTCAAGTTACGCATGAGGGAACTAACCTTGTGAAGATTCAGAAACTGCAAATGCTTACGAGCAAGTTTGACTCTATTTTCATGGCAGAAAATGAATCTTTCACAGACTATTACACACGATTGCAAGACATCGTAAACTCATGTGCTAACTTGGGAGAGAAGATTCCAGAATTTAAAGTTGTAAGAAAAATATTAAGAACTCTTCCTGAAAGATTTCGTTCCAAGGTTACGGTCATTGAAACTATTAAACACCCTGATGAAATCCGTGTAGAAGAATTAGTTGGTTCATTACAAACTTATGAAATGACTTTTCCTACTAACTATTCTTCTAGAAAGGCATCCTCTTCTAAGTCTTCAGGTTATGCGTTGAAAACAACAAAAGAAGAAGACGCGGATTCATCCTCCTCAGGCGATGACGAGAATTTATCTATGGAGGACTTTGAGAAGCAGCTTGCTCTCTTGACAAGAAGATTTCGCCGAAACTTTCGAAGGGGTAACTCAAGCAAAACACCATCCTTCGTAAAGTCGAAGAAAGGCAAAGGTTCTTCAAGTTTCAAACCAAGAAAGCAAGAGGGTTTTTCTAAGGATAAGAAAAGCTCAGAAGGACAAGTCCAATGCTTCAAGTGCCGAGGGTACGGCCATATCTCAACGGAGTGTCCTAATAAGAATCCGTCAAAGAAGAAAGCGATGCAAGCCGTCACTTGGGATGACACCTCATCGTCAAATGAGTCATCGTCAAGTGATGAAGAAGATAACGCAACAGCGTTCCACGCGTCCACATCTTCACCCTTCATGTGCTTAATGGCTAATACATCCGAGTCATTGTCCAACTCCACTGTTGAAAAGATTACAACGGACGATGAATCAGATAACTCAGAAGGTGAAGACTTTGCTCTAGCCTATCACAGACTTTTGAGGGATTCAAAGAAACTGGCTAAGCAAAACAAGGGGTTGAGAGGGAGATTGTAGGATCTCGAAGAAGAAGTAAAAAGGGTAACTTCTCTCTCGACCGATCTTGAAGTGGAAAGGGATGATCTGATTAAAATAAATGTTTCCCTTCAAGAGTCCAATGAGCAACTCGAGAAGAATTATATAGATATGGTGAACAAAGCGAATTACTTCTTGAAGCTCAACGGCGAGGCTCGACAGGAAAAATTGGAAATGACAGAGACCATTCTCCAACTCAAGGATGACTTACAGTGATTTTCATCAGGAAGGAGTAAGTTGGATAAGCTTCTTGGTCTTGGTCAATCAAACAAGTTCGGCCTCGGATACAATCGAACTAACGACAATTTTAGTTCGGTTGGGACAGTCTTTGTGCCCCAGTCGGTATCTCCTCCTCCGACACCGGAATTGACGACAAACAACGACAACAAACCTACTTCCCCCTCTTCGGAATCGTCAAGCATCAAGGTATGTTTTCGTTGTGGTATTGCAGGGCACATAAGGAGAAATTGCAAGATGGGAGCCAAACGCTCAACTCAAGCACTTCTTGCAACGACTACCAAAAGGGTGATTCCTCGGAAATCAAATACAAATTTTTCGAAGGAAAAGAGCCTCGGTAGTTCATCAAACAAGACGACGACGTCAAGGAAAAGCGACGGATCAAACAAGACGCTTTCACCAAAGGTATCAACCTCACAATCATTTCGGACGTACACCAAAACTCGAAAGGTTTGGATACGCAAAGGTGAAGTTTTCCCTTGTCTTGTTACAAATATTTCCTTGCATGCTTATGATAATTCGTCTTGGTATCTCGATAGCGGTTGTTCTCGTCACATGACCGGTGACAAAAACTGTTTTCAAAATTTTGAGAAAATCTCCGGAGGACTTGTAGTTTTCGGAGATGGTCAGTCTTCCAAAATTGTTGGAAAAGGAACAGTAGCTATTCCAGATGGCCCGATTCTAAATAATGTGTTATTTGTTGATGGCCTTAAGACTAACCTCATAAGTATCAATCAACTTTGTGACAATGGTTTTTCAGTTAATTTTTCATCTGTCGAATGCATTGTAACTGATAAGGACCATGTTTTCTTTTTAAAAGGGGTTAGATCTGAAAATAATTATTATGTTGTTCCCAATAAATTTTCTGAAAATTGTAACTTAGCCTCTTTGAATAATGAAACACTTTGGCATGAAAGGCTAGGTCACATAAATTTTAAGGAACTTGCTAGAATTTCAAACAAAGACGTGGTCAAGGGGGTTCCTAAACTTTCACTTAACCAAAACATTGTGTGTAGTGGTTGTCAAAAGGGAAAACAATCTAGGACTGCACACAAGAACTTGAATCACGTCGGTACCAAACGGCCCTTGGAATTATTGCATATGGATCTTATGGGGCCGACTCGTCAACCATCCTTGGGAGGTAAATGGTATATTTTCTTATTGGTTGATGATTTCTCTAGATACTCATGGGTAACATTTTTAAAAGAGAAAGCTGATACTTTTGATTCTTTTCACGAGATTTGCCTTCGTATTATGATTGAAAAGAATGAAAAGATCATTCGTGTTAGAAGTGATAGAGGTGGAGAATTCATAAATTCAAAATTCATTGACTTTTGCACTTCCAATGGCATTGAACTTGAATTCTCAGCACCCTATACACCTCAACAGAATGGTGTAGTCGAGCGCAAAAACAAGGTTGTACAAGAGATGGCACGTGTTATGCTTCACAGCCGGAATTTACCGCTACATTTTTGGGCTGAAGCTGTGAACACTGCAATCTATGTTATTAATCGAGTTTATTTGCGGCCGGGAACGTTAAATACACCATATGAACTATGGTTTTGTAGAAAGCCAAACATCAAATATTTTCGTATCTTTGGGAGTCGATGTTACATCTTACGTGACCGCAAAAATCTTGGAAAATTTGACTCTCGAAGTGACGAAGGGATTTTCATGGACTATTCTACAAATAGTAGAGCATATCGGGTATTTAACTTGGAATCTAAAACGATTGTAGAATCCATAAATGTTAAAGTAGATGAAACTTTCCACTTTGCATCTGATAAATCTACCCCTGATATCTCTTTTGATGATGATACTCCTGTAAATGCATCTTCTCATGATAATACTTCCAATATTAATGATGCATCTAATGGTTCTCCAAGTTTATCTGATGTGCAGGAATCATCTCATATGCCTCCGAGTACTCCATTACATCAAACGTTACGCATCTCCAAGGATCATCCTGAATCAAACATCATTGGAGACCCACAAGAAGGAGTCAAAACTCGGAGACAGTTGGTTTGTGGATTCGCTTGTTACGTTTCCATGATCGAACCAAAGAATGTCGATGAAGCTCTTCAGGATGACTACTGGATTGAAGCAATACAGGAAGAGCTCCATCAGTTTGAACGAAACAAAGTCTGGGAATTAACGACGCCTCCGAAGGAACATAATGTGATCGGTACTAAATGGATTTTTAAGAACAAGAAAAATGAGGATGGTACCATCATTAGGAACAAAGCACGTTTAGTTGCTCAAGGCTACTCTCAAATAGAAGGTATAGACTTTGATGAAACGTTCGCCCCTGTAGCTAGACTCGAGTCCATTCGTATCTTATTCGCTATTGCTTGTCACTTTAAGATAAAACTCTTTCAAATGGACGTTAAGAGCGCGTTTTTAAATGGGTTTTTAAATGAGGAAGTTTATGTGGCTCAACCGAAAGGTTTTGTAGACTATAAACTACCTAACCATGTTTTTCGTTTGAAAAAGGCTCTTTACGGTTTAAAACAAGCACCGCGAGCGTGGTACGAAAGGTTGACAAAGCACCTTTTGGAGAAGGGCTATACTCGAGGGGGAGCAGACAGGACTCTCTTTGTGAAGCATTATCAAAATAACTTCATTATTGCGCAAATCTATGTCGATGACATTGTATTTGGAGCAACAAAGGATAATGATGCTTCTAAATTCGCAGAAACTATGGAAAGCGAATTTGAGATGTCTATGATGGGCGAACTGACATACTTTCTTGGATTGCAAGTGAAACAAAATGGTGAAGGCATCCATCTGTGTCAATCCAAGTATGCAAAGGAGTTGGTAAAGAAATTCGGATTAGAAGATTCTAAAGATTTTCCTACTCCTATGGGAACTAGCAATAAGGGATTAGGAAGTGAATCTCTTAGTGAGAATGTAGACGAGAAACTTTATCGCAGCATGATTGGAAGTCTACTTTACCTCACAGCTAGTCGCCCGGATATATCCTTTAGTGTTGGGATTTGTGCGAGATATCAATCAGCACCAAAGGAGGTTCACCTGAAAGCAGTGAAACGGATCATCCGGTACATCAAAGGAACCATTAATTTCGAAATTTGGTATCCTATGGGAACAAGTCTAGATATTATTGGATACTCAGATGCCGATTGGGCAGGATCTGTGGATGATCGAAAAAGTATGAGTGGTGCATGTTTTTATCTTGGCCATTGCCTTGTTGCATGGCATAGTAAAAAGCAAAACTGCATTGCACTCTCGACTGCCGAAGCGGAATACATCTCAGCGGGTAGTTGTTCAACTCAACTCATTTGGATGAAAAGCGTGTTGAGCGACTTCCGGATTTCAGCAACTTCGGTAACTGTTTTATGTGACAACACTAGTGCTATAAACACTTCAAAAAACCCTGTGTTGCACTCTAGAACAAAACACATTGAACTTAGATATCATTTTCTTAGAGAGCTAGTTGAATCAAATATTCTTCAAATTTCCTACATTTCAACTGAAGATCAATTAGCTGACTTTTTAACAAAACCTTTGGATCAAAAACGGTTTATTCATTTGCGTAAAGCAATTGGAATGCTTTCCTTGAAATAACCTCTTTTTGAAACTCTTGTTTAGGTTAGGTTTTGTTCATTATCTATGCTTAGACATAGAACATTAATTGAGCATTAGTTTTTATTGACTTTAACTGCATCTTTTTATATGTTTAAAAATTTATTATGCGTTGGATATCATAATAATTTATTTGATGCAATGATCATTTATGTGAATTAAATCATCTTTGTTTTGATCAAAGTCAATTTCTCTCTCGATGATCTTTGGTA
>CM055066.1:29029929-29058067 GCA_029204045.2 Tillandsia leiboldiana | reverse complement strand
TTCCGTACAGATGGCGGATCTGTTGGCGAGCCCGGGTGCAGTTTCGACCCGGGGGTGAACAGCTTCGGGGGTATCAGAGCCTAGGAATATAGGTCGTTGAGGACTTAGTTGACCCTAGGCTATGGTTGGACCGTAGGATGCGGTCGTGAGAGAGTGATTGTAGCGAGAGTCCTGATTGAGTTTGTACCTCCCCGAGGGATTGGGGCGAGGATTTTATCCTGTGTTATTCTCTAAAGGATTATGTTGGCTGCAGACAACATAATAATTTAGAACGGTTAACATGTTATAGACTTTCGCTTGATTGGGTCGAGAGTGTTTGTGGTTTGGTTGGCCGTGACGTTCTTCTTTGGCCCTGTGATGCCGTGCAGCGGGCGAGGGCAGTGTTTGAACTTGGATGAGGAGCTCCGAACAGCGGGGGCTGAATGGACAGACAGAGCGAGGTCTGCGAGTTACGGGCCCAGGTAGCTCAGTTGTTTAGGCGACGCGGGGCCAGGAAGAGAACCAGGAGCGCGTGTGGCATGTTTGAGCGCGAGTATCGTTTGAGGTATCGCGTAGTACCTCCAGCGCTGACATCGTCGACTTCTGGCCCCGTTGGCACTGTGAGTGCGGTGCGAGGAGCAGCGAGAGATTGCTGATTGATAGTCGTGCATCGCCAGTTCCATCCCTACAGATTTCAGGGCGGAGTTGGAACCTTGGGAGGCCGGGACGGATTGCTTGCCAGGAAAAGTTGGCTGAGGACTTGTTCATCCAGGAGAAGCATCCGGTGCCCTAGTTGCGCACTTTTGGATAGGGACGCGTGTGTGTTGGTGGCGTCGAGTCTGTCCCGTTGGACCATCAGGCGGTTGGGATTTGGAGCGAGTTTCTATGATTGTTGAGCAGAGTGCCCCATGTCGCCCAGGATGCGGCAAGAGATTGATCATGTTTGAGAGGGGACTGCTTCGAGATGTTATCATTTTGGATATTCTCGACGATACGAGCGACTTCAGATGCAGCGGTTGTGCATGCCCGATGGATTGACTGAGGTCTGTGATCATGTCCGAGAGGGACGGAGAGCGAGGGACTAGCTCCAGAGATAGATGTCCAGTATCGCCTGATTTTGGGATAGTCGAGTGGATCGAGGTTGCCATGATTCAGTCACAGGATCATGAGTCTCAGAGGAGACAGAGACTAAGAGGTTCTCGACAGTCGAGGCACCAACAGCAGTATTCGTGATTGTGTCTTTTTGTGGTGAGCCGCATTCATCGCCATAGAGTGACTTTAGGGAAAGGGCGATGCTTTTCTTGTGGATAGTCAGGGCATTTTCAGGCAGAGTGTCCCAGCGTGGTGCTCTTGGATTGCCGCTTGCGACGGCACCCCATTACTCCTACAGGAGATAGAGTTCATCCGACTTACCGGTAGGCTGATTGAGCCGAGATGCCGAGGCAGATTGAGCGATGGCCACCAGCATCTAGTGGATGAAATGGTGTAGTGGTTGGAGGACGCCAGGATAGTGGAGCGCGTCTTACCAGGTGTGGTTTCTTATGGTCATCGGAGTTAGAGCATGTTGATGCCAACACCGCTGGTGTGTGCGTTACTAGAGCAAAGATAGCTGCGTGTGGCCGGAGGTGGGACTGTTGGCTTGTGCACGTGAGGATCAGGTTCCAGATCACGTATAGCACATGGATGAGTGTTGCCAGTCCTGCCAGTGCAGATAATACCTTGGATTTGATCCTAGAGTTGTTAGTCCTACATCAGCTCCGAGATGTGATATAAGGTGGATAGGGATTGGTTATCCCAATGTTGTGCTATCTTGGATTGTCGAGAGTGGACAATGACCCTCCGTGGACCTGGCCAGGAGGAGTGTGGTATAGAGGATGCTAGAGCACGGCTGAGGTTGAGTCGTGGTCGTGTCGCCTTTGCTAGCGACGGTAGAAGAGGTGCCCTACTGCTAGCACGGGACTAAAGGAATATCTTCTAATCGCCTGTGTGATCACGGACAGGAGTTTACTGGTCTGATGTTGATGCCGCCGTTTAGTGAGACTGAGATCGAGATAGTGATCGACGTGGGTTTGGAAACCACGCCGACTTCGGCAGCTTCTCTTGGAGTATCACTCGTGGGCCAGTGAGAGAGCTGTTAGCTACGCAGCTGCGGATCCGAGGGATCGAGAGGTCTGGGTGACCCCATGCCACGTCGTGAGGATACGACAGTGAGGATCCGAGAGATCAGTATTTTGGATGTGTTACCACACCGTTGATACACGGTGGTGATGCCACGCCGTTGATACACGGTGGTGATGCCATGCCGTTGGTATACGGCAGTGATGCCACGTTGTGAGTGCACAACGGTGAGAGTGCTGTGACGATTCGAGCACAGTTAGATTTGGGTCGTGTTGGGTTGATGCCTTGCGGGACATTGAAGGCTTGTGGAACCCTACAGCTGAGGGCTGTGCCAGATAGAGTCTGAACCCGATAAAGACATTTTGAGCTTACAGTGAGGTCAAGCGGATTGACTAAGGCCCTGCGGCCTTTTGGATTGAGGACTTGTGTGTTCCGGCGGTACTTGGACCGGGCAGTAGAATCAGTGTGAGTTTGAGCTCTACAGTGAGTTGCCGTGCTAGTAGTTGAGTTAAATTTATACAAGGCCAGTTGATTGATTATATCGGATTTGGTTTCCGAGATGAGTTTAAGCACGAGGAGCACTTAAGGATAGTGCTGCAACTTCTATGAGAAGAAGTTGATTGCCGAGTTGTAAGAGAATTTGCTCTTAGACTTCGGAAGATTTTGTGGTTAGGCCATGTTATTACAGCCGCAGGAGTGACAGTGGACCCGGCGAAGAGTGTTGCCGTTTAGGTTCGGCTTGGACCCATGATAGTGACAGAGGTCCAGAGTTGTGGATTAAGCAGTGCCAGCATAACTTTGAGGAGTTCAAGCTGTGGATGGTATTAACATCATTGTGAATAGTTGCTTGAGATAGAGAGAGATTTGAGATATCTATCGATCCTAGAACCTGAGGTACTGGGTTACTCAGAAGGAATTTGATTTGAGGCAATGCCGGTGGATAGAGTTAATAAGGATGTATGATTGAGCTTACAGTAACGTCCCGACAAAGCCAATGTGGTCGCAGCTGCCTTGAATAGGCGAGCGGTGCAGTTTTGGTGTATGATGGTTACTCAGCAGATGCCGCTGAAAGAGTAATTGAGATTAAGGAGGTGTTCCCTGAGAATGTGACAAAAACTTGTGTTTTGGACTCGTAGCCCACTCCGTTGGACAGGATTGAGAGGGAACTTCTCAGTGAATGCAGCGGGAGTACTGAAGTACAAGGACCGCATCTGTGTGCCCGTGGATTCCGAGATCCGAGAGCTGATTTTGAGAGTTAGGGGTTGAGTGTTGTTCCCGATGTTGGACTTCTTACCCTGTAGATGGATGTAAGAATGCTTTTGTGAAGCTCTCAGCATTGTGGTTGCTAAGGAGCAACGGAAAAGTTATGCCAATTGGAAGCAGGGAGTTTTGGTGACTTCTGAGAATCACTATCCGCATAAATGTGTAGATTTGAGATTTCGCGGGAAGTTGAATCCGCAAATTATTGGCATATTCGAGGAGTTAGAGCGCATTGGATTAGTTGTTCACCGAGTTGCGCTACCGCCATGATTTGGCAAGTACCCACGAGGACGTTGGTGTATCCGTTCTGAGGGAAGTATGGATTTGGATTCCTTGCATGATTTGGACTTCGTTTCTTTGGAGTCAGACGAGGACTTGGACTATCAGGAGCGACCGGTGCGGATTCTTGCTCGAGAGACGAGAGAATTGCGCAACCGGATCATACCTTTTGTAAAGGTCCTATGGAGTCATCATGAGGAGTGAGAGGCCACATGGGAGCCTGAGGATGAGCTGAGAGTTTCATATCCCCACTTATTTGAGTCACCCTCCCGAGTTTTGGGAGTTTTGGGGTTTCGAGGACGAAACCGTTAAAAGGAGGGGAGAGTGTAGAGTACCGGAGCTTCGGGCAGTGTGCCAACTCCACGTGGCAGCCTGGTATTGTGGAAATACCTTTAGCAGTTTCTGTTTGTATTTATAGAGAGGTTCGGGTGGTCCCGGAGCGACGCGAAAGTATTCTTGTAGAAAAGTGAGTTGGCGTCGGATTGAGAGCTTGCGGGTCAAGCATTGGTTTCATGGATGGGTTTGTTGTGAGTTGATCACTTGGGACTTGTGTATTATGATTTTACAGAGGTGTTCGGTTGGTTTTTGGGGTGATGCGGAGGTCCCGAGGCGAGAAAGTGAGTTATCGGCGCGATTCGGGAAGGTTCTGGCTGATTTCTGGAGGTTATGGGTGGCTGGGTTCTGGAACCAAGCAGTTGGTTCCGGAACTGGCCCCTTGGTTCCGGAACCAGCTGCCTGGTACCGGAACCAGGGGTGGTGTTCCGGTACCCAAATGCTGGTACCCGAACACAGACTCTGGAATGCCCGAAAAGAGCTCGGATTGGTGCACAGTGTTGAGGTATGGGCTTCCAACCACTCCCGTCATGTTATATACCCATGATCACCAGCTCCCTCACCCATCTCCCATCTCTCATCCATCCTCTTCCTTTCTTGCTGCCAGAGAAGAAGAAGAAGAAGGGGAAGTAGAAGGAGATGAAGCAGGGTGTCCATCGGAGCTGCTTGTGGGAGTTGACCGGGTCAACGTGCGCGCGCGAGGGCAAATTGAGGTAAATTAATTGTTGGAGATTGTGGATTTGGATTCGATAGTTCTCCTCTTGGGTTTTATTGATGGAATTGATTGAGATTTTGAGTTAATTTCCATCCTTTCTCTCCCTCTCTCCCTGTGCTCTCGGGTTCAAGCAGGGAGGTTACTGCGCAAATCCGAGGATTTGTCTGCTTCTTGCGCACGTGTGGGGGACCCTCTTGAGCTGAGCTGAGGCATGCTGAGACCTTGGGGAGTGTGATAGAGGATTGATCGGAGCTTCGTGGATTTTTCCGAGACGCGCGACGGCGCGCGTGCGCGCGAGAGGCACAGTGCAGTTTTTCGTCTGTTTTCGCCCGTTTCTTCTCCGATTTCGGCGTGGCCTTCGGAAAGCATTTGAGGTGGGTTGGAATTTCTTCAAGATGTATGGAATGCCCTTTAAAGCTATTGAATGCATGTTGATCATGTTTAGCTTAATTATTTGCATAGCTGGTAAATCTGATAGTTGCCTAGAAAATTGTAGGAATACAATTGCAAGCCCCAGATATTTTTAGCATGATCTAGAAGTGATTTGACACTAGACTGCATGTTTAGTTGGCTTTATATTGGCATCTGAACCGTTTTAAAAATCGTCGGACCTGTTTTAATGAAAACTGGGTTTTGAAAAGAGTTTTAAAATATTGAGATCTTCCCGAGGGGTTGAGTAGGTTCAGGATGCATGTGTTCTCGTGCCAGAGGGCCGAGTGGATTTTTAGAGCATTATGAGATGACTTTCTAGTGTCATGAGAGAGTTTTGAGATACTTGAGTTCGCGGGGTATTGAGGATGTTTTCCCTGATTGGGTTACTCTAGATCATGGGTCGTGTTCTGATTTTAGTGGTGGAGATGGTTCTCCCACTTAGCCTTGAGAGTTTTGGGGGCTCTAGCAGATCGAGTCGTGGAGGTTTCCCGACTCAGCCACGGGGCGTGCATTATCAGATTGAGTCGTTGAGGGTTCTCCGACATAGCTGTGAGAGTGTTGGGCTTTCCTGTTCGAGTCGTGGAGTCTTTCTACGACTGAGTATGCTTGTTGAGCATTGAGATCCGATCTGTTTGATCGTGTATTTTAGCCTTGAGTCGTTGAGGGTTCTCCGACATAGCTGTGAGAGTGTTTGGGCTTTTCTGTTCGAGTCGTGGAGTCTTCCTCCGACTGAGTTATGCTAGTTGAGCATTGAGATCCGATCTGTTTGATCGTGGATTATAGCCTGCTGAGCCTGGCTTTTTATGCCAGTTATGAGATACTTGAGATACTTGAGATACTTGAGTTCGGTGGGGTCGCTCCCCTCGAGCTACGCCCCGGGTGCGATGATGATACCGAGCCTGACGAGGCTGCGATGTGATTACTGAGATGGTCCTAGAGGGACACCCTACGTAAGTCCGTTCCTCCGGGATGTGCGGCAGTGGATGCCTACGTAAGTCCGTTCCTACGGGATGCGCGGCAGTAGATGAGCGCAGGCTTGTTTGACTGGTCCAAAGAGGGACAGTCATTGGGATTGGGTGATATGTGTGAGTGAGTTTCATAGCATGTTCATAGATGAGTTTTCCTTTGAGCATGATACTTGAGGCATGTTAGCAGTAGCGAGTGTATGCACATCTTCATCATTGTAGAGTTTCTTGAGCATGATGATTGAGACATGATAGCTATAGTTTCTTTCAGCTTTTATCTATCTATCTATCTGCATACCTATCTGTTGTGCCTCCAGTAGACTTAGTGGGCATACCGTGGATATTGAGACGGTACCCACTGGGAACTACCTTTGCAGTAGTTCTCACACCCGCTGCGGTGACAGGTTTCCTGAGGCTGCTGTTCCGGCTTAGCTCGCGCGGAGTCAGCTGATCGAGGTGAGGACGTGGCCGTTTAGTTCCTTACCAGCACTGAGAGTCAGAGGTAGATGTACCTTGTGTATTTTATGACTCCACTTTTGTACTGGACATTCTGAGAGATCAGTGAGGATTTCTTGTACTTTTGTAGCTGAGAGACATTGTATTGAGATTTTTTATTATATCAGATGTTCAGTGGATTTCTGTAGCTACTGGTTCTTTTTTCAGCTCTGATACATTATAGCTATAGATCTGACTTGCAGGGTAGACGCTTCGTCTGTACGGCAGTTTCCGTACAGATGGCGGATCTGTTGGCGAGCCCGGGTCGCAGTTTCGACCCCGGGGCGTGACATCCGACATCGGTGCCATCTGGGTCCATAACTCCAGGGTCTCGCTCTGCTCTGATAGCTCTGCCTCCCGCTGCTCGGGTACTCATCAGATGCGGGGTGTGTCCTCTTCACAACACGATGTCTCAGGAGTATCGTAGTCCACTGCACAATAACAAACGTCAGGACACAACAACCATACGACCCAATCCAGCAAAAGTCTAAGACATGTCATCCATTCCATAGCATTATGTTGTCTGCAGCCAACATAATCACTTAGGAAAGTAAGCATGCCAATCACTCATCCCGTCTCTTAGGAGAGGTATAAAACTCAATCAGGACTCTCGCTAAAAGTCACGACTCTCATGTAGTCATCCTAATGTCCAACCACAAGCCTAGGGTTTCTAAGTCCACCACGACCTACAACCTAGGCTCTGATACCACTCTAATCTGTCACGCCCCGGGGTCGAAACTGCGACTCGGGCTCGCTAACAGATCCGCCATCTGTACGGAAACTGCCGTACAGAGGAAGCGTCTAACCTGCAAAAAGAATCAACTACAATATACAGATATCAGAGCTGAAAGTAAACTACTAAAAACTGAAAATAATACAATATCCATCTCCCCAAATACGATCGTATAAAAAGTCCTCTGATACACAAAAACCCAAAAGGGAGATATCTCCAATAAATAAATCAGTGTACAAGCTCTCAATACAAAAATATCCTCACTACAACAGTCTCTCAAACTGTAAAATAAAATACAACTCTATACCTCACAACGAAGGTCTCTCAACAGAGGAAAAAGAAGTAAACTAATCTACTGAAGCTCTCCTCTGAAGGGGGGTACCGCTACACTCCAACGACGGGTAGGGAACTAGCTCGCGACTCCCTCGAAACCAGTTAGAAGGATCAGCAACTGGAGCACAGAAACAGGAGTAGAAGCCCCTGGGGAAAAAGACACCACGACGGGTGTGAGAACTACTTCCCACAGTACTTCTCAGTGGGTGCCGTCAACAAGCCCAACGGTCTGCCCACAAGTCTACTAGAGGCATAAAGTAACAAAGTATACGAAAAGAAAAGAGCTGGAAAGGGATATCTCTACAGCTACTATGCCTCTATCTAGATGCTCAAGAAGTGGAACAGAAGATAATATGATGCATCTACTCACTACTGACGATATGACACAAGTACTATGCTCAAGAAAACTCTACTATGACACATGCTATGCCATCACTCTCTCAGTGTCACTCAATCTCAATGACTGTCCCACTTTGGACCAGTCAAACAAACCTGCGCTCACCTACTGCCACTACGCCCAAACAGGACTTGGTCTTACGTAGGGTGTCCCTCAAGGACTAACAGAGATCTCAAGCGAACTCTAGTGTATCAACTAGTCGCACCATCGCAGCCTCGTCAGGCTCGGTATCATCATCGCACCCGGGGCGTAGCTCGAGGGGAGCGACCCCAACGAACTCAAGTAACACAAGTATCTCATAACTAGCATGAAATGCCAGGCTCAGCAGGCTATAATCTACGATCAAACAGATCGGTATCTCAAAGCTCAGAACACAACTCAGTCGGAAAAGAACCTCGACTCAAATATGAAAAGCCCAAACACTCTCACGGCTATGTCGGAGAACCCTCAACGACTCAACTCACAACACTAACCCACTAAAAGAAAGTACCACACAGCTGGGACCGCCGTCACTCCAAACGGCTCCCACACCAGAACATCAACCACATCGATAACTCAGGAACGGCCGATACCATAAGGGTTTGGAAAACCCGATAGGTCGGTGCTAAGAACCCTATCAAACAAGAACAGACTCTAGGCTCCGCCTATCGAAGTTCCCAGCCCCCTTACAGTTCGGGAAAATGACAGCCTCTGTGACACCCCCGAAATTTGGATTAGTCCTCTATATAAATGATATAATAGGACTAAATCTCTAACCCGGCTATAGCATTTTGGATGGTAGCAAGATCCAAGAGGAACATGAGAGTTAAGCGTGCTAGAGCTAGAGTAGTTCTAGGATGGGTGACCCCCTGGGAAGTGGGGCGTCACAGTTGGTATCAGAGCCATTCACCAGCCGGAAATCTGAGATGAGTCTCGGCTGAGCCAGGGTTATATAGCGGGTAGAGTGTGGCTCCCCGGCTAATGACCGTTGTAGGTGGAGTGCAGCTCCCTACAAGGTCGGCTAAGGCTAGCGAGACGAGTCTCACATCGCCTGGTGCTTGTGAGTGTGCTTGAGCCTGACGTGGACGTCAGGGCTTAAATGGGGGAAGAATGTGACACCCCCGGAATTTGGATTAGTCCTATATATAAATGATATAATAGGACTAAATCTCTAACCCGGCTATAGCATTTTGGATGGTAGCAAGATCCAAGAGGAACATGAGAGTTAAGCGTGCTAGAGCTAGAGTAGTTCTAGGATGGGTGACCCCCTGGGAAGTAGGGCGTCACAGTTGGTATCAGAGCCATTCACCAGCCGGAAATGTGAGATGAGTCTCGGCTGAGCCAGGGTTTTTTAGCGGGTAGAGAGAGGCTCCCCGGCTAATGACCGTTGTGAGTGGAGTGCAGCTCCTCACAAGGTCGGCTAAGGCTAGCGAGACTAGTCTCACACCGCTTGGTGCTTGTGAGTGTGCTTGAGCCTGACGTGGACGTCAGGGCTTAAAGGGGGGAAGAATGTGACACCCCCGGAATTTGGATTAGTCCTCTATATAAATGATATAATAGGACTAAATCTCTAACCCGGCTATAGCATTTTGGATGGTAGCAAGATCCAAGAGGAACATGAGAGTTAAGCGTGCTAGAGCTAGAGTAGTTCTAGGATGGGTGACCCCCTGGGAAGTGGGGCGTCACAGCCTCGGTACAACACGCAGAAGATACCAACTAAGGCCCGAAAGTTCCGGGAGGCCGACACCTACAACCCTATCAAACAAGAACCGGTTCCAGGCTCGGCCCCCGTGGCTTTCGTCCCGACAAAGGAATGGTCCCTAGAACCCAGACCACTCGAATCCTTACGAGTGGGAAAATTTACAGGAAAAAAAAGGGTGACATTTGTTACTGAAAACCATTTCCACTCGACCCACTGTCACGCCCCGGGGTCGAAACTGCGACCCGGGCTCACTAACAGATCCGCCATCTGTACGGAAACTGCCGTACAGACGAAGCGTCTAACCTGCAGAAAGAATCAACTACAGAGATACAGATATCAGAGCTGAAAGTAAACTAGTAAGAACTGGAAACCAAACACAGTACAACTGAAGATAAAACAATATCCATCTCCCAAATACGATCGTATACCAAGTCCTCTGATACAAAACTCAAAAGGGAGATATCTCCAATAAAGTACATCGGTGTACAGGCTCTCACTACAAAAATATCCTCACAACATCAGTCTCTCGAACTGTAAAATAAAGTACAACTCTATACCTCACAACAAAGGTCTCTCAACAGAGGAAAAGAAGTAACTAATCTACTGAAGCTCTCCTCTGAAGGGGTACCGCTACACTCCAACGACGGGTAGGGAACTAGCTCGCGACTCCCTCGCCTCGGTCAGAAGGATCAGCAACTGGAGCAACAGGAACAGGAGAAGAAGTTCCTGGGAAAAAGACACCACGACGGGTGTGAGAACTACTTCCCACAGTAGTTCTCAGTGGGTGCCGTCAACAAGCCCAACGGTCTGCCCACCAAGTCTACTAGAGGTAAAAGATAACAGAGCAATGAAATCTGAACAAGAAAAGCTGGAGCTACTCTACAGCTGCCATACCTCTATCTAGATACTCAAAAAGTGGAACAGATGAAAGTAAAAGAGACCACTCGCACCCAAGGTGCTCAAAAGACCCAATCGAACTGACTGCCTCATAGGGTCCAGTCAAGCCTGCGCCTGTCGACTAGGAACGCGCCTGCCCACTACCACGCATCCCCATGAGGACGGGATTTACGTGGGGCGTCCTGCCCGACTAACTCACCCCTCGCGCAAAACTGCCTCAACAGGCCCATCGTATCCACAGCGGCATCTCAGGGACGCGACTCCAACTGAGGAAAACGGCGCGGCATAGAGTATCACCAATTGCCATAAGCAGGCTAGTCAAAATCCATGCTCACTCTCAGAACGGTAGGACTCAGGATCCCCAAATACCTCGCACAACAGTCGGAGAACTCTCGACGACTCAGCTGCTCGGCTAACTCGAAACACGAGACACTAGCCTCGCCAACGGCTCGCAGCACAAGGCTCACTGGCTGGACATACTCCACAGCCAGGAACGACCCACAACTCAGGGTAACAAAACAGGTCGGACAACACTCAACGACCTGGGACCACCGTCAACCCCAACGGTTCCCAACAAGACGGGCCGGAAGATACTCGACGGCCCGGGACTACCGTCTACTCAACGGCTCCCTCCTACGACAGCGTAAAAGGGAAACAAGACCTCTCGGGACTACCGTTTACTCAAACGGCTCCCCGCACAGATAAGCAACCCGCTACAACTACCAGACTCCACTCTGCTCCCAAGCAAGAGTGCAAAAGCATCCCACACTAAAAGCAAGTCCTGACCTCTCGGCCCACTACCCGGGCGAGAAAACACTATGTCCAGGGATGCAAGAACAGTGTGGATGTCTAAGCATAAATAACCCTAGCCCAAGTGAGGGTTTTCTACTGGTCTGGTTACACATGCAACGTATGACGGGGGTGCTAGGTCAAGTTCCAAGGTACTATATTAACAGATAATAAAAGGAATAACAATTCCTACAATCTAGCATGCTACACAATGAAATAAGCTATCATGCATAGTCCTACATCAGTAGAGATTCTGTACAGTCCATAAAACTTGGAGATAACGCCACCCACCTCGATTTGCCACCAATTGCTCGTAGTCACTTGCAATTGGCCTCCACGCGATCCGCACGCAAAACGGGGCACGCCGTCGGAGTCCGCACGCAAAACGGAGCACGCCGCCAGAGCCCGCACGCAAAACGGAGCACGTTGCCGGGGTCCGCACCAAAAACGGAGTCTGCACGTGAATCGGTGCACGGTGCCGGAGTCTGCACGCAAAACGGTGCACGGTGCCGGAATCTGCACGCAAAACGGAGTCCGCACGCAAAACGGAGTCCGCACGCAAAATGGTGCACGGTGCCGGAGTCCGCACGCAAAACGGTGCACGGTGCCGGAGTCCGCACGCAAAACGGAGTCCGCACGCAAAACGGTGCACGGTGCCGAAGTCCGCACGCAAAACGGTGCACGGTGCCCAACACAGAAAAGAGCAAGAGGGTTAATTACAGTCCAAAAGAACGCTCCAAGAACTGTACAAAAATACAGAAAAACCAACCCACGGGACCTACCCCGACTGCGCCGCCGTCGCCGAAACGCTCCCCACGGAAAAACTCGCGCACTCCACGAGGCCCACGACGCCACGCCGCACCACCCACCATCTCCCTCGCTCTCCCTCTCGCTCGGTTGAAGAAGAAAGGAAGAGAAGAGGAGGGAAATGGCGTGCGCGGGGAGGAAGAAGAAGAAGAAAAGAGGGAGAGAGAAGGCGGTCCACGGATCCGGTCCACCGCGCCGGTCCACCGCGCGGGCCAATGGGGAAGCCCCATCCGCGGTCCACAGCTCACGGGCGCGCGCGCCCGGTCCACGCGCGCGCCCACAGGGCCACGCGGCGCGCAGCAACGCGCCCGCCACACGGGCGCGTTGCACGCACCGCGCAACCCAGGCGCGGGACACGCGCCCGTTACACGGGCGCGCGTGCCCCCGCGCCCGCGCGGGCGCCAACGGGGGCCCGCCACGTGGCGGCCCCCGCGCGTCCCGCGCCTGCGCCCATCCTGTCCGCCTGCCGCCTCGAGTAGCACGCCTTGACCCTCGCGCCGCACTCACCTCGGGATCCGCGCCACGCGCCACGCCTCGAGATTCGTGCCGTTTTGCCTCGAAAAACGCGCATTTCATCCGGGCTCCAAAACCAACAAATAAATAGTCCATTCTTAGCGATTTCGCACGCTGAATCCAAAAACGATGTCCAATTCTCCAAATTCTCACCCGAAAATTTGCTGAATGCCCACTCGATCCGATTTTCGCGCCGGGTCCATTTTTAAAGTCTGATTTGCCCAATTCCAACTCTAAAAATTCCCGAAGGCGACCGGAGAGGTAAACTTTTATCCGGACTTCACCCGGAGTCTAATTTTGACATCTGAATCGCGCGAAATCACCTCTAAACACCCGACGGGTCCCCCAACTTCCCACGGGGTCTCAAATTAAGCCCGAAGTCCACCACTTGTGTCCAAATTGCGCGCAACCCACGCAGGCCTCCAGTGATGCAAGCAAATCCCAAATTGCATCACAAATCCATTTCTGGGCCCCCAACACGCGCACCAACACCCCCCAACGGCGACCGAAAGCTGCCCAACATCCAGCAACCCTACGCGGGGGATTCCGGGACCTCACACCCACGCGGGTGAGGACTAAAGTAGTTCCCTTTTTGAAAAACCATCTTAATTTGAGGAGAAACCCATTTTAATGACTTTTAGTTCTTTTTCGGAAAAGCAGTTAGAAAATAAGTGTTTACCCAAACCCCGAAGGGCTGATGCTTTTGTCCAATCAAACAAGAACAGACTTCAGCGGCCCTTCGATGCTTGGAAGGAAACATCGATAGAATAAAATCGTGTGTATGTCAAAAGGTTTTGGGTTCTAGGTCCAGCTAACTCAAGCACACAGCTACCACTAACACAGTGGCGACAGCACAACAGGGATAGAAGACCTCCCGGGACTACCGTTTATCCAAACGGCTCCCGGCACAGAAAAGCGACCCACTACATCTACCAGACTCCACTCTGCTCCCAAGCACGAGTGCAAATGCATCCCACACTAAAAGAAAGTCCCGACCTCTCGACCCACTACCCGGGCGAGGATAACACTATGTCCAGGAATAGAAAAAATAGTGTGGGTGTCTAAACATAAATAACCCTAGCCCAAGTGAGGGTTTTCTACTGGTCTGGTTACACATGCAACATATGACGGGGGTGCTAGGTCAAGTTCCAAGATAACTATATGAACAGATGATAAAAGGAATAACAATTCCTACAATCTAGCATGCTACACAAGTAAATAAACTATCATGCATAGTCCTACATCAGTAGAATTACTGTACAGTCCATAAAACTTGGAGATAAGGCCACCCACCTCGATTTGCCACCAATTGCTTGTAGACACTTGCAATTGGCCTCCACGCGATCCGCACGCAAAATGATGCCCGCTGCCGGAGTCCGCACGCAAAACGGAGCACGCCGCCAGAGTCCGCACGCAAAACGGAGCACGGTGCCAGAATCCGCACGCCAAACGAAGTCCGCACGCAAAACGGTGCACAGTGCCCGAGACCGCACGCAAAACGGAGTCCGCACGCAAAACGGTGCACAGTGCCAGAGACCGCACGCAAAAGGAGTCCGCACGCAAAATGATGCACGGTGCCGGAGACCGCACGCAAAACGGAGCACGGTGCCGGAAACCGCACGCAAAACTTAGTCCGCACGCAAAACGGAGCACGCCGTCGGATATCGCACGCAAAACGGTGCAGTAACATGGTCCCTAACACAGATAAGAGCAAGAGGGTCAATTTACTGTCCAAATGAACGGCCCAAACTTTGCCAAAAAATGCCGCAAAAACAATACGGGACCTAACCGACTGCGCCGTGCCGCCCAGCCGCTCCGTTTGGAACACCTCGCGCGCTCCGCGAGGTCCACGGCGCGCCGCCGCACCACCCAAAAATTCCCTCCTCACTCCCTCTCTCGCTCGGGTGGAGAAGAAAGAAAAGAAAAAGGAGGAGAAATGGCGCTCGGGGGAGAAGAAGAAGAAGAAGAAAAAGGGAAAGGGGGGGGGGGGGGTGGTCCACGGACCCGGTCCACGGGTCCGGTCCACGGCGCCAACCAATGGGGAGCCACGATGCGCGGTCCACCAGGCCGGGGCGTGTGCACCGGGTCCACGCACGCGCCCCGCCGCCACGTGGCGCGCATCAATGCGCGCCACGCGGGCGCAGCAAGGCGCCCGCCACACGGGCGCGGTTACACCGCGCCACCACAGGCGCGGGACACGCGCCTGATACACGGGCGCGCGTGCCCGGTGCCCGCGCGGGCGCCAACGGGGGCCCGCCACGTGGCGGCCCCCGCGCGCTCCGCGCCGAGGGCACGCTTCCCAGCGCGCCCTGCCGCGTCGTACGCGCGTCCCTCCACGGGATCCGAGCCGCCGCCGCCTCGATTTCTGTGCCGCCAAAACTCGGGATTCGTGCCGCGATGCCTCGAAAAACGCGCACTTCCACCGGGCTCCAAAACAAACAAGTAAATAGTCCATTCTCAACGATTTCGCGCGCTGAATCCAAAAACGTTGTCCATTTCTCCAAATTCTCATCCGGAAATTTGCCGATTGCCCCCGGAAAGTCCACTTGATCCGATTTTCGCGCCGGGTCCATTCCAAAAATCCAATTTGCCAATTTCCAACTCTAAAAATTCCCGAAGGCAACCGGAGAGGTAAACTTTTATCCAAACTTCGCCCGGAGTCCAAATTTGACATCTGCGTCGCGCGAAACCACTTCCAAACACTCGACGGGTCCTCCAAATTCCCACATGATCCCTTTTAAAGCCCGAAATCCAACACTTGTGTCCAAATTGCGCGCAAACACCACTGACACACCACGCAGGCCTCCCGTGATGCGTCTAAAATCCAAATTGCACCACAAATCCATTTCTCGGCCCCGACATGCGCACAAACACACCCAACGGCCACTAAAAGCTGCCCAACAACCAGCAACCCTGCGCGGGGGATTCCAGGACCTCACAGAAATTATCGTTGATGCACAAATCCCTAAACCTAGGACGAAATGGTCAAGAAAAGAAATAGATTTATCTTCTTACAATGGCAAGGGCGTCAATGCTTTATTTAATGACTTGTCGCAAACAGGTTCTCTCGCGTCTCGGCCTATGGGACAGCGAAAGAAATCTGGGATACTCTACAAGTTACACATGATGGTACTAGTTTGGTGAAGGTTCAAAAACTGCAGATGCTTACGAGCAAATTCGATTGAATTTATATGGTAGAGAATGAAACCTTCACAGATTATTATACACGATTGCAAGACATCGTAAATACATGTGCTAACTTGAGAGAGAAGACCTCAGAATCTACAGTTGTAAGAAAAATCTTGAGAACTCTTCCCGAGAGATTTCGCCCTAAGGTTGTAGCCATTGAAACAGTAAAACACCCGGACGAGATCAAATTAGAAGAATTAGTTGGTGCACTTCAAACTTATGAAATGACTTTTCCTACTAACTATTCTTCTAGAAAGCCTTCCTCTTCTTCTAAGTTTTTAGGTATGGCATTGAAATCAACAAAAGAAGAAGACACATATTCATCCTCCTCAGACGCAGATAATAATCTATCAATGGAGGATTTTGAGAAACAACTTGCGTTCTTGACAAAGAAATTTTGCCGGAACTTTAGAAGGGAAAATTCAAGCAAATCTTCATCCTTCTTTAAGTCCAAGAAAGGCAAAGAATTTTCAAGTTCATAATCAAGAAAGCAAGAGGGTTCTTCAAAGGACAAGAAGAACACCGAGGGACAAATCCAGTGCTTCAAATGTAGAGGTTTTGGTCACATCTCAATGGAGTGTCCCAATAAGAATCCGTTCAAGAAGAAAGCTATGCAAGACGAGTCGTCTTCCAGTGATGAGGATAAGAACGCCATGACATTTCTTGCGTCCACGACTTCACCCTTCGTGTGCTTATCATCAACTTCCTCTGGTTCGTTATCCATCTCCTCCTTGAATGAACAAATAGTGTCGAATGATGAACCAAGTGATTCCGAAGGTAAAGATTTTGCTCTCGCCTACCAAAAATTGCTACGGGATTCAAATAAACTGGCGAAGCATAATAAAAAGTTGAGAAGAAGGTTGTGGGATCTTGAAGACCAATCAAATAAGGCAACTTCTCTCTCAAAAGCTCTTAAAGAGGAAAGAGACAACTCGATCAAGATCAACACTTCCCTTCAAGAGAAGAACGAGCATTTCGAGTAGGAACATATAAAATTGGTGGATAAAGCAAACTACTTCTTAAAGCTCTATTCCGAGGCACGTCAAGGAAATTTGGAGATGACTAAGACCATATTCCAACTTAAAGAAGATTTGAAAAGGTTGTCATCGGGACGAACCAAATTGGATAAGTTACTTCGTCTTGGTCAAACGAATAGATTGGGCCATGGATATGATCGAACTTGTGAGGACCCAAGTTCGAGTGAAACGAAGTTCTTGCCCCAGTCGGTTTCTCCTCCTCCTCCGACTAAAATCGTTACACCCAAATGTTGACAAATCTTCTACATCACAACGGAACTCAAAGTCAAATAAGGTATGTCACAATTGTGGAGAAAAATGGCACACAAGAACTTCATGCAAACATGGAACAAATCGAGCAAATCAAGTGAATCATGCATCGACTACCATCAAGAACACAGACCGAAAATCAAAGAAAAATTAACCAAGGGTTAAGAACAATAGTAGTACGCCGCCCAAGACAATATCGACATGGAAACCAAAGAAAAGTGATCAACCAAACAAGACGAATTCATCAAGGAGCGCAAAATCACGATCAATGCCGACGTATTTCAATACTTGTAAGGTTTGGGTGCGCAAAGGTGAACTCTTCTCTTGTCTTGTCATTCACACATCACTACATGCATATGACAATTCGTCTTGGTATTTGGATAGTGGTTGCTCACGGCACATGACCGGAGATAAAAACTATTTTAAATCGTTTGAGAAAACCTCCGGAGGACTTATTATTTTCGGAGATGGTAGATCTTCAAAAATAGTTGGCAAAGGAATAATCACTATTCCAAACGGTCCAGTTTTGAACGATGTTTTATATATCGAGGGTCTCAAGAATAATCTCATAAGCATTAGTCAATTGTGTGATGATGATTTTTCAGTTAACTTTTCTGCGATTGAATGTGTTATAACTGATGTAAACCAATCATTCAAAAGGAGTTAGATCACAGAATAATTGCTATGTAGTTCCTAGTAAACCCATTGAACATTGTAATCTAGTTTCACTTGACACCAAAACACTTTGGTATGAAAGAGTAGGTCACATGAACTTTAGGGAACTATGCAGGATTTCACACAAGGATGTTGTTAGAGGTGTTCCTAAATTAAATTTCAAAGAGAACATTGTGTGTGGTGGATGTCAAAAGGGAAAACAAACTAGATCCACTCACAAGAACTTGAACCATGTGGAAACAAAATGGCCACTAGAATTATTGCATATAGATTTAATGGGGCCAACTCGTCAACCTAGTTTGGATGGTAAATGGTACATATTTCTCATGGTTGATGATTTCTCTCGCTTTTCATGGGTATCATTCTTGAAAGAGAAAGCGAATACTTTTGACTCTTTTCATGATATTTGTTATCGGATTATGATTGAGAAAAATGAAAAGATTGTCCGTGTTCGCAGTGATAGAGGTGGAGAATTTATAAATTCAAAACTAATTGATTTTTGCGCTTCAAACGGCATAAAACATTAATTCTCCGCACCTTATACACCGCAACAGAATGGTGTAGTCGAGTGAAAAAAATAGAGTTGTGCAAGAGATGGCGCGTGTTATGCTTCATAGCTAGAAACTTCCTTTATATTTTTGAGCTGAAGTAGTTAACACCGCGGTTTATGTGATCAATCGAATCTATTTGCGCCCGGGTAATTTAAATACTCCATATGAATTATGGTTTAGTAAAAAATTGAATATCAAATATTTTCATATCTTCGGGAGTCGTTGTTACATTTTACGTGACCGAAAAATTTTTAGAAAATTCGACTCTCGTAGTGACGAAGGAATCTTTCTTGGCTATTCTACAAATAGTAGAGCATATCGAGTATAAAATGTTGAATCTAAGACGATGATAGAATCTATAAATGTTAAAGTAGATGAAGCTTCTCATTTTTCTTATGATAAATCTACTCTTGATATGTCTCTTGATGATGAATTAACTGTTGATGATGTTACATCTGTGCATGATAAATCTAATAATCTTGATGCATCACATGGTTGTAGTAACCACAAGTAAAAAGGGGTTTTCAGAGTTTAGTTTTTCCGCATCCCTTTTAGGGGTCCGGAGGGTGGGCTAATAATTCTTTGTTTTTGGGCAGACCGTCGGGGCTCGCGGGTATTTTTAGGTAATAAAGCTCGCGAAACGGAGAACGGTGGCGCTATCGGATTCGAGTTCCGACCCCGGGATCTCCCAGAATAAATTTCGGAAGATTACCAGCGGTTCCGGGTGCATCAAAAAGCGTGCGGGAGATCGGCATGCTTTTCGAGGTAAATGGACCCTGATCCGCACCCGATCGCTAAGTTTTGATTTTGGGGGTTTAGGGTTCAATCCCACCCCCCATTCACAACCGTACGGTTTATTTACATTTTTGGTTGGCGTAGGGTTTTTTTTCCCCACTTCTTTTTTCCTGTGCGTGGTTTCCCATCCGAGCCCCAATCCCTAGCTTTTCCCCTCCATCGATTGGCGTGCAGAACCGAGGCGACGAGACGGGGAGAAGGAACATCCTGCGGAATCCGGTGAACGAGAGCGGGACGATCCTCCACCTTCCTTCCTTACCGGCGAAAATGAGGTGAGCGGTTCGGGTCTTTCCGGTTTTTCGGTGTGGGTTTCATTTTGGGACTTAGCGTCGGGTTTCCGACAGTTGTATCTATATTTGATTGTATGTCTAATGGTGCTAACATGATAGTCCTTATGGTCCTTACTGTTGGGTATACTTGGTACTTATTATTACTTTGCTCGAGGCTGTAGCACGCGCACCCGCGGTTTGGCCACCTCAAAGGGTGTGCTTTTCCGGAAAAGTGGTCTATGACCCGTGTAAACCCACGAGGTGACGTAGTGGGGGCCCCCGCAGGTGGGGGGGTTTGAGGCGCCGAGGTGCGAGCGGTGCGACCTGTCGGGGTAGGTGCCCGACGTGGTTTACCGAGGTAGGTGCTCGGTTGGGGTGCCGGGGCAGGTGCCCGGATTAGGTTGCAGGTGTGCGTGGTTTTCCCTTTTTGGGAGGGTGGTTGCTCCGGATAGTTTACGGTTGGGCACATTTCTTTACCCTGCTTTCATTATTATTGTTTCTTTGTCGCTGACTTCCCACTTCGTGACAGGGTCCTACAGGGGGGTGAGTTAGGCGACGGTGAGGCCGAGGCACGAGTTTCTGGGTCACTGGAGACCCCGGACTGTACTTTCTCCTTTCTGTTGCATTTCATTTACTATTTGTAGACTGTGGTGTGGTTCTCGATACCCTCGTGGGGTCGGTGTGGATGTCCGCATGGTACCTAATTATTTATTTAATTTTCTTTCACCTCTGTTGGCCGCTTTAAGAAAAAAAAAAAGAGAAAACGAAAGAAAAGATTGCGAAAACTGTTTTCAAAACTTGGGTGTCGTGTGGGCACCGTTTTCAAACCCTGTGGATTTATGGATTGTGAAAATGGATTTCAAAACCTAAGTGTCGTGTGGGCACTGTTTTCTAAAACCCGTGGATTTATGTTGCTTTCGAAACTGGTTTTCAAAATCTGGGTGCCGGGTGGGCGCCTGTCACGCCCCGGGGGTTTGTTTTAGCGAAAACGATTCATAAAAGTCGAATATTTGACGTGTAAATTTTTTTGTTTAAAAGAGAACCCCTCTTCCCCGGCACGTGCCCAGACCCGCCACACATACAGGGTCACTCTGCAACCGGACAGAGTCTCCCCTGTACGTGCACGGCGTAGCGTTCAGTACATGTTCCAACATACACAGCCAATCAATCACAACAATCATTCACAACCAACCAGCATTCTAAACTACTAAAAGAAGAACATATGGCCGATCAGTTTGGAAAGGATAAATCCATAGTTTTGAAAGAGCGCCTACCCGGCGCTTACGTTTTTGAAAGCTAGTTTCGAAGTCAGCATAAATCCACAAGGTTTGAAAGCGGTGCCCACCCGACACCAAGTTTTGAAATCCCTTTCGCAATCCATAAATCCACAGGGTTTTGAAACCAGTGCCCACACGACACTTAGATTTTTAAAAACGGTTTTCGCAATCCTTTCTTTGGCTTCTGCCTTTTTGATTTTTAAATGGCCGATAGAAATAAAAGGGAAAGTAATGCACAAGGGGCACTAAATGCAACCCGTACCGACATCCACGCCGACCCCACGAGGGTATCGCGAACCTCTCACATAACTACAATGCAATGAAAAGCGAGAATAAAGGAAGAAATACAGTCCAGGGTCCCCAGCGACCCAGCTGCTCCTGTCTCGTCCTCACCACCGCCTACCTCTCCCCCCGTCCGAACCCTGTCACGAAGTGGGATGTCAGTGATGCAAAAATAGTAGAGCAGGAAAACATAGTAAAACAAACCGTGAAGACCACCGGAGCAACCACCCTCCCAAGGAGGAAAAGCAACCTGTACACCTGCATCCTGTAATACCCGGACACGTCGGACAGCTAAACCGACGGCCCATACCGTACCTGCAGAAACCCGACCACGCCGGACAACTAAACCGACGGGTCGCACCGCTCGCACCTCGGCGCCTCAACCCCACCACTAATAAGGGGCCCCACTACGTCACCTCGTGGGTATACACGGGTCATAGACCACTTTTCCGGAAAAGCGCACCCTTTGCGGTGGCCAAACCACGGGTGCGCGTGTGGCAACCTCGAGCCAAGTAACCATAACCACCATCATGTCAGCATCATAATATAAATAATAAGAGTAATGAGGTAAAGTGGATAATCGAAAGCAAGGTAATAATACGCGCACTCGAAGGTGGCCCGCTGACATATAATGGTTAAAAAGAGAACAACCGTCGGTAACCGACGCTAAACACTATAGAGAACCCACTAACATGCATAAGCTATCGCCCATCATTATTTAACCCCAGTACACTTAGAATAGACCCCGTCCAATATGATAGAATTTAGAGGCTAGGAATAAAGTAAAAACAACCCACCTGTCGCTAGTAGAAAAACCACGCTCGGCTCCCCGCGTTCCGGCGCGCTCCCCGAAGCTGCAAAACGGGACCCCCGGGCGGGGAGGTCAAGAACCTTTAAACGCGAAGTAAGGAAAAGCCCCAACACCAGCCGGCCCCCCGACGGCAGCGACCAAACCCCCCACGCGCCGCCGTGCTGCCCGCGCGGCGCCTCGCATGTGCGGGCTGCCCCGCGGCTGCCCCGCATGCGGGTGCCCCGCGCGGCGCCCCCGCATGCGCGTGCTGCCCCGCGCGGTGCCCCCGCATGCGCGGGCTGCCCCGCGCGGCGCCCCGCATGCGGGTGCCCCGCACGGCACCCCCGCATGCGCGGGCTGCACCGCGCTGTGCCCCCGCATGCGCGGGCTGCCCCGTGCGGCGCCCCGCATGCGGGTGCCCCGCACCGCACCCCCGCATGCGCGGGCTGTACCGCGCGGTGCCCCCCGCATGCGCGGGCAGCCCCGCGCGGCGCCCCGCATGCGGGTGCCCCGCACGGCGCCCCCGCATGCGCGGGCTGCCCCGCGCGGCGCCCCGCATGCGGGTGCCCCGCACGGCACCCCCGCATGCGCGGGCTGTACCGCGCGGTGCCCCGCATGCGGGTGCCCCGCGCGGCGCCCCCGCATGGGCGGGTTGCCCCGCGCGGCGCTCCGCGTGCGGTGGCACGCCCCTCTCCTTCCATCTCCGACGAAATCAAGAAACCCCCCCCCCCCCCCTCGTTCGTGACAAGAAAAGACAAGAAATGAAAACGACAACACGGCTCACCTTGTTTTCGTCGGTACCGGGCGAAGGAGAGGGATCGTCCTCTTCGCGTTCGTCGGATCTTTGCGGGGAGGCGATCGATCTCTTCTCTTCCACGCCGGCCGATGGGAAGGACGAGGGTTTTGGGGAACCGCTCCTCGTCCACGCTCGGATATTGTACGCCAAGGAGGGGGGAGGCGAGGTTTAGGAAAACCTAATTCCCAAGGCCGACTACTTAGACGTTTTGGGCGTAGTGGATTTTGGACCCCAAATTAATTTTAACCCCTCGTGTGAAAGGAAAACAAAAACGGGGTGGTTTAATCCCATACCTCAAACTGATCGACTAAAATCGATCTGATTGCGGACCAGAGTTCGGTCTGCCCCCGGTAATTGTGTAAGTCACCTGGGCTACGGTACCAGCTTCCGGAATTTATTCTGGGAGATCCGGGGGTCGAAATCCAAAACCGATCGCGCCGCCGGTCTCCGTTTCGCGAGCTTTATTAACCAAAAATACCCGCGAGCCCCGACCGTCTGCCCAGAAAACAAGGAAAAAATTACTCTCGGACCCCTATTGTCAACCGAACGGTTCAATAAAAATCAACGGAAAGCCCAGAAGGGTAAAATAAAATCTGCGGTTATCACACCACTCACCTCTAAAAACGAGTTTCGTCCTCGAAACTCAGACCCGGATGGTGGTGAACAGGTTCGGGTAGTTCTCCCTCATTTTAGATTCCAGCTCCCATGTTGCTTCTCGCTCCTCGTGGTTGCTCCAGAGTACCTTCACGTAGGGGATGGCTCGATTCCGCAGTGATTTGCTTTCCCTTGCCAGGATTCTCACGGGGGTTTCCTCGAAGCTTAGGTCTTCTTTAAGGTCGAGTATGGCGACATCCAGGATATGCGATGGATCGGAGAGGTATTTACGGAGCATCGAAACGTGGAAGACGTCATGGACTCGGTCGAGGTTTGGTGGTAGGGCAAGGCGGTACGCCACTGGGCCGATGCGTTCCAAAATCTCGAAAGGCCCTACAAACCGTGGGCTCAGTTTCCCTTTTAGCCCGAACCGCTTGACTCCTCTGGACGGCGAGACCCGCAAGAAAACATGCTCTCCCACTTGGAATTCCAAGTCGCGGCGCCTTTGGTCCGCGTAGCTCTTCTGGCGACTCTGGGCGGTTAGCAGGCGCTGTCTGATGAGGCGAACCTTCTCTTCCGTTTCCTCCACTAAGTCGGGCCCCAAGAATTTCCGTTCTCCCAGATCGTCCCAACAAATCGGGGATCGGCAGCGTCTTCCATATAAGGCCTCGTAGGGCGCCATCTGGATGCTGGCCTGGTAGCTGTTGTTGTAGGCGAATTCCACGAGAGGTAGGTAGCGTGACCACCCGATCCCCCAATCTAGTACACAGGCGCGGAGCAGGTCTTCGAGGGTTTGTATCACACGCTCCGACTGTCCGTCCGTCTGAGGGTGGAAGGCCGTGCTGAACTGTAGTTTGGTCCCCATGGCCCGCTGAAGGCTCTGCCAAAACTTCGAGACAAAGCGCGTGTCTCTGTCCGAGGTGATCGATGCCGGCACTCCATGTAATCTCACGATCTCGCTGATATAAGCTTGGGCTAATCGTTCCCGGGTCCAGGTCGTATGAATTGGCAGAAAGTGTGCTGACTTGGTTAACCGGTCGACTACGACCCAAATTGCGTCGTGGCCCTGTTGTGATCGTGGGAAGCCCGTGACAAAGTCCATCGTGATCTGATCCCACTTCCACTCCGGCACCGGTAGAGGTTGTAGCTTCCCTGCTGGCCGCTGGTGCTCGACCTTTATCTGTTGGCACACTAGGCAATGAGCTACGTGTCGGGTGACGTCCCCCTTCATTTTGGGCCACCAGTAGATCTGTTTGAGGTCCCTATACATCTTTGTGCCCCCTGGATGTGCCGCATAAGGGGCCCGGTGTGCCTCCGTCAAAATTTCCTCCTTCAGCTCCGACGAATCCGGTATGCAGATCCGTCTGCGGAACCGTAGTGTGCCGTCGCCTTCCACTGCGAAGTCGCTCTCTTGGTCCAGGGGAATCTTGTCTCGTACGCGCTGTAAGTGCGGGTCGGTCTGCTGTCCCTCCCGGATCTTCTCAAGTAACGTCGGCTTGACCACCAAGGTTAGGAGTTGCCTAACCGTGCCTGTCGGCACCACTTCCAACTGCATTCGTGCGAACTCCGCTATTAAGTGGTTTTGCTCCGTTATTGCGCTCCTCGACGCCCCTTCTGGGCGCCCTTTCCTGCTCAAGGCGTCCGCCACCACGTTTGCCTTTCCGGGGTGGTATTGAATCGTCAAGTCGTAATCCTTTAACAACTCCAGCCACCGCCTTTGCCGCAAGTTTAATTCTTTTTGGGTAAAGATGTACTTAAGACTTTGATGATCCGAGAAGACGTTACAGTGGACTCCAAAGAGATAGTGCCTCCACAGTTTTAGAACGAAGACTACTGCGGCCAGCTCCAAGTCGTGTATCGGGTAGTTCTTTTCGTAGTCCTTCAGTTGCCTGGACGCGTAGGCAATCACTTTCCCCTGTTGCATCAGAACACCACCCAGACCGATCCCCGACGCGTCGCAGTACACTTCGTAATCTTCTCCAGGTGTCGGCAGCACAAGTATCGGTGCCCTGGTTAACTTCCTTTTGAGTTCCTCAAAACTCTCCTGGCATTTGGCCGTCCATATGAACTTCTCCCCTTTTCTGGTCAGCCGATTCAAAGGGGTAGCAATCTTCGCGAAACCCTCCACGAAACGCCGGGTAATATCCTGCCAGTCCTAGGAAACTGCGGACCTCTGTCACCGTCGTCGGCGGCTGCCAGTCGACCACGGACTCCACCTTCTTCGGATCCACGGCGACTCCCTGCGCGAGATCACATGTCCTAGGAAGCCGACTTCGCGTAGCCAGAACTCACACTTCTTGAGTTTAGCGAACAGCTCCTGCTCTCTGAGAGTTTGGAGGATCGTTTGCAAGTGGTCCTCGTGTTCCTTGTCGGTAGCGGAATAGATCAGGAGGTCGTCGATGAAAACCACCACGAACCGATCCAGGAAGGGTCTGAAGATCCGGTTCATCATGTCCATGAAGACTGCGGGGGCGTTCGTGAGTCCGAAAGGCATAACCGCGAACTCGTAGTGGCCATACCGGGTCCGGAAAGCAGTCTTCGGGATGTCCTTGTCCCGAACCCGGAGTTGGTGGTAGCCTGATTGCAAATCGATCTTGGAGAAGACCGTCGCCCCCCTCAGCTGGTCGAAGAGGTCATCTATTCTGGGCAGAGGGTACTTATTTTTCACAGTGACTTTGTTTATTCCTCTGTAGTCAATGCAGAGACGCAGGCTTCCGTCTTTCTTCCGCACAAAGAGTACCGGTGCGCCCCAGGGTGACACACTCGGTCTTATGAACCCTTTATCCAAGAGGTCTTCCAGCTGTGCCTTAAGCTCCTTTAATTCTGCGAAGGCCATTCGGTAAGGTGCTTTCGAAATAGGCTGCGTGCCCGGTAGTAGTTCGATGGGGAACTCCACCTCCCGTTCAGGGGGCATCCCAGGCAGTTCCGTGGGAAAGACGTCGGGGAAGTCCCTCACCACTGGAATATCGGCGAGCGTCGTCGGGGGTCGGGTAGCCAAATCCACCGATGCCCAGTAGGCCACGCAACCACCCTCCACCAGTCTTCTGGCCCGGGTCGCTGAGATGATCGCCGGGAAGGAGATGCTCTTACCCATCATGTACACATGCTCAGGGAAACCCGGTTCGTGTAAACGCAGCTGTCGCTTGTCGCAATCGATGAGTGCCTGGTACCTCGTGAGCCAGTTCATGCCCAGCACCACGTCGTACTCCTTCAGGGGGATTACCACTAAATCCCAAGGGCATGCTAGTCGCCCTAGTTTAATCGGGCAGGCGGTCACGACGCTGACCGCCTCCAAGGTCCCTCCCGCCGTTTGCACCGTCAAGGGATTTTGGAGGGGTGTCTCCTCGAGACCAAACAAAAATGCGAAGTCACGGGAAATGAAAGAGTGTGTTGCTCCGGTGTCGAAAAGGGTTCTAGCACGGGAATTTGAAACAGAAGTAGTACCTGCAAGTGCTTCCTCCGGCAGATCTGTCTCTTGGTGGGTCATTGAGAAGACTCTCCCGCCTGGTTGTGGCTGCCGGTCCTCCTCGCGCCGTGGTGCAGGGGGCCTAGACGTCGACGCCATAGGGGCTTTCCCCCGCCCTGAGAGCTGTGGCGTGGGCGTAGAAGCTGCGGAGGACGCAGACCCCCCGCCTAAGGGGCAGTTGCGGCGGAAGTGCCCTCGTCTGCCGCACCTGAAGCAGTGGTCGCCTTTTTGGGGGCACTCCCCCGGAATGTGCCCTCCCCCGCATATGACACAAGGCCTATTCCCCGGCCTCGGTCCTCCTGTTGGTGCGCTCCGGGACCCCGCCTGAGGTCTCCACCGTTTGGGGGCCCCGCCCCCGCCCTAAGAGCCTCCTCCGAGTTCTGCTGTTGCCGCTTCCGGTCCTCCAGCCGCGTCGAGTTCTCCCTTCTGGCGCGGGTGACCGCAAAACCCCGCTCCACCGTAGTGGCTCTGTCGACCACTTTCTGGAAGGTGTGCAGTTCGGCTGCTTGCACCACCTCGAAGATATTGCTCCGCAAGCCATCCACAAAGAGTTGCGCCTTGTGTGCCTCGTCCCTTATGACGAACGGGACGCAGTTTGCTAGCCGGACGAACTCCCGCTGATACTCCATGACCGTCCGGTTCCCCTGTTGGATGTGGTTCAGGTCATCCTCCAACTTTTTCTTGACACTGTTGGTGAAGAAGGCCCCGAACAGTTCCTGCTTGAAGGTTGTCCAGGACGGATGTGTGGTACCCTTAGCAGGATCGGGACGTACCGTCTTCCACCACAAGCGGGCGTTCCCCTCCAGGCAGTGGACCGCTAGGGGAACCCGCTCGTTATCCTCCATGAGTAGGTCTTCGAAGAGTTTCTCCATCGACCCCACCCATTTCTCGACGATCCACGGATCAGTCGTGTCCCCTTCGAACGTGGGTGGGTCGTATTTCTTGAAGTCTTTCAGGTTGGCCCGCACCCGATCCCGCTCGGTCATCGCACCCGTCCCCTCCCTCGCGGCGGTGGCAGCCACGGTCGGGGCAGGTGTGACTACAGTCTCCTCCATGAGTAACCCTGCTGGTCGTCCCCGGCGCCGGGTCCCGTAGTCGTCGCCGGTGGTGGCGCTGTCGGTGGTGCCTGCGGCCGGCGCTGTCGACCCCCGTGGGGGAACCGGGGCGACCGTCACCGTCGCGGCCTGTTGCTGTTGCGTCAACTGAGCACTGCTCAGTAAGGTTGGCAGATTCCCCGCCTCCTGCAGTTGCTGCCGCAGGAGCTGGTTCTCCGCGGCCGTCGACGCCGTCGCGTCTGCTTCTGCGTCCCCGGCCGATTGATCTAGTACGGGCCATGTCTTGTCATACATCACAAGAGTCAACTTTAGACTACCCTACTAACAACAACCATAAAGTGAGACAAAGGACTCAACAATCCCCCCCCCCCCCTTCGGTCACTCACG
>CM055066.1:28967006-29029829 GCA_029204045.2 Tillandsia leiboldiana | reverse complement strand
TTTACAGTTTGAGAGACTGTTGTAGTGAGGATATTTTTGTATTGAGAGCTTGTACATGATTTATTTATTGGAGATATCTCCCTTTTGGGTTTTTGTGTATCAGAGGACTTTTTATACGATCGTATTTGGGGAGATGGATATTGTATTATTTTCAGTTTTAGTAGTTTACTTTCAGCTCTGATCTTGTATATTGTAGTTGATTCTTTTTGCAGGTTAGACGCTTCTCTGTACGGCAGTTTCCGTACAGATGGCGGATCTGTTAGCGAGCCCGAGTCGCAGTTTCGACCCCGGGGCGTGACAGATTAGAGTGGTATCAGAGCCTAGGTTGTAGGTCGTGGTGGACTAGAAACCCTAGGCTTGTGGTTGGACATTAGGATGACTACATGAGAGTCGTGACTTTTAGCGAGAGTCCTGATTGAGTTTTATACCTCTCCTAAGAGACGGGGATGAGTGATTGGCATGCTTACTTTCCTAAGTGATTATGTTGGCTGCAGACAACATAATGCTATGGAATGGATGACATGTCTTAGACTTTTGCTGGATTGGGTCGTTATGGTTGTTGTGTCCGACGTTTGTTATTTTGCAGGGGACTACGATAATCCTGAGGACACGTGTTTTGAAGAGGACACACCCCGCATCTGTGAGTACCCGAGCAGCGGGAGGCAGAGCTATCAGAGCAGGAGCGAGGACCCTGGAGCTTATGGACCCAGATGGCACCGATGTCGGAGGATTGTCAATGTCACGCCCCGGGGTCGAAACTGCGACCCGGGCTCGCCAACAGATCCGCCATCTGTACGGAAACTGCCGTACAGACGAAGCGTCTACCCTGCAAGTCAGATCTATAGCTATAATGTATCAGAGCTGAAAAAAGAACCAGTAGCTACAGAAATCCACTGAACATCTGATATAATAAAAAATCTCAATACAATGTCTCTCAGCTACAAAAGTACAAGAAATCCTCACTGATCTCTCAGAATGTCCAGTACAAAAGTGGAGTCATAAAATACACAAGGTACATCTACCTCTGACTCTCAGTGCTGGTAAGGAACTAAACGGCCACGTCCTCACCTCGATCAGCTGACTCCGCGCGAGCTAAGCCGGAACAGCAGCCTCAGGAAACCTGTCACCGCAGCGGGTGTGAGAACTACTGCAAAGGTAGTTCCCAGTGGGTACCGTCTCAATATCCACGGTATGCCCACTAAGTCTACTGGAGGCACAACAGATAGGTATGCAGATAGATAGATAGATAAAAGCTGAAAGAAACTATAGCTATCATGTCTCAATCATCATGCTCAAGAAACTCTACAATGATGAAGATGTGCATACACTCGCTACTGCTAACATGCCTCAAGTATCATGCTCAAAGGAAAACTCATCTATGAACATGCTATGAAACTCACTCACACATATCACCCAATCCCAATGACTGTCCCTCTTTGGACCAGTCAACAAGCCTGCGCTCATCTACTGCCGCGCATCCCGTAGGAACGGACTTACGTAGGCATCCACTGCCGCACATCCCGGAGGAACGGACTTACGTAGGGTGTCCCTCTAGGACCATCTCAGTAATCACATCGCAGCCTCGTCAGGCTCGGTATCATCATCGCACCCGGGGCGTAGCTCGAGGGGAGCGACCCCACCGAACTCAAGTATCTCAAGTATCTCAAGTATCTCATAACTGGCATAAAAAGCCAGGCTCAGCAGGCTATAATCCACGATCAAACAGATCGGATCTCAATGCTCAACTAGCATAACTCAGTCGGAGGAAGACTCCACGACTCGAACAGAAAGCCCAAACACTCTCACAGCTATGTCGGAGAACCCTCAACGACTCAAGGCTAAAATACACGATCAAACAGATCGGATCTCAATGCTCAACAAGCATACTCAGTCGTAGAAAGACTCCACGACTCGAACAGGAAAGCCCAACACTCTCACAGCTATGTCGGAGAACCCTCAACGACTCAATCTGATAATGCACGCCCCGTGGCTGAGTCGGGAAACCTCCACGACTCGATCTGCCAGAGCCCCCAAAACTCTCAAGGCTAAGTGGGAGAACCATCTCCACCACTAAATCAGAACACGACCCATGATCTAGAGTAACCCAATCAGGGAAAACATCCTCAATACCCCGCGAACTCAAGTATCTCAAAACTCTCTCATGACACTAGAAAGTCATCTCATAATGCTCTAAAAATCCACTCGGCCCTCTGGCACGAGAACACATGCATCCTGAACCTACTCAACCCCTCGGGAAGATCTCAATATTTTAAAACTCTTTTCAAAACCCAGTTTTCATTAAAACAGGTCCGACGATTTTTAAAACGGTTCAGATGCCAATATAAAGCCAACTAAACATGCAGTCTAGTGTCAAATCACTTCTAGATCATGCTAAAAATATCTGGGGCTTGCAATTGTATTCCTACAATTTTCTAGGCAACTATCAGATTTACCAGCTATGCAAATAATTAAGCTAAACATGATCAACATGCATTCAATAGCTTTAAAGGGCATTCCATACATCTTGAAGAAATTCCAACCCACCTCAAATGCTTTCCGAAGGCCACGCCGAAATCGGAGAAGAAACGGGCGAAAACAGACGAAAAACTGCACTGTGCCTCTCGCGCGCACGCGCGCCGTCGCGCGTCTCGGAAAAATCCACGAAGCTCCGATCAATCCTCTATCACACTCCCCAAGGTCTCAGCATGCCTCAGCTCAGCTCAAGAGGGTCCCCCACACGTGCGCAAGAAGCAGACAAATCCTCGGATTTGCGCAGTAACCTCCCTGCTTGAACCCGAGAGCACAGGGAGAGAGGGAGAGAAAGGATGGAAATTAACTCAAAATCCCAATCAATTCCATCAATAAAACCCAAGAGGAGAACTATCGAATCCAAATCCACAATCTCCAACAATTAATTTACCTCAATTTGCCCTCGCGCGCGCACGTTGACCCGGTCAACTCCCACAAGCAGCTCCGATGGACACCCTGCTTCATCTCCTTCTACTTCCCTTCTTCTTCTTCTTCTCTGGCAGCAAGAAAGGAAGAGGATGGATGAGAGATGGGAGATGGGTGAGGGAGCTGGTGATCATGGGTATATAACATGACGGGAGTGGTTGGAAGCCCATACCTCAACACTGTGCACCAATCCGAGCTCTTTTCGGGCATTCCAGAGTCTGTGTTCGGGTACCAGCATTTGGGTACCGGAACACCACCCCTGGTTCCGGTACCAGGCAGCTGGTTCCGGAACCAAGGGGCCAGTTCCGGAACCAACTGCTTGGTTCCGGAACCCAGCCACCCATAACCTCCAGAAATCAGCCAGAACCTTCCCGAATCGCGCCGATAACTCACTTTCTCGCCTCGGGACCTCCGCATCACCCCGAAACCAACCGAACACCTCTGTAAAATCATAATACACATGTCCCAAGGGATCAACTCACAACAAACCCATCCATGAAACCAATGCTTGACCCGCAAGCTCTCAATCCGACGCCAACTCACTTTTCTACAAGAATACTTCCGCGTCGCTCCGGGACCACCCGAACCTCTCTGTAAATACAAACAGAAACTGCTAAAGGTATTTCCACAATACCAGGCTGCCACGTGGAGTGGCACACTGCCCGAAGCTCCGGTACTCTACACTCTCCCCTCCTTTTAACGGTTTCGTCCTCGAAACCCCAAAACTCCAAAACTCGGGAGGGTGACTCAAATAAGTGGGGATATGAAACTCTCAGCTCATCCTCAGGCTCCCATGTGCCTCTCACTCCTCATGATGACTCCATAGGACCTTTACAAAAGGTATGATCCGGTTGCGCAATTCTCTCGTCTCTCGAGCAAGAATCCGCACCGGTCGCTCCTGATAGTCCAAGTCCTCGTCTGACTCCAAAGAAACGAAGTCCAAATCATGCAAGGAATCCAAATCCATACTTCCCTCAGAACGGATACACCAACGTCCTCGTGGGTACTTGCCAAATCATGGCGGTAGCGCAACTCGGTGAACAACTAATCCAATGCGCTCTAACTCCTCGAATATGCCAATAATTTGCGGATTCAACTTCCCGCGAAATCTCAAATCTACACATTTCTGCGGATAGTGATTCTCAGAAGTCACCAAAACTCCCTGCTTCCAATTGGCATAACTTTTCCGTTGCTCCTTAGCAACCACAATGCTGAGAGCTTCACAAAAGCATTCTTACATCCATCTACAGGGTAAGAAGTCCAACATCGGGAACAACACTCAACCCCTAACTCTCAAAATCAGCTCTCGGATCTCGGAATCCACGGGCACACAGATGCGGTCCTTGTACTTCAGTACTCCCGCTGCATTCACTGAGAAGTTCCCTCTCAATCCTGTCCAACGGAGTGGGCTACGAGTCCAAAACACAAGTTTTGTCACATTCTCAGGGAACACCACCTTAATCTCAATTACTCTTTCAGCGGCATCTGCTGAGTAACCATCATACACCAAAACTGCACCGCTCGCCTATTCAAGGCAGCTGCGACCACATTGGCTTTGTCGGGACGTTACTGTAAGCTCAATCATACATCCTTATTAACTCTATCCACCGGCATTGCCTCAAATCAAATTCCTTCTGAGTAACCCAGTACCTCAGGTTCTAGGATCGATAGATATCTCAAATCTCTCTCTATCTCAAGCAACTATTCACAATGATGTTAATACCATCCACAGCTTGAACTCCTCAAAGTTATGCTGGCACTGCTTAATCCACAACTCTGGACCTCTGTCACTATCATGGGTCCAAGCCGAACCTAAACGGCAACACTCTTCGCCGGGTCCACTGTCACTCCTGCGGCTGTAATAACATGGCCTAACCACAAAATCTTCCGAAGTCTAAGAGCAAATTCTCTTACAACTCGGCATCAACTTCTTCTCATAGAAGTTGCAGCACTATCCTTAAGTGCTCCTCGTGCTTAAACTCATCTCGGAAACCAAATCCGATATAATCAATCAACTGGCCTTGTATAAATTTAACTCAACTACTAGCACGGCAACTCACTGTAGAGCTCAAACTCACACTGATTCTACTGCCCGGTCCAAGTACCGCCGGAACACACAAGTCCTCAAATCCAAAGGCCGCAGGCCTTAGTCAATCCGCTTGACCTCACTGTAAGCTCAAAATGTCTTTATCGGTTCAGACTCTATCTGGCACAGCCCTCAGTGTAGGGTTCCACAAAGCCTTCAAGGTCCCGCAAGGCATCAACCCAACACGACCCAAATCTAACTGTGCTCGAAATCGTCACAGCACTCTCACCGTTTGTGCACTCACACGTGGCATCACGGCCGTATCCAACGGCATTGCATCACCACCGTGTATCAACGGCGTGGCATCACCCACCGTGTATCAACGGTGTGGTAACACATCCAAAATACTGATCTCTCGATCTCACTGTCGTATCCTCACGACGTGGCATGGGGTCACCCAGACCTCTCGATCCCTCGGATCCGCAGCTGCGCTAACAGCTCTCTCACTGGCCCACGAGTGATACCACGAGAAGCTGCCGAAGTCGGCGTGGTTTCCAAACCACGTCGATCACCTATCTCGATTCAGTCTCACTAAACGGCGGCATCAACATCAGACCAGGTAAACTCCTGTCCGGGATCACACAGGCGATAAAGATATTCCTTAGTCCCGGTGCTGCAGTAGGCACTCTTCTACCGTCGCTAGCAAAGCGACACGACCACGACTCAACCTCAGCCGTGCTCTAGCATCCTCTATAACCACACTCCTCCTGGCCAGGTCCACGGAGGGTCATTGTCCACTCTCGACAATCCAAGATAGCACAACATTGGGATAACCAATTCCCTATCCAACCTTATATCAACATCTCGGAGCTGATGTAGGACTAACAACTCTAGGATCAAATCCAAGGTATTATCTGCACTGGCAGGACTGGCAACACTCATCCATGTGCTATACGTATCTGGAAACTGATCCTCACGTGCACAAGCCAACAGTCCCACCTCCGGCCCACACGCAGCTATCTTTGCCTCTAGTAACGCACACACCAGCGGTGTTGGCATCAACATGCTCTAACTCTGATGACCATAAGAAAACCACACCTGGTAAGACGCGCTCCACTATCCCTGGCGTCCTCCAACCAACTACACCATTTCATCCACTAGATGCTGGTGCCATCGCTCAATCTGCCTCGGCATCTCGGCTCAATCAGCCTACCGGTAAGTCGGATGAACCTCTATCTCCTGTAGGAGTAATGGTGGTGCCGTCGCAAGCGGCAATCCAAGAGCACCACGCTGGGACACTCTGCCTGAAAATGCCCTGACTATCCACAAGAAAAGCATCGCCCTTTCCCTAAAGTCACTCTATGGCGATGAATGCGGCTCACCACAAAAGACACAATCATACGAATACTGCTGTTGGTGCCTCGACTGTCGAGAACCTCTTAGTCTCTGTCTCCTCTGAGACTCATGATCCTGTGACTGGAATCATGGCAACCTCGATCCACTCGACTATCCCAAAATCAGGCGATACTGGACATCTATCTCTGGAGCTAGTCCCTCGCTCTCCGTCCCTCTCGGACATGATCACAGACCTCAGTCATCCATCGGGCATGCACAACCGCTGCATCTGAAGTCGCTCGTCGAGAATATCCAAAATGATAACATCTCGAAGCAGTCCCCTCTCAAACATGATCAATCTCCTGGGCCTCATCCTGGGCGACATGGGGCACTCTGCTCAACAATCATAGAAACTCGCTCCAAATCCTCAACCGCCTGATGGTCCAACGGGACAGACTCGACGCCACCAACACACGGCGTCCCTATCCAAAGTGCGCAACTAAGGGCACCTGATGCTTCTCCTGGATGAACAAGTCCTCAGCCAACTTTTCCATGGCAGCAATCCAGTTCCCGGCCTCCCAAGGTTCCAACTCCGCCCTGAAATCTGTAGGGGATGGAACTGGCGGATGCACGACTATCAATCAGCAATCTCTCGCTGCTCCCGCACTACTCACAGTGCCAACGGGGCCGAAGTCGACGATGTCGCGGCTGGAGGTACTACGGCGATACCTCAAACGATACTCTCTGCTCAAACATGCGCATCACGCGCTCCGTGTTCTCTTCCTGGCCCCGCGTCGCCTAAACAACTGAGCTACCTGGGCCCGTAACTCGCAGACCTCGCTCTGCTCTGTCCATTCAGCCCCCGCTGTTCGGGCTCCTCATCCAAGGTCAAACACGCCCTCGCCGCTGCACGGCATCACAGGGCCAACAAGAAGAACAGTCACGGCCAACCAAACCACAAACACTCTCGACCCAATCAAGCGAAAGTCTATAACATGTTAACCGTTCTAAAGTATTATGTTGTCTGCAGCCAACATAATCACTTTAGAGAATAAACATGTAAAATCACTCGCCCCAATCCCTCGGGGGAGGTACAAACTCAATCAGGACTCTCGCTACAATCACGTCTCTCACGACAGTCATCCTACTGTCCAACCAATAGCCTAGGGTCACTAAGTCCTCAACGACCTATATTCCTAGGCTCTGATACCACCCTAATCTGTCACGCCCCGGGGTCGAAACTGCGACCCGGGCTCGCCAACAGATCCGCCATCTGTACGGAAACTGCCGTACAGACGAAGCGTCTACCCTGCAAGTCAGATCTATAGCTATAATGTATCAGAGCTGAAAAAAGAACCAGTAGCTACAGAAATCCACTGAACATCTGATATAATAAAAAATCTCAATACAATGTCTCTCAGCTACAAAAGTACAAGAAATCCTCACTGATCTCTCAGAATGTCCAGTACAAAAGTGGAGTCATAAAATACACAAGGTACATCTACCTCTGACTCTCAGTGCTGGTAAGGAACTAAACGGCCACGTCCTCACCTCGATCAGCTGACTCCGCGCGAGCTAAGCCGGAACAGCAGCCTCAGGAAACCTGTCACCGCAGCGGGTGTGAGAACTACTGCAAAGGTAGTTCCCAGTGGGTACCGTCTCAATATCCACGGTATGCCCACTAAGTCTACTGGAGGCACAACAGATAGGTATGCAGATAGATAGATAGATAAAAGCTGAAAGAAACTATAGCTATCATGTCTCAATCATCATGCTCAAGAAACTCTACAATGATGAAGATGTGCATACACTCGCTACTGCTAACATGCCTCAAGTATCATGCTCAAAGGAAAACTCATCTATGAACATGCTATGAAACTCACTCACACATATCACCCAATCCCAATGACTGTCCCTCTTTGGACCAGTCAAACAAGCCTGCGCTCATCTACTGCCGCGCATCCCGTAGGAACGGACTTACGTAGGCATCCACTGCCGCACATCCCGGAGGAACGGACTTACGTAGGGTGTCCCTCTAGGACCATCTCAGTAATCACATCGCAGCCTCGTCAGGCTCGGTATCATCATCGCACCCGGGGCGTAGCTCGAGGGGAGCGACCCCACCGAACTCAAGTATCTCAAGTATCTCAAGTATCTAATAACTGGCATAAAAAGCCAGGCTCAGCAGGCTATAATCCACGATCAAACAGATCGGATCTCAATGCTCAACTAGCATAACTCAGTCGGAGGAAGACTCCACGACTCGAACAGAAAAGCCCAAACACTCTCACAGCTATGTCGGAGAACCCTCAACGACTCAAGGCTAAAATACACGATCAAACAGATCGGATCTCAATGCTCAACAAGCATACTCAGTCGTAGAAAGACTCCACGACTCGAACAGGAAAGCCCAACACTCTCACAGCTATGTCGGAGAACCCTCAACGACTCAATCTGATAATGCACGCCCCGTGGCTGAGTCGGGAAACCTCCACGACTCGATCTGCTAGAGCCCCCAAAACTCTCAAGGCTAAGTGGGAGAACCATCTCCACCACTAAAATCAGAACACGACCCATGATCTAGAGTAACCCAATCAGGGAAAACATCCTCAATACCCCGCGAACTCAAGTATCTCAAAACTCTCTCATGACACTAGAAAGTCATCTCATAATGCTCTAAAAATCCACTCGGCCCTCTGGCACGAGAACACATGCATCCTGAACCTACTCAACCCCTCGGGAAGATCTCAATATTTTAAAACTCTTTTCAAAACCCAGTTTTCATTAAAACAGGTCCGACGATTTTTAAAACGGTTCAGATGCCAATATAAAGCCAACTAAACATGCAGTCTAGTGTCAAATCACTTCTAGATCATGCTAAAAATATCTGGGGCTTGCAATTGTATTCCTACAATTTTCTAGGCAACTATCAGATTTACCAGCTATGCAAATAATTAAGCTAAACATGATCAACATGCATTCAATAGCTTTAAAGGGCATTCCATACATCTTGAAGAAATTCCAACCCACCTCAAATGCTTTCCGAAGGCCACGCCGAAATCGGAGAAGAAACGGGCGAAAACAGACGAAAAACTGCACTGTGCCTCTCGCGCGCACGCGCGCCGTCGCGCGTCTCGGAAAAATCCACGAAGCTCCGATCAATCCTCTATCACACTCCCCAAGGTCTCAGCATGCCTCAGCTCAGCTCAAGAGGGTCCCCCACACGTGCGCAAGAAGCAGACAAATCCTCGGATTTGCGCAGTAACCTCCCTGCTTGAACCCGAGAGCACAGGGAGAGAGGGAGAGAAAGGATGGAAATTAACTCAAAATCCCAATCAATTCCATCAATAAAACCCAAGAGGAGAACTATCGAATCCAAATCCACAATCTCCAACAATTAATTTACCTCAATTTGCCCTCGCGCGCGCACGTTGACCCGGTCAACTCCCACAAGCAGCTCCGATGGACACCCTGCTTCATCTCCTTCTACTTCCCCTTCTTCTTCTTCTTCTCTGGCAGCAAGAAAGGAAGAGGATGGATGAGAGATGGGAGATGGGTGAGGGAGCTGGTGATCATGGGTATATAACATGACGGGAGTGGTTGGAAGCCCATACCTCAACACTGTGCACCAATCCGAGCTCTTTTCGGGCATTCCAGAGTCTGTGTTCGGGTACCAGCATTTGGGTACCGGAACACCACCCCTGGTTCCGGTACCAGGCAGCTGGTTCCGGAACCAAGGGGCCAGTTCCGGAACCAACTGCTTGGTTCCAGAACCCAGCCACCCATAACCTCCAGAAATCAGCCAGAACCTTCCCGAATCGCGCCGATAACTCATTTTCTCGCCTCGGGACCTCCGCATCACCCCAAAACCAACCGAACACCTCTGTAAAATCATAATACACAAGTCCCAAGTGATCAACTCACAACAAACCCATCCATGAAACCAATGCTTGACCCGCAAGCTCTCAATCCGACGCCAACTCACTTTTCTACAAGAATACTTCCGCGTCGCTCCGGGACCACCCGAACCTCTCTATAAATACAAACAGAAACTGCTAAAGGTATTTCCACAATACCAGGCTGCCACGTGGAGTTGGCACACTGCCCGAAGCTCCGGTACTCTACATCGGAGGCTGTCCGATGCCCGGAGGAGGTCATGGAACGTTCGATGCGCTTGTTGGAGCAGAGAGCACAGCCAGTTGCTGTACCGCTTGAGAGTCCTCCAGCACTTTCTTCCTATGCAGTGGCATATTCAGTTATACTAGTGGCACCGATGGAGCGAGCAACCCCCTCCGTGTCGACAAGTAGTTCCGAGGCACCGAGGTAGGGTGGATGGCGGATAGTAGCTGAGCTTTGGGACATCATCGGTCGATAGAGCCAGTCCCGGCAGTCTGATTTCCCCCCGATTTGCAGGATTGAGCTTGGAGCAGTGGGAGGCTGAAAACTGGATAGCAGCAATGGAGAAGCATCAGGTACACTTGGCTACGCACTTTTGGGAAGAAGACGCCGAGATTTGGTGGCGTCGAGTTCGTCCTGCTGGACCACCGGGAGTGCAGTTGTTGACTTGGAACCAGTTTCGTGCTTTGCTGCTCAGTGTTACGGCTTTTTGTGTTGGCATATTTCGTGAGTTGAGTAGTTGAGTTGTTGAGTTGAGTCGGAGTCTTGAAGTGATCAAATTGTCAATCAGCAATCGAAGACTTAGAGAAGATTCAACAAGAGCTCAAGTTGACACTCAGTGTTTTGAGTCTTGAAGATTGAAATAGAAGAATTGTGGATCAATTACATCAATCTTAAGGAAAATGGATTCGGATTGATCAGGTACGTTTAACTAAATAATTTTGGTGATCCGAATACATTTGAGTGGTTTAGAAACACTTGGATAAGTTTTCATTACTTAAAAATCAAAAACTGGACAAATTGGATGTTTCAGAATTTCTGATCCTGAACCGATCCGGATCAGAATTCCGATCCAGATCAGAATTCCGATCCGGATCCCGAACCTTGTTTTTTCAGGAATTGCTGAAAAAAGACAACGATCAGGATCGCCGTAAATCCGATCCGGATCGTCGTACGGGAAAATTTCTGTTAGGTCAGTTTTTGATGCTTATCTCTTTCCAAAGGTTTCTAAACTATAAATAGACATTTAGGGTTTCCCAAAAACTACCGATTGATTAATTAAACACTTGAGAGCAACCCTAGAGGCTAGGTTTTTATCGTTCTTCTTTATAGCCTCTTTTAGGTCAATTCGACGGTTCTTTCAAGAACATATCTTTTGCTGAATTGATCTAATCTTTGCTTAGAGATTTCTTTTACGGTTCCTCAATGAGAATCTAAGCAAAGGATCACCATCGAAGCCAATATTCTTACCGGCTGAGTTTGCGTCGTGGATTCGACGTGGCATCGTGGATTCGGTGTGCTAAAGGCGTTTCGTGGATTCGAAACGTGTGCTCGTGGATTCGAGTGGCGTTCGTGGATTCGAACGTGTGCAGTGGACGTGCAATCGGTGAGTGCAAGGTCCGAAGAAGTTGAAGGAGGGGTTTGAGTCCGTGGAGTCGGTAATCACCTTGTTATTCTTCTTTTCTTAGTGGATTGTTATTGCGTGTTGGTCCCGTGGTTTTTCTCCTGGATTGGAGTTTCCACGTATATCTCGGTGTGCTATTTTTATTTTCCGCATTGGTTTTTATTTTGCACTGAGATTGGTTTTATAAGTATTACACCTATTCACCCCCCCTCTAGTTGTTTGATAGTACCTATTTAGATCCTTGTGGATCCTTAATATTATAAAAACCAACACTTAGGTCCTTCTTTCCTGACAGTGTAAGCAGAAGCTGGAAGGGGATCTTAGATGCATGCAGCAAGGGAGTCGACCTCTCCAGGGGTATGTTCGCGAGTTTTGCAATTTTTGAGCAGTGTACCCCATGTCGCCCAGGATGCGGCCCAGAAAGTTGAGCTAGTTGAGAGAGGACTGCATCGGAATATCTATCACTTGGTGTATCTCGGCGAGTGCCGACGTTAGATGGAGCGATTGAGCAGGCCCGGTGGGTTGACCGAGGATCAGTGATCATGTCAGAGAGAGACGGAGCGCCAGGGACCAGCTCCGGGGAGAGGCATCCAGGGCCGCCTGAGTTTGGACAGTCGAGTAGATCGAGACCCCCGGGGGCCGCCACGATCCCTGTCTGAGGGTCGTGAGTCTCAGAGGAGACACAGACCAGGAGGTTCTCCACAGCCGATGTATCAGCAGCAACAGCGGGATGACTGTGTCATTTGTGGTGAGCCGCTTTCTGCGCCACAGTGTGACCACAGGCAGGGGCGATGTTTTTCATGTGGACAGTCGGGACATTTTCAGGCAACATGCCCTTGAGCAGTGACTACGGCAGTACCGCTTGTGACGGCACCCCCGCTACCTCTGCGGGATGAAGGAGCTCCTCCGATTTATCGCCAGGCAGATAGGGACACGACGTCGGGGCAGACTGAGCGACGACCACCTACATCGAGCTGATGAGTCTGTACCGCCCGGTTGGAGGGCGCTACGGTAGTGGACCAGGTTGTCGCGGGCATGTTTTCTTTACAGCAGTTTGGGTTGAATGTTTTCGGCTTTCCTGTCTGGACTGGAGGTAGAATCGTTACCACGTGCACTAGAGGTACAGGTTCCTGTTGGTGATGTGCATGTGGGGGAGCCTTGTGGATTGTGTCCAGTACAGTTGAGACTTGGAAATTATACCGGCAGGTGTTACGGTTCTGTGACAGCTCCACGACTCAGATTGAGCACACTGGATGGACCAGTTGTTGCGGTATTGTGCAACGGCTGATTGTGGAATGAGATCAGTTAACCTTCCGCGAGTTGGACTAGAGGAGTTCGTTTTCATAGATCACCGTGGTATCCTTCCTTCAGCTGTGGCTTCAGCGGTTTGCGGCTTGGTGCTACTTTTGGATCGTTGGCGACGATTAGCGCTGGAGGTTGTGTCCTTAGGGGTCGCGGTTAGATCATAGCTTTCGTTTTGTAGCCACGGCAGGAACTACTTCAACACTTCTCTCCCTTTTCTCGCCTGTGTGCTGAAATTTTTGAACAGGACGAAAACTTCGAAAGACTGCTCCAGAAATGGAGACGGTGCCCGAACCTGTTCTTGTTTGATTGGGGCAAGGGCACTGGTCCTTTCGGAATTTTCGAACTTTTCATTAATTTCAGCCGTTTTCTAAATTGAGAGTTGGTGTTGACGACTTTCCTGCTGGTGGGGCCTTTACCCTTCTTGTTGGTTGCGTTGGCGTAGTTCGTGTAGTTTTGGACGAGTAGAGTTGGTCGTTCTTCCTTGTCCTCTGTCCTTTGGAACTTCTGAGTTTTTCCAGCGTTTGGACTCCTGGCCGTGTGGAACTCGCTTCGCAGAGTGTGCGTAGCGACTGGGGAGATGGAAACGGTGTTGATGGATACTTACTTTTGGCTTTGGAACTCCCCTTTCGAGCCGTGTTAGTTTCGAGGACGAAACTTTCTTTTAGTGGGGGAGAGTGTGAGGTCCCGGAATCCCCCGCGCAGGGTTGCTGGTTGTTGGGCAGCTTTTAGTGGGTTAGTGTTGTGAGTTGAGTCGTTGAGGGTTCTCCGACATATCCGCGAGAGTGTTTGGGCTTTTCATATTTGAGTCGAGGTTCTTTTCCGACTGAGTTGTGTTTCGAGCTTTGAGATACCGATCTGTTTGATCGTGGATTATAGCCTGCTGAGCCTGGCATTTCATGCCAGTTATGAGATACTTGTGTTACTTGAGTTCGTTGGGGTCGCTCCCCTCGAGCTACGCCCCGGGTGCGATGATGATACCGAGCCTGACGAGGCTGCGATGATGCGACTAATTGATACACTAGAGTTCGCTTGAGATCTCTGTTAGTCCTTGAGGGACACCCTACGTAAGACCAAGTCCTGTTTGGGCGTAGTGGCAGTAGGTGAGCGCAGGTTTGTTTGACTGGTCCAAAGTGGGACAGTCATTGAGATTGAGTGACACTGAGAGAGTGATGGCATAGCATGTGTCATAGTAGAGTTTTCTTGAGCATAGTACTTGTGTCATATCGTCAGTAGTGAGTAGATGCATCATATTATCTTCTGTTCCACTTCTTGAGCATCTAGATAGAGGCATAGTAGCTGTAGAGATATCCTTTTCCAGCTCTTTTCTTTTCGTATACTTTGTTACTTTATGCCTCTAGTAGACTTGTGGGCAGACCGTTGGGCTTGTTGACGGCACCCACTGAGAACTACTGTGGGAAGTAGTTCTCACACCCGTCGTGGTGTCTTTTTCCCCAGGGGCTTCTACTCCTGTTTCTGTGCTCCAGTTGCTGATCCTTCTGACTGGTTTCGAGGGAGTCGCGAGCTAGTCCCCTACCCGTCATTGGAGTGTAGCGGTACCCCCCTTCAGATGAGAGCTTCAGTAGATTAGTTTACTTCTTTTTCCTCTGTTGAGAGACCTTTGTTGTGAGGTATAGAGTTGTATTTTATTTTACAGTTTGAGAGACTGTTCTTGTAATAGCCGCTAGTTTAAAATATTTTAAGGGTCTACTTTTGGTTTCGTTATCTCCGCATTTCGTTTCGGGGGCTGGAGGGTGATCGATTAATTCCCTGTTTCCGGACAGACCGTCGGGGCCCGCGGCTATTTTTAGTTGATAGGACTCGCGAAACGGAGAGCGGCGGCGAAATCGGTTCTGAATTCCGACGCCGGAATCTCCCGGAATAAATTCCGGAAGGTAGCTAACGGCTCAGATGGTTAACGCGGGTTATTTAGACAGACCGGACTCTAGTTCGCACCTGATTTGGACCCGTTTTAACTTGAACTGGGTTCTTTCCCTTTTACCAACTTAACCGTTCCCGTTATTTTCCCCCCCGTCGTATAACTCCCCTTAAACAAACCGTAACTCCCATAACTACCCACCCCCTCTAACTACCCTTAACTACCTGTAACTCCAATAACTACCCACCCCCTCTAACTACCCTTAACTACCCGTAACTCCCCTAACTACCCACTCCTACCCACTACCCGTAACTCCCATAACTACCCACTCCCTCTAACTACCCATTCCCCCATAACCACCCGTAACTCCCTTTAACTACCCACTCCCCTTAAACCACCACACTCCCCCTTAACTACCCGTATTCCCCACAATTCCCCTACGTACGAAACCCCATTTCCCCAACCCTTCTATTTCCCAACCAAATCCTTCTGCTTCCTCACCGACTGCACGGAGGACCCAAGAGGCGAGACCAAGGAAGGAGAAGGAGGCGTCCTCACATTCCTTGTAGCCGAACGCGCAGGACCGGCTCGCCTCTTCCTCCGACAACCGAGGTGAGCACGCTAGGGTTTTGCCTTCTCACCCCGTTCTTGGTTGGAGCGGACGAGAGGGGGGGGGGGAGAAAGGAAAAAGAAGGGGGCAAGGGCATCGCGGGAATCCGGCGCGCACGGCGGCACCGCATGCGGACTGCCGCATGCGGGCGCCGCCGCTTGCGGGCGGCGCCGCATGCGGGCTGCCGCATGCGGGCTGCCGCTTGCGGGCGGCCCCGCATGCGGGCTGCCGCATGCGCGCCGCCGCTTGCGGGCGGCGCCGCATGCGAGCTGCCGCATGCGGGCGCCGCCGCTTGCGGGCGGCACCGCATGCGGACTGCCGCATGCGGGCGCCGCCGCTTGCGGGCGGCGCCGCATGCGGGCTGCCGCATGCGGGCCGCCGCTTGCGGGCGGCCCCGCATGCGGGCTGCCGCATGCGCGCCGCCACTTGCGGGCGGCGCCGCATGCGGGCTGCCGCATGCGGGCGCCGCCGCTTGTGCGCCGCCGCATGCGGGCGCCGCCGCATGCGGGCGCTGCCGCTTGCGGGCACCGCCGCATGCGGGCGCCGCCGCTTGCGGGCACCTCCGCATGCGGACGGCCGCACGCTGTTAGTACACCGCCCAGCCGTGCGGGGCCAGGCGCGTACCTGTGCGTATTATACGCAAGGTGAGAGGGCGCCGGGCGCTCTAATCATTAGTCTGACAAAGCCTTAAGTTGCTGACTCCCATATGACAGATTCGTGTAGGTCCGGGCGGGCACCCGAGACGCGAGAGAACCTTACATCAGTCAGGAGCGCGATAACAAGGTGGGTTTACGGTCGAGGCTGAGTATTATGTTGGTAATCCGACAGGGACTTTTCATTATTTAACGGTACTAACGTTGATGGTTTCTATGATGTACTACCTTACCCCGTGACATGGTGACATGGTTACTTGGATACTTGGTTACTTGGTTACTTGGTTACTGGTTACTTATGCTCGAGCTGCGACACGCGCACCCGCGGTTTGGCCACCGCAAAGGGTGCTCTTTTCCGGAAAGGCGGTCTTTGACCCGTGTTACCCCACGAGGTGACGTAGTGGGGGGCCCCTGACCGCTGGGGGGTCTGAGGCAGCGATGGGACTGCCGGGATTGGATCCCGATGTAGTCAGGTGTGAGACCGCCGGGATTGGATCCCGACGCGGTCAGGTGTGGGACTGCCGGGATTGGATCCCGATGTAGTCAGGTGTGAGACCGCCGGGATTGGATCCCGACGCGGTCAGGTGTTACAGGTGTTACCGGGGTTACAGGTGCTACAGGTGGTACAGGTGGTTGCGAGTTACCATTACGAGTAGAGCGGTTGTTCCGGCTAGCATTACTTTGTGGCTTGGTATTACTTTACTGCTTTAGTACTATTTTGATGATAGTGTCGCTGACTACCCACTCTATGACAGGTACCTCCAGGGGGTAGAGGTAGGCGACGGTGAGGCCGAGTTGGTAGCAGTCGGTCTGAGGGAGCCCTAGTATGCTGTTTTATTTACCTTCTCTGCATTTCATTCAGAACTGTAGGTTAATGTGTGGTTCTCGATACCCTTGTGGGGTCGTGTGGATGTTGAATTCTTTCTTTCTACTTATGCACTACTATTTCCGTTATTGTCCCCGTTTGGCCGCTTTCAAAGCAACATGACTAGAAAAGAAAAGAACTTCGAAAACTATTAAAAAAAAACCTTGGGTCGTGTGGACCTGCTTTCAAAACTGTGAGTTTATCCTTTCAACTTGATTGGCCACGGGTATTGTTTAGTCTTCATGCACCGTACTACTTCGAACTGTTGTGATTAAATGGGAAAATGATTGCTCATAATCGGCTATTGTAGCAGCCGCGACGCCGTGCATATACAGAGGAGACTCTGCCCGAATTTCGAGTGAATCTGTATATGTGGCGGGTCTGGGCACGCGCCGGGGAAGGAGGTTTCTAAACAAAAAAATTCGTACGCACTTTACGCGTACTTTGAAGTATCGTTTCCGCTAAAATAAAACCCCCGGGGCGTGACAGATTAAGATGGTATCAGAGACTTTGCTTTAATCACAACAGTGACAACCCAACATCCACCGAGATATCACACTTAACTACGAATAAATGAAATGTGTGGGACGTAAGGTTGTAGGACGTGAGTGAACGTGGGGGAAAGGGGAATCTGTGTGATTTATTTACGCACGGTTTTCGTGGGACGCTGGAGGCTTCTAATTTGGAAGCCACTTGCCCGATTAAGCTAGGGCGGCTATTTTGCCCTTGGGATTTAATAGTGATTCCCTTGAAGGAGTACGACGTTATTCTGGGCATGTACTGGCTCTCAAGGTACCAAGTGCTTATCGACTGCGATAAGCGGATGGTACAACTACAAGAACCAAGTTTCCCTAAGAATGCGTACCTAGCGTGCAAAAGCACCTCCTTCCCGGCAGTCATCTCAGCGACTCGAGCCAGGAGTCTGATAGAGGGTGGGTGTGTAGCCTTTTTGGCATCGGTAGATCTAGTTACTCGACCCTCGACGACACCTTCAGACATCCCGGTGGTGAGGGACTTTCCCGATGTCTTTCCGACGGAGCTGCCTGGGATACCCCCTGAAAGGGAGGTGGTGTTCCCTATTGAACTCTTGCCAGGTACTCAACCTATAACGAAGGCACCCTACCGAATGGCCTTCGCGGAGTTGAAGGAGTTAAAAGCGCAGCCGGAAGACCTCTTGGACAAAGGGTTTGTCAGGCCGAGTGTGTCACCCTGGGGCGCACCAGCGCTTTTCGTACGGAAGAAGGATGGGAGCCTGCGACTCTGTATCGATTACAGAGGAATAAACAAGGTCACGGTGAAAAATAAGTACCCCCTGCCCAGAATCGACGACCTCTTCGACCAACTACGAGGAGCGACGGTCTTTTCAAAAATTGATCTACAGTCTGGCTACCACCAGCTCCGGGTTCGGAACGAGGACATTCCGAAGACCGCTTTCCGGACCCGGTATGGCCATTACGAGTTACGGTCATGCCGTTCGGACTTACGAACGCCCCCGCAGTCTTTATGGACATGATGAACCGGGTCTTCAGACCATTCTTAGATCGGTTCGTGGTGGTCTTCATCGATGATATACTAATCTACTCATCCACCGACGAGGAGCACGAGGATCACTTACGAACGATTCTTCAAACCCTCAGGGAGCAGAAGCTGTACGCTAAACTCAAAAAGTGTGAGTTCTGGCTACGCGAAGTGGGATTCCTGGGGCATGTGATCTCGGCAAAGGGAATCGCCGTAGACCCCAAGAAGGTGGAATCGGTGATAGACTGGCAGCCGCCCACAACGGTGACGGAGATCCGCAGTTTCCTGGGGCTGGCGGGGTATTATAGACGCTTTGTCGAGGGTTTCTCGAAGATTGCGACCCCTCTAAACCGGTTGACCAAGAAAGGAGAAAAGTTTGTATGGACGGCCAAATGCCAGGAAAGTTTTGAAGAACTCAAAAGAAGGCTAACCGAGGCACCGATACTTGTACAACCAACACCCGGTGAGGACTATGAGGTGTACTGCGACGCTTCAAGAATCGGCCTTGGGGGTGTGTTAATGCAGCAGGGGAAGGTAATAGCCTATGCATCTAGGCAACTAAAGGACTACGAAAGAAACTACCCAACACACGACCTAGAGCTGGCTGCAGTGGTCTTCGTCCTGAAGTTATGGAGACACTATCTCTTTGGTGTCCATTGTAACATCTTCTCAGATCACCAAAGTCTTAAATACCTGTTCACACAAAAGGAACTAAACCTGCGGCAGAGACGGTGGCTTGAATTACTGAAGGATTACGACCTAACGATCCAATACCACCCCGGGAAAGCAAACGTGGTAGCAGACGCTCTGAGCAGGAAGGGGCGACTGGAGGGAGGATCGGTAGGTGCGATAACTGAGCAGAGCGACTTGATCGCAGAATTTTCTCGACTAGGGTTGGAAGTAGTGTCAGCGGGCACGGTTGCGCAACTTCTAACTCTGGTAGTCAAGCCAACACTGTTAGAAAAGATTCGAGAGGGACAGCAGGCGGACTCGCACTTACAGCTCGTAAGAGACAAGATCTCACCGGATCAGGAAGGGGACTTTTCATTAAAAAGCGATGATACCCTACGGTTCCGCGGGCGGATTTGCGTGCCGGATACCCCGGAATTAAAGAAGGAAATTCTGTCCGAAGCACACAGCGCCCCTTATACAGCGCATCCAGGAGGCACAAAGATGTACAGGGACCTCAAGCAGACCTTCTGGTGGCCCAAGATGAAGAGGGATGTAACCCAATTTGTAGCTCATTGCCTGGTGTGTCAACAAATAAAGGCGGAACATCAACGACCGGCGGGAAAATTACAACCCTTACCGGTACCGGAGTGGAAGTGGGATCATATCACCATGGACTTTGTCACCGGGTTCCCACGTTCACCACAAGGACACGACACAATATGGGTTGTGGTGGACCGGCTGACTAAGTCAGTGCACTTCCTGCCGATTCACACAACCTGGACCAGAGAGCGGTTGGCTCAAGTCTATCTCAGCGAGATAGTGAGACTGCATGGGGTACCGGCATCGATCACATCAGACAGAGACACGCGTTTTGTCTCGAAGTTTTGGCAGAGTCTGCAACAAGCCTTGGGGACAAAATTGCACTTCAGCACAGCCTTCCACCCTCAGACAGACGGGCAGTCGGAGCGAGTGATACAGACACTAGAAGACCTGCTCCGGGCCTGTGTACTCGATTGGGGAGTCGGTTGGGAGCGATACCTACCACTGGTAGAATTCGCTTACAACAATAGCCACCAAGCCAGCATACTGATGGCACCCTACGAAGCTTTATACGGGAGACGCTGCCGATCCCCGATCTGTTGGGACGATTTGGGAGAACGAAAGCTCTTGGGACCCGACTTGGTAGAAGAAACAGAAGCGAAGGTGCGTCTCATCAGACAGCGCTTACTAACTGCCCAGAGTCGACAAAAGAGCTACGCGGATCGAAGACGCCGCGATTTAGAGTTCCAGGTGGGAGAACACGTGTTTTTGCGGGTCTCGCCGTCCAGGGGAATCAAGCGATTCGGGTTAAAAGGCAAGCTAAGCCCGCGGTTCGTGGGGCCATTCGAGATCCTGGAACGGATCGGCCCAGTGGCTTACCGCCTTGCCCTACCACCGAACCTCAACCGGATTCGTGACGTGTTCCACGTTTCGATGCTCAAGAAATACCTCCCCGACCCGTCGCATGTGCTGGACGTCTCGACACTCGAACTAAAGGAGGACCTAAGTTTCGAGGAAACCCCTGTGCGAATACTAGCAAGAGAAAGCAAGACGCTCCGAAACCGAGACATTCCCTATGTGAAGGTACACTGGAACAACCACGAGGAGCGGGAAGCGACATGGGAACTAGAATCAAAGATGAGAGAGGGCTATCCTTATCTCTTTACCGAAAATCAGGATTGAGTTTCGAGGACGAAACTCGTTTTAAGAGGTGAGTGGTGTAATAGCCGCTAGTTTAAAATATTTTAAGGGTCTACTTTTGGTTTCGTTATCTCCGCATTTCGTTTCGGGGGCTGGAGGGTGATCGATTAATTCCCTGTTTCCGGACAGACCGTCGGGGCCCGCGGCTATTTTTAGTTGATAGGACTCGCGAAACGGAGAGCGGCGGCGAAATCGGTTCTGAATTCCGACGCCGGAATCTCCCGGAATAAATTCCGGAAGGTAGCTAACGGCTCAGATGGTTAACGCGGGTTATTTAGACAGACCGGACTCTAGTTCGCACCTGATTTGGACCCGTTTTAACTTGAACTGGGTTCTTTCCCTTTTACCAACTTAACCGTTCCCGTTATTTTCCCCCCCGTCGTATAACTCCCCTTAAACAAACCGTAACTCCCATAACTACCCACCCCCTCTAACTACCCTTAACTACCTGTAACTCCAATAACTACCCACCCCCTCTAACTACCCTTAACTACCCGTAACTCCCCTAACTACCCACTCCTACCCACTACCCGTAACTCCCATAACTACCCACTCCCTCTAACTACCCATTCCCCCATAACCACCCGTAACTCCCTTTAACTACCCACTCCCCTTAAACCACCACACTCCCCCTTAACTACCCGTATTCCCCACAATTCCCCTACGTACGAAACCCCATTTCCCCAACCCTTCTATTTCCCAACCAAATCCTTCTGCTTCCTCACCGACTGCACGGAGGACCCAAGAGGCGAGACCAAGGAAGGAGAAGGAGGCGTCCTCACATTCCTTGTAGCCGAACGCGCAGGACCGGCTCGCCTCTTCCTCCGACAACCGAGGTGAGCACGCTAGGGTTTTGCCTTCTCACCCCGTTCTTGGTTGGAGCGGACGAGAGGGGGGGGGGAGAAAGGAAAAAGAAGGGGGCAAGGGCATCGCGGGAATCCGGCGCGCACGGCGGCACCGCATGCGGACTGCCGCATGCGGGCGCCGCCGCTTGCGGGCGGCGCCGCATGCGGGCTGCCGCATGCGGGCTGCCGCTTGCGGGCGGCCCCGCATGCGGGCTGCCGCATGCGCGCCGCCACTTGCGGGCGGCGCCGCATGCGGGCTGCCGCATGCGGGCGCCGCCGCTTGCGGGCGGCACCGCTTGCGGGCGGCACCGCATGCGGACTGCCGCATGCGGGCGCCGCCGCTTGCGGGCGGCGCCGCATGCGGGCTGCCGCATGCGGGCTGCCGCTTGCGGGCGGCCCCGCATGCGGGCTGCCGCATGCGCGCCGCCACTTGCGGGCGGCACCGCATGCGGGCTGCCGCATGCGGGCGCCGCCGCTTGTGCGCCGCCGCATGCGGGCGCCGCCGCATGCGGGCGCTGCCGCTTGCGGGCACCGCCGCATGCGGGCGCCGCCGCTTGCGGGCACCTCCGCATGCGGACGGCCGCACGCTGTTAGTACACCGCCCAGCCGTGCGGGGCCAGGCGCGTACCTGTGCGTATTATACGCAAGGTGAGAGGGCGCCGGGCGCTCTAATCATTAGTCTGACAAAGCCTTAAGTTGCTGACTCCCATATGACAGATTCGTGTAGGTCCGGGCGGGCACCCGAGACGCGAGAGAACCTTACATCAGTCAGGAGCGCGATAACAAGGTGGGTTTACGGTCGAGGCTGAGTATTATGTTGGTAATCCGACAGGGACTTTTCATTATTTAACGGTACTAACGTTGATGGTTTCTATGATGTACTACCTTACCCCGTGACATGGTGACATGGTTACTTGGATACTTGGTTACTTGGTTACTTGGTTACTGGTTACTTATGCTCGAGCTGCGACACGCGCACCCGCGGTTTGGCCACCGCAAAGGGTGCTCTTTTCCGGAAAGGCGGTCTTTGACCCGTGTTACCCCACGAGGTGACGTAGTGGGGGGCCCCTGACCGCTGGGGGGTCTGAGGCAGCGATGGGACTGCCGGGATTGGATCCCGATGTAGTCAGGTGTGAGACCGCCGGGATTGGATCCCGACGCGGTCAGGTGTGGGACTGCCGGGATTGGATCCCGATGTAGTCAGGTGTGAGACCGCCGGGATTGGATCCCGACGCGGTCAGGTGTTACAGGTGTTACCGGGGTTACAGGTGCTACAGGTGGTACAGGTGGTTGCGAGTTACCATTACGAGTAGAGCGGTTGTTCCGGCTAGCATTACTTTGTGGCTTGGTATTACTTTACTGCTTTAGTACTATTTTGATGATAGTGTCGCTGACTACCCACTCTGTGACAGGTACCTCCAGGGGGTAGAGGTAGGCGACGGTGAGGCCGAGTTGGTAGCAGTCGGTCTGAGGGAGCCCTAGTATGCTGTTTTATTTACCTTCTCTGCATTTCATTCAGAACTGTAGGTTAATGTGTGGTTCTCGATACCCTTGTGGGGTCGTGTGGATGTTGAATTCTTTCTTTCTACTTATGCACTACTATTTCCGTTATTGTCCCCGTTTGGCCGCTTTCAAAGCAACATGACTAGAAAAGAAAAGAACTTCGAAAACTATTAAAAAAAAACCTTGGGTCGTGTGGACCTGCTTTCAAAACTGTGAGTTTATCCTTTCAACTTGATTGGCCACGGGTATTGTTTAGTCTTCATGCACCGTACTACTTCGAACTGTTGTGATTAAATGGGAAAATGATTGCTCATAATCGGCTATTGTAGCAGCCGCGACGCCGTGCATATACAGAGGAGACTCTGCCCGAATTTCGAGTGAATCTGTATATGTGGCGGGTCTGGGCACGCGCCGGGGAAGGAGGTTTCTAAACAAAAAAATTCGTACGCACTTTACGCGTACTTTGAAGTATCGTTTCCGCTAAAATAAAACCCCCGGGGCGTGACAGTTCTAGTGAGGATATTTTTGTATTGAGAACTTGTACACTGATTTATTTATTGGAGATATCTCCCTTTTGGATTTTTGTGTATCAGAGGACTTTTTATACGATCGTATTTGGGGAGATGGATATTGTATTATTTTCAGTTTTTAGTAGTTTACTTTCAGCTCTGGTATCTGTATACTGTAGTTGATTCTTTTTGCAGGTTAGACGCTTCGTCTGTACGGCAGTTTCCGTACAGATGGCGGATCTGTTAGCGAGCCCGGGCTGAAGGAAGGATACCCAAGGTGAATGCGGCTCGGGCTATTTATAGGCCCAAAGAAACAAATCCGAAAATACCCTATGTGTCCCCGGATTCGGGCGCTGGACCACGATTCAGGCGCCCGAATCCGGCGGAACACCACACCGAGGAAAAGTGCCCGAAACGCCCTCGTGCAGCCACGTGTCCCGCACAGCAAACAGCTGTGCGGGGCGCGCCGGGAGTGGCCACGTGGCCCTCCCGGAGACCGACGCGTGTCCCGCACAGCAAACAGCTGTGCGGGCCGCGCGCGGTGCCGCCGCGTGGCGTCTCCCCGGTCAAACGGGTAGGTGGCGCCCGCGAATGGCAGGGTGCCTCTGTCCTGCTACTATCGCGGTCACACGTGCGGGCAGGCGCCGCCTGACAGCCTGCCTCGCACGCGCCCCGAGGCGCTCGCCCGCGTCCCCGTGCGCCGCGCCTCGTGAGCCCGCAAATCACGCGCCGCCACGTGTCCCCTGCACCCGGTCCACGCACCCCACTTCGGGTTTCGTGGACCACGCCGCATGCACCGACCAACCGGGGACTGTCACGTGTCCCCGCCATGGTTCATGCACCGCCGCGCCAACTCTATAGACCGCGCACCATGAGCCCGCCAATCAGGCGGCGCTACGTGTCCCTGCGCCGAGTCTGTGCACCCAGCCGCCACGCTCTGTGGACCGAGCGCCGTAAACCGGCCAATAACAGGCCGCCACGTGGCATGCCGGCGGTCCATGACCCCTCCATGCACCGAAATCCAATAAAAACTTCCTGGAGTCCCTTTTTGGGCCTCCGAACTCAGAATCAAACAAGCAAATAGCCGTTTTCAAGCATTTTTCCGCGCTGAATCCAAATCCAACCTTTGTTTGGCAAAAAACCATTTCAAAAATTCGGCAAATGCAGCCGAAGGCCAATACAGCTAAAGATACCTCATAGGGTCCATCTGTGGCATCCCTTTGGTGCACTATGGGCCAGATACACCAACACTAGGTGTTCTATATAGTGGATTCACCGAAAAAGTTGCATGGGAACCTGGATCACTACATCCTCCACCTCTAAAAGGAAGTTTCGTCCCCGAAACAAGGAAAACAAAACAGGCGTACCTCAGCCGGAAGCCTCGAACAGAAAGGGATAGGTATCTCTCATCACCATCTCTAGCTCCCAAGTAGCCTCACGCTCCTCGTGATTGCTCCACAAGATCTTCACATACAGAATGGCGCGATTGTGTAATTCCCTTACCTCACGAGCAAGAATTCGCAACGGGCGCTCCTCATATCCAAGGTCCTCGCCGACCTCCAAGGAAGTGAAGTCAATCACGTGCGAAGGATCAAAAACATATCTTCTCAGAACCGAGACGTGGAAAACATCATGAACTCCGGCCAGGCGTGGAGGAAGGGCAACTCTGTAAGCCACAGGGCCTACTCTCTCAAGTACCTCGAAGGGTCCAATAAAGTGGGGACTGAGATTCCCCTAAACTCCAAATCTCCGGACCCCTTTCGAAGGCGAGACCTTCAAAAAGACATGATCACCAATCTGGAACTCTAGGTCTCACCGTCGAGTATCTGCGTAGCTCCTCTGACGACTCTGGGCTATCTCAAGATGTCGGCGAACTAATCTGACTTTCTCCTCTGCCTCCAGCAGTAAATCAGGTCCCAAAGTCCTCCTCTCACCCACGTCACTCTAATACAAGGGCGACCGACACTTGCGTCCATACAACTCCTCAAACGGAGCCATCTGAATGCTCGCCTGATAGCTGTTGTTGTACGCAAACTCAACCAATGCTAAGTGCCGGTACCACCCCCCTCCAAAATCCATAACGCACGCTCTCAACATGTCCTCGAGGGTCTGTATGGTGCGCTCGGACTAGCCATCAGTCTGTGGGTGGAATGCTGTGCTAAAGCAAAGCTGTGTCCCCAAGGCTGACTGTAGACTCCCCCAAAAATGCGATACAAACCTCGGGTCCCTATCTGATACAATCGAGGCGGGTACTCCGTGTAGCCTCACCACCTCATCCAAATACAACTGTGCAAGTCGCTCCAATGGCCAAGTCATCTATACAGGTAAGAAGTGAGCAGACTTTGTTACGGCATTTTGGTATTGGCATATTTCGTGAGTCAACTCAGTGAGTTAAGTCGGAGTCTTAAAGGGATCAAATTGTCAATCAGCAATCAAAGACTTAGAGAAGATTCAACAAGAGCTCAAGTTGACACTCAGTGTCTTGAATCTTGAAGATTGAAGTTGAAGAATTGTGGATCAGTTACATCAATCTCAAGAAGAAAGTATTCAAGAGGATCAGGTATGTTTAACTAAATAATTGTGGTGATCCGAATACTTTCTTATAGTGTAGAAACACTTGGATGAACTTTTAATTGCATAATAATCAAAAACTGGTGTTCGGACTTGTTCAAGATCCGGATCAGAGCCAACGATCCGGATCCCGAAGGTTGTTGCTTCATACAAGACTTCGATCCGGATCCATGCAATTTCCGATCCGGATCCCGAATGTTAAGTTTTCTGATTTGTATGAACGATCTGGATCGGGCCTTGCAATCCGGATCCCGAACCCTTGGTTTTCTGGAATCGTCAATCTCGTTACGACGATCCGGATCGCAATAAATCTGATCCGGATCACCGTCCTGAAAATTTCCAGATAAGGTATGTTTTTGATTCTTATCTCTTTCCAAAGGTTTCTAAACTATAAATAGACACTTAGGGTTTCTCAAAAACGTGGGAGCTACGGCCGATCTTTTTATAAAACTCTTGAGAGCAACCCTAGAGGCTAGGTTTTTATCGATCTTCTTTATAGCCTCTTTTAGGTCAATTCGACGGTTCTTCCAAGATCTATCTTTTATCGAATTGATCTAATCTTTGCTTAGAGATTTTTCCCATGGATCTTCATTGATAATCTAAGCAAAGGATCACCATCGAAGTCAATATTCTTATCGACTGAGTTTGCGTCGTGGATTCGACGTGGCATCGTGGATTCGGTGTGCTAAAGGCGTTTCGTGGATTCGAAACGTGTGCTCGTGGATTCGAGTGGCGTTCGTGGATTCGAATGTGTGCAGTGGGCGTGCAAAATCGGTGGAGCGCGAGGTCCAAGAAATTGAAGGAGGGGTTAAATCCGTGGAGACGGTAATCACCTTGTTATTCTTCTTTTCTTAGGGATTGTTATTGCGTGGATATCCAACCGGTCAGCGCAAGGTCCGAAGAAGCAGAAGGAGGGGTTTGAGTCCGTGGAGTCGGTAATCACCTTGTTATTCTTCTATTCTTATTGGATTGTTATTGCGTGTTGGTCCCGTGGTTTTTCTCCTGGATTGGAGTTTCCACGTAAATCTCGGTGTGCTGTTTTTATTTTCCGCATTAGTTTTTATTTTGCACTGAGATTGAGTTTTTAAGTATTACACCTATTCACCCCCCCTCTAGTTGTTTGATAGTACCTATTTAGATCCTTTGGGATTAATAACTCTACAATTGGTATCAGAGAGGGTTTTAGATTTATCTATCTTGATGGGTGAAAGTGGTAATATTTATAGACCTCCTCTTTTTGATGGGACTAATTATGCTTATTGGAAAGTGCGGATGAGAGCTTTTCTCATCGCAATTGATGAGCGGGTATGGCAATCCGTGGAATACGGTTGGGTGCATCCTGTTGAGGAAGTAGGAAATTCTACTACCCCAAAACCTCGCTCTAGATGGTCCAAAGAGGAATTTGAAAGATCTTCTTACAATGGGAAAGGTATGAACGCTTTATTTAATTCTCTTTCCTCGACTGAGTTCACACGAATTTCCGCGTGTGAAACCGCGAAGGAAATTTGGGATATTCTCAAAATTACACATGAGGGTACTAATCTTGTAAAAATTCAAAAGCTCCAGATGCTTACTAGTCAATTTGACTCTATTCATATGGAAGAGCATGAATTGTTTACAGATTATTACACTAGACTTCAAGATGTAATAAATACTTGTGCTAATTTAGGAGAAAAGATCCCGGAGTCGAAAGTTGTAAGAAAGATACTTCGGACTCTTCCGGAACGGTTTAGGGCAAAAGTTACCGCCATTGAAACCGTTAGTCATCCGGATGAGATGAGTGTAGAGGAATTAGTAGGTGCTTTGCAAACTTATGAAATGACTTTTCCTACTAATCAAGGTTCTTCCAAGTCTTCTTCTAAGCTTACAGGTATTGCATTCAAATCAACAAAGGAAGAAGATAGCGAATCGAGTTCCGACGATGAAATCTCTTTTGCCGAATTTGAAGAACAATTGGCGCGGATCGTAAAGAAATTTCGTCGGAAATTTTGGAAGAATCGAACCGATGGATCTTCATCCACGAAACCTTCTAAAGGATCATCGGTTTCTAAATCCTCTAACCTCAAAAGCTTTGCAAAACCCTCTAAAGAAAAAGAGAAAGATGATTTTGAAGGGGAAATCCAATGCTATCGATGCAAAGGCTACGGCCATTTTTCAACGGATTGTCCTTCTCCGAAATCATATAAAAAGAGGGCTTTGCAAGCAAAAACTTGGGACGATTCTACTTCTAATGAATCGACCTCAAGTAAAGAGGAAAAAATCGTTGCTTCTCATGCCTCTCATTTTCCCTCTTCTAATAATTGTTTATCATCTTTAGTCACTGACTCTACTCCTTTGATTTTGTATGAAACATCAACAACCGGCGGAGAGTCATTAAGTGAGGGGGAGTCGAACGAGGAAGAACTCATTGAGGCATATCAACAACTTCTTGCGGAATCTAAGAAGATGGCCAAACATATCAAGAAGTTGAGAAAGCAACGACTTGAAGATCAAGACGAGAATCATGCTTTAAAGATAAAACTTCGTGATCTCGAGGAGGAACGAGAACGTTTATTGGAAAACAATAAAATCCTCCAAGAAGAGCGAAACCAATCGGAGACAAACGCTAAATCATATATGGACAAGATTGGTTTTCTAGAAAAACAGTTTGAGGATATTCATGTCACCAATCAAGCTTTGACCAAGCAAGTCCATCAACTTAAATCCGACATACAAAGGATTTCAACCGGTTCGAAGAAACATGTTTGTATGTCCGGATTAGGTCAAACAAGCAAGGTTGGTTTGGGATTCAAAAAGGACCAAACTGTGCATGCTTCAAGTTCCACAATGAAATTGAAAGGAAGAACGTGTCACTTATGTGGACTTGAAGGACATTTGGTGAAGAATTGCCCGAAAAAGAGAAAGAAAAATCCTTCGGCAACTTCATCTACGGAGCGAACTCAACGGAATCAAAAGACACATCAAGTTAAAGGAGTTCACTCAACCCACCAAAGGTCCGAGCCACAACATCAATCATACAAGTGGATCATTGCGAGGCAAAGACCTAAGGTGGACCAACAGTCAAAGCGGACAACCCCCGGTCACAACGAATCAAGACAACCCAAAATCCAGCGATTTTGGATTCGGAAAGGTGATATCTTTCCTTGTCTTAAGTTCTAAATAGCTTATGACTATATGTAATGCTTTGATTGGTTTTCCCTTCATATCTTTCTTAATCTTTGCATTACATGTTTTTCAATGCTCTTCGTTTTTATACTTTGTTTTGAACAAAAGGGTTTTTACTGAACAAGTGCATTGAATAAAAAGGGCTTCACCTTTATTCACTCCAAATTAATTTTATTTGGATTATCAACTTTACTCCTTAATCATAATCTTGAAGATACTTCATTATAGGAGTTTTTGATATTATAAGCATCAAATTTTAGAAATCATGTGTGATCTTTAGATGCTTAATCTATCTCGGTTGTGTGAATTCATTGTGATAAACGTGAGACAACCGATTGATTAAAATTTGGGATTTAATTCTTTCACGTAAGAGATTGCATTCTTACAAGGGTAAATAAGTGAATTTTAAAAGATGTGGAAAGAGTTACATCCGAAAGGAGTGTGAAAACTACCACCACATGTAGGAAAGAGCTGCCACCCCGGTCGTCTGGTTTGTGTGTGAAGCTACCACATGTTATGGATGCTTGATAGTATTTTATGAGAAAATCTTTAGTGGAAGCATTTGGAGATTTATATGCAAAGCTCTTATATTTTGAATAATCTCCTGGTTGGTATAAGGTGGGATAGTTGAAAGATGCTCAAAGAGCCACCCTTAGGTATTTTAGTGCTTATCTCAAATTTGAAAGGGTAAGAAATCAAATTGATGTCATTTGGAAATCTCTGTAAGTCATCTTTGTACATCCGTTACATCTTGATAGACTTTGGATCTCAAGATTATTTTTGATGACTTGTGTTTGATGAATATAACATGAAAAACGGTTTATAATGTTTTACCTTTATTTTTCATGATTTCGGAGTAAATCTTTTTAATTCTTGTGAAATTAATTGGATTGAATGACATCTTGTTAATTCATTGGTTAAAGCACTTAAATTGTTTTCTTGATGGAATACAAATCGGTATTTGAAAAGATTCTAAAATTTGGATTTGTTTCAAGGAATTATTTGTTTTTTTGCCTTCTGGTACCGGTACGCAATCTGCATTTTTGTTATATACCGGAACTGAGCTTTTATCTCTCTTTCTCTTTGAACTGATGTTGTTAGTGATTTCCTTTTGTCTAGTATGTTCACTTTTTGACAATTTGTGACAAAAAGGGGGAGAAGAGAAATGACGGAGATGAGATCATCAAGAGAAACGAAACGAAAATGGAAAAATGGGGGAGAACGGAAAATGATGATCGTACCACAAAGGGGGAGAACATAGATGCTCAAGAACATGGAGAACATGTTAGAGATGCTCAAGATAGGGGGAGACAAAGAAAAAATTGAAAGAGCCGAAAAACAAAAGAACCAAAAGGAAGACGGATCAAATGTAGGATTCTAATTTCTAACGACTAACGTTTGATTTTGTTTTGGAGTTTTGTTTTGCAGGAATTACATCACTTTAAGACTCCAAGTCCTAAGTCATAGAGTATGTTCTAGGACTGTTTGGTTCAAATGTAATTTTGTATTTATTGGATCTTTCACGCAAAGAAAATCAATGTTTTGGTGATGACATTGAATTTTGATTTTTTGGTTTAAGATGAGTGACTTGAGCGTTTTTATGTATTTTTGGGTTTTGTCACGAAATTGCCAAAGGGGGAAATTGTTACGGCATTTTGGTATTGGCATATTTCGTGAGTCAACTCAGTGAGTTGAGTCGGAGTCTTAAAGGGATCAAATTGTCAATCAGCAATCAAAGACTTAGAGAAGATTCAACAAGAGCTCAAGTTGACACTCAGTGTCTTGAATCTTGAAGATTGAAGTTGAAGAATTGTGGATCAGTTACATCAATCTCAAGAAGAAAGTATTCAAGAGGATCAGGTATGTTTAACTAAATAATTGTGGTGATCCGAATACTTTCTTATAGTGTAGAAACACTTGGATGAACTTTTAATTGCATAATAATCAAAAACTGGTGTTCGGACTTGTTCAGGATCCGGATCAGAGCCAACGATCCGGATCCCGAAGGTTGTTGCTTCATACAAGACTTCGATCCGGATCCATGCAATTTCCGATCCGGATCCCGAATGTTAAGTTTTCTGATTTGTATGAACGATCCGGATCGGGCCTTGCAATCCGGATCCCGAACCCTTGGTTTTCTGGAATCGTCAATCTCATTACGACGATCCGGATCGCAATAAATCTGATCCGGATCGCCGTCCTGAAAATTTCCAGATAATGTATGTTTTTGATTCTTATCTCTTTCCAAAGGTTTCTACACTATAAATAGACACTTAGGGTTTCTCAAAAACGTGGGAGCTACGGCCGATCTTTTTATAAAACTCTTGAGAGCAACCCTAGAGGCTAGGTTTTTATCGATCTTCTTTATAGCCTCTTTTAGGTCAATTCGACGGTTCTTCCAAGATCTATCTTTTATCGAATTGATCTAATCTTTGCTTAGAGATTTTTCCCATGGATCTTCATTGATAATCTAAGCAAAGGATCACCATCGAAGTCAATATTCTTATCGACTGAGTTTGCGTCGTGGATTCGACGTGGCATCGTGGATTCGGTGTGCTAAAGGCGTTTCGTGGATTCGAAACGTGTGCTCGTGGATTCGAGTGGCGTTCGTGGATTCGAACGTGTGCAGTGGGCGTGCAAAATCGGTGGAGCGCGAGGTCCAAGAAATTGAAGGAGGGGTTAAATCCGTGGAGACGGTAATCACCTTGTTATTCTTCTTTTCTTAGGGATTGTTATTGCGTGGATATCCAACCGGTCAGCGCAAGGTCCGAAGAAGCAGAAGGAGGGGTTTGAGTCCGTGGAGTCGGTAATCACCTTGTTATTCTTCTATTCTTATTGGATTGTTATTGCGTGTTGGTCCCGTGGTTTTTCTCCTGGATTGGAGTTTCCACGTAAATCTCGGTGTGCTGTTTTTATTTTCCGCATTGGTTTTTATTTTGCACTGAGATTGAGTTTTTAAGTATTACACCTATTCACCCCCCCTCTAGTTGTTTGATAGTACCTATTTAGATCCTTTGGGATTAATAACTCTACAGACTTGGTGAGTCTATCCACAATAACCCAAATCGCGTCTGCTCCACTCTGCGCCCTCGGCAGTCCTGTGACGAAATCCATAGTGATGTGGTCCCACTTCCACTCAGGGATTGGAAGACTCTGCAACTTGCCAGCAGGAACCCGGTGCTCTGCCTTCACTTGCTGACAAGTTAAACAGTGAGCCACAAATCTTCCAATGTCCCGCTTCATTCCGGACCACCAAAAGTGTGCCTTGAGGTCCTTATACATCTTAGTACCACCAAGATGAATGGTATAAGGTGTATAATGGGCCTCTCTCAAAATCTGGTCTCTGATCTCAGGATCCGTAGGCACACACACTCGGTCCCTGTACCGTAGTACTCCCGAGGTATCCACTGAAAAATCCCCTATCTGATCTGTCTGAATCTGTGCTCTGATCCTCGTCAAATGGGGGTCCTCACTCTGTGTCTCCCTAATCCTGTCCAACAGAGTGGGCTGCAAGACCATAGACATGAGTCTAGCAGAGACCCCAGGGGACACCACCTTAATCTGTAACCGCCTCAACTGCTCCACTAGCGGTGCCTGCTGCGTGATCAACATGCTCAAACTCTGCACTGACCTCCTGCTCAAAGCATCTGCTACAACATTGGCCTTGCCGGGATGATATAGGATACTCACATCATAGTCCTTTAGTAACTCTAACCACCGGCGTTGCCTCAAATTCAGCTCCTTTTGAGTAAACAAGTACTTCAAACTCTTATGATCAGTGTAGATTTCACAGTGCTCTCCATAGAGGTAATGCCGCCACAACTTCAAAGCGAACACCACAGCTACAAGCTCCAAATCATGAGTAGGGTAATTCTTCTCATAATCCTTTAATTGCCGTGAAGCATAAGCAATTACCCTACCATGTTGCATCAAAACACAACCCAAACCGCTGTGAGAGGTGTCACTATAGATCACGAATCCATCTCCCATCACTGGCAATGCTAAAACCGGAGCTGAAATCAATCTCCTCTTTAGCTCCTCAAAGTTCTGCTGGCACTGCTCAGTCCAAGCATACTTTATCCCCTTCCTAGTCAAACTGGTCAGGGGGTAAGAGAGCTTCGCAAAGCCCTCCACAAACCGACGATAATAACCTGCCAAGACCAAAAAGCTCCGAACCTCCGTAACCGTCGTCGGTCTCGGCCAATCCTGAATAGCATCAATCTTCGTCGGGTCTACTGCCACTCCTGCGGCTGATACAATATGGCCTAAGAATGCAACCTCCCGGAGCCAGAACTCGCACTTTTTAAACTTGGCATACAACTTCTTCTCTCGCAGAAGCTGCAGCACTATCCTCAGGTGCTCCTCATGCTCCATATCACTCCGGGAGTAAATCAAAATGTCGTCGATGAATACAACCACAAACTGGTCCAAGTACGGCTGAAATACCTGGTTCATTAAATCCATAAATGCAGCAGGGGCATTAGTCAAACCAAAAGGCATCACAGTGAACTCATAATGCCCATACCGGGATCTAAAGGCCGTCTTGGGGATGTCCTCGGCCCTCACTCTCAGCTGGTGGTAACCGGACTGAGAATCAATCTTGGAGAACACTGACGCTCCCTGCAGCTGATCGAACAAATCATCAATCCGTGGTAGGGGGTACTTGTTCCAGATAGTCACTTTGTTCAGCTCCCTGTAATCCACACACAAACGAAGCGACTCATCCTTCTTCTTCACAAACAATACCGGCGCTCCCCACGGAGATACACTGGGCCTAACAAAACCCCTGTCCATCAAATCCTGTAATTGGGCCTTCAACTCCCTCAGCTCGGCCGGTGCCATCCTATAAGGTGCCTTTGAGATTGGTTCGGTTCCTGGAACCACATCAATCACAAACTCTATCTCCCTCTCCGGCGGCATAGTCGTCAACTCCGGGGGAAACACATCTGGGAACTCGCGGACAATAGGAATATCCTCGAGCCCCAGTGCCAGCGTAGACACCTCTACAATCGTCACCAAGAAAGCGGTGCAGCCTCTGCTCATCATCCGCATAGACGTCGCCGAAGAAATAGTCACTGCAAACAAGGAGCTCTGGCAGCCTCTGAAGACAAACTCCTCCTGTCCATGCTCGCGGCGGGTCACAGTCCTCTCTCTGCAGTCTATGGTGGCAAAATACCGCGACAACCAATCCATGGCAAGTACAACATCGAAATCTTGGAGCTGCCGCAAAACAAGCAAGTCTGCCGGCAAGATCCAGGGTCCCAACTGTACAGGGCAATCCCTACAACACTCCTCGACATGCAAAATATGATCTGAAATCTGAACCTCTAATGCATGCGATAAAGAAAATACCTCTATACCATGTAGGGATGCAAATGCTCTACTAATGAATGAGTGCGATGCACCGGTATCAAAAAGAGCTCGAGTACGAACTGCAGAAATCAAAATAATACCTGCGACGACGTGGTCAGCCGCTGTAGCATCCTCAACCTGAGTGGCATAGACTCGCCCGCTCGGCGCTGGGGGACGTCGCTCTGGCTGTCGCGAGGAAGAAGAAGCATGATCGGGCCTACCGTAGGTCGCAGAAGGTCCTGCCGTCTGGTGAGGAAAATAGGGTGCTGAAGCCGAGGAAGGAACAGGAAGGCCTGCTCTGGGGCACGAACTCTGGAAGTGGCCAGTCTGCCCGCAACGGAAACAACCGCCCTGCCTCTGAGGACACAGAATCGGTGGGTGCGGCCCTCCACAAATAACACATCGGTCCTGGAGTGGCTGTCGCGAGGTCCGCTGCTGCTGCGAAGGCTGCTGCTGCTGCTGAGACTGACGGGGTGCTCCTGATCTCTGGCGCCCCTGGAACCCACGACCCTGAGGATGGAATCGTGGAGGTCTCGGGGGTCCATGCCGACTCGACTGCCACTCGTCCACCGGTGCGGGGCGCTTCGCCCCCGGAATCACTGCGGGAGCTGGAGCCCCCTCCTCCATCACCGCCTCTCCGTACTCAACATAAAGTGCCTGCTGTAGTGGCCCAGGTTTCCGTTCTGTTTTTCCCGTGAATCCCGGGTGTGAAACACCTATTATTGGTGTATTAGGTCCACAGTGCATCAAAGGGATGCTACGGATGGACACTGTGTGGTATTTACTGTTGGTTTGACCTTCGAAGGTAATTGCCAAATTTTATAGAAAGATTTGGACCAAGCGGAGGCCGTATTTGGATTCAGCGCGGAAAAACGCTTGAAAACGGCTTTTTATTTGTTGAAAACGGAGTCCGGATGCCCAAAAACGGACCCCCGGAAGTTTTCTGTGAAAAAAGGTGCATGGGGGGGACCTGTGGACCGGCCAGGGACACGTGGCGGCTTCTCATTGGGCCGGCGCACGCCCCCGGTCCACGGAAAGGGCGGCCGGTGCATGGTGGACCGGCGGGCCACGTGGCGGCACGCAGTTGGGCCGGTGCAAGGCGCGCGGCGGACGGGAGGGTGCGCGGGCAGCGCGGGCAGGCCGGGCAGGCGCGGAGGGGGCGCGGTGCACGGTGGACCGGGGCGCGCCACGTGGCGGCCCCGGGTTGGCTGGTCCATGTGCGCGTGGCGCACGCGGCGGCGGCCGTACGCGCACATGGGCGCACGTGGGCGCACGTGGCGGCGGCGCCCGCCGACAGCCGTGTCAGGCGGGGCCACGTGTCGCCACGCCGTTGGCTGGCACACCCACCCTGCCGCCAATCACGGGGGACACGTGGCGCTTCCCCGTTGGGCCCGCACGGCTGCCGCCTGTTTGGCGGACACGTGGCGGGCCGTGGGCCGGGTCGGACGGCCGGTTGGACGGGAAGGGATCCCGTGCGCGGGCGGGCTGGGCCGGGCCGCACTGTGCGCGCCCGGAAACCCCTGGGCCGGGCCGCACTGTAGCCGCCCGAATCGCGGGCCGGGCTGCACTGTTCACGCCCGAAAGTGGGCCTGGGCACTGTAGCTGCCCGAAAGTGGGGACACAGAGGTCTTTTTCCCAAAAGATTTTTGGGCCTATAAATAGCCCTTCCCCTCCCTTCTTTTTCTCTATTTTCTGAGAGAAAGAGAGAGAATCAGAGAGAGGTCATTGAAGAGAAGTTTTTCATCTTCTTATTTTCTACCTTGTGGTGCGTTCCCAGATTTTCTGGAAGTTCGACAGCGGCGATCCGGATTTTACAGTGTGCCTCGTTTTTTCCCCAATCTTGGCCCGTTATCGTCGAATTTCAGTCCGAGGAGTCCCCTGCGCAGTACAGGAGTCCTTTTTCGACAATTTCTTCGCCGGTGTGTTCCTAAGAGGTAGGGCTTCGTTTTCCATGTTGGTGGTTTCTCTGGATTCCAATTTCTTGGCACGATTCCCGAGGTGTTTTGACCCCCTCTTTTGCTGTTTGGGTTTTTGGACAGCGGCGACTTCGACGAATTATTTCTCAGCGTAGGAATATCAGATCGAGGCGATTCAGGAGTCGATTTTGGGCTAATTTTCGCGAGGAACGCAACCGTGATTTTTTTGAGATTTTAGGAGCTCGAGACAGAGGTGAAATTCCTTGTTTTGCGTGCTGATTGCAAAAACAGCAATTATGTGTTTGAAACTTGTAGTTTTTACACCGTGTACACTTGTGTGATGTTGTAGGATACTGTTTCAGCTGACGGTGTGCTTAGAGGACAGCGGGTATTTTCTGGGTGTGTTGTGCACGCTTTTCGAGGTGGGTGGTTGCGTTTCCCTCTTTGTTGACTTGCTCACTAGGAATAGTAGAGTTTCCCAATTATAAATGTGACAGTTAACTCGTGGTATATGAACCTATTGCATTGGCCCCCTAAATTAATTGATAGCTGCTATGTGATCAATCTGGGACAATGAAGTTGGACAATTGCTATATCTTAAACTGCATGCAAATAAATAATATTATAAAATGATTCTTTACAAGAAACCTTAGTCACTTTTCTAATACTTTTTAAAGGAATAATTGTATGTTTAATTGGACATCTAGTTAGGCCACTATTTTACTGCAGCACTGTATTATGGGATTTGACTTAGGAGAAAACATGTTTTACTGATATTCTTCTCTATCGATGCATGACGATCGAGTCAGACCGGGATCTTGAGATAGTGTAGTTGGATCTTGAGTCTGGGACAGTTTAGACTCTTCTTGGGGATTGGGGGATATAATGGCAACCGCGAATTTTGGGCGGTTGACCGGATGTTATTATCACATCAGATTGGGGATCAGGGTTGCATTAGTGGATGGAGTATTCCCACTTTGATCATGGTCATGATCTAGTCCTGCTATTGTGAGACATCGGTTACAGAGATGATTGATACAGAGACACTTTACTCGTGTGGGTCGCTCCCCTCGAGTGCCACTCCGGAGTAGGCTTTTTGACCGTGATGGGTGCCGGTCAGTTGGTGAGTTGTGAGTGATGACAGAGCAGGCAGTGCCAGTATTTCCTGGCCCTCTGATTGGGTTTCTTTGGGCAGTCAGCTTTATAGTTGCATATATACAGTTATCTTTTGGCACTGCATTTAGAGGCATAGTAGTGGTAGTTCCTTTTTCAGCAGTCTTTATTGCATACCACTGTTCTTCCTTTTGCCTCTTTATTCCTAGTCGGTGCGTCAGCATTAGAGGTTTTACCCGCTAGGGGAGGCTACTGGTTTATCTAGTAGTTCTCACCCCCATTGTTGTTTTCTGTCCTTTTCCCCTTTGTTTTGCAGAGTCATCTGTGGGAGCTGCTGGGCCTTCAGCGGCAGATCGAGGTAAGAGGATCGCCGACTAGCTAGATCGTCTACCCCAAGTGAGAGACTAGCGAGGTTTTTATTGTACCCCCTTTTGTATCTCAGACTTCAGTAGTTTCCTTTTGGGTCTGGCTTTGGCCAGCTGGTTGTATATTTATGGTGAGCTGGGAGTATATTGTACTTTTACTTCAGCTTGTAGCTTATTTCAGTCTGAGATTACTTTTAGTTTTATTAGTTCAGCTCTGTTTATGCTCTTTTATTGTATATTATCTATCTGAGCAGGTTACCAGCGCTTCGTGCACATAGAAAATTCTGTGTGCACGGCGGATCTGTTGGCGGGCCCGGGTTCCGGTTTACACCCGGGGCGTGACAGATTAAGTTGGTATTAGAGCTTAGGGATAGGTCAGTTGGGACTTAGGAAACCCTAGGCTTTTGGCAGACCATAGGATGATAGGGCGCGAGAGGCGTGACACTTCGCGAAAGTCGTTGATTTATTTATTGGACTCTTCCAGTGAGTGAAGAGGGATCGACATACCCGATTTCTGGTGGACCGTTATGTTGGCTGCAGACAACATAAAGTCGCAGAAATTGGGGGATGTCTTTGACTTTCGCTAGATTGGGTCGTGTGGGGTTATGTTACTTATTCGTGATTTCTTGTGGCAGGATGCCTCCCCGACGTCGGATCCCTACTCGGGGTGTCCCGTTACCCCCTGATGAGCCAGGGCAACCTACACCCCCCGAGCTTACTGAGTTGAGGGCCTTGGTGGCCCAATTGGCGGAGGGTCAGCGCCGCCAGGAGCAGAGGTTTGAGCAGCTCCTTGCCCAAAGAGAGGCACCATCCCCAGCTGTTCCTGAGGCCCTTGTGCCTCCTGTTGCACCTTTTGTGCCGTCAGCGCCATCCTCGAGTAGCGGGGCTCCTGGAGCTATTCAGCCTTTGACTGCGGAGGAGGAGCAGGATATCGCTAACAAACTCTCCAAGTTTGTTCAGCGGGGACCCCCTAGATTCTCAGGGCGGGATGCGCAGCCCTGGGCTGTTGGGAGATGGCTTTCTGCGATGGAGAAGCTTTTTCGGGACTTCTTCATCGACCCGAGGTATCGAGTGCACATGGCGGTGCACTGTTTGGACGGTGATGCTGATTTTTGGTGGCAGCGGGTAGAGCCCCTGGAGTTCCGGATTACTCGGCAGCTGCCTTGGGAGGAGTTCCGACGGATGGTGCTGGACACCTATTTTTCGACCAGTGTGAAGAAGAAGTTGGAGGATGACTTGAAGAACCTACAGCAGGGCGATCGATCGGCTCATGCCTATTTCCAGGAGTTCACGGAGTTGCTGAACTGTGTGCCCTTCGTCGCTCGTGACGGTCCGCACCAGGTTGAGTTGTTCGAGGGAGGCCTCCGTCCAGAGATTTACACACTGGTGCATGCTCAGAGATTTCAGACTCTGGAGGCAGCCGCAAAGCATGCACAGTGGGTGGAGAGAGGTGATCTGGTGGTGGCCAGACAGAGGGCCGCGGTCGCTCAGAGCTCCGACAGAAAGCGACCAGCCCAGGACGAGGGGGGACAGGCCAGTACTTGGAGGCCGCCCCGACCGCCACCGCCTCAGTTCCCAGGCCGTGGGCGTTCGGAGCGGCGAGGGCCTAGTGGGTCCCAGAGGCCCCTGCAGCAGCAGCAGCAGCAGCAGCAGAGATCGCAGTCGTCGCAGCGCGGGTCTCAGCGGCAGCCACAGCGACAGCGACAGTCTCAGCAGCAGCAGTCCCGACAGTCACGGGCTCCCAGCAGTTGTATCTTCTGTGGAGGTCCGCACTTCCCCGGCACTTGCGACCAGCGGTGGGGTCGCTGCTACGGATGTGGACAGCCAGGGCACATTCGAGCTGCGTGCCCCTTTTCGACCTCAGCCGCTCCTTCTTCAGCATCTGCCCCAGCATCATCGCAGCAGCGGTCGACGGCCCAGCGGCCTTATGCTCTAGCGAGCAAGCCATCTTCTTCCCATCCCACCGATTATCGCCCTCCAGCTCAGAGTGGGCAAGTGTATGCTACACAGGTAGAGGATTCTTCAGCAGCGGACCAGGTGGTGGCAGGTATCACCTTACTCTCTGGCATTAGGACTCGTACCTTATTTGATACTGGAGCATCGCATTCTTTCATTAGTAGATCTTTTGCATTATTACATGGGTTAGAGGTAGGATTTTTGCCTTATGCACGAGAGGTTCGGATTCCCGATCACACTTTGCACGTGGAGGAGTGTTGTTGGTCCTGCCCGATGCAGATCGAGTCCTGGATTATGCCAGCTGACCTGTTGGTCTTGAGACAGCTGAGGGACTTTGATGTGATTCTTGGGATGGACTGGCTGGCTCAGTATTTCGCGACTATTGATTGTGCCGCGAGGACTGTCACTTTTAGAGAGCCAGGCCAGGAGATGTTTGTATATCGGGGATGTCAGAGTGCTTTCTTTGCCTCTGTGGTTTCGACTTCCCGAGCGAGGCGGATGATTCATCGAGGATGTGTAGCCTTTTTGGCTAGTGTTGTTGAGGGGCCTACGGCGACACCGGGACTCGGGGATATCCCTATTGCCCGCGAGCTTCCGGATGTTTTTCCACCTGAGATGACTAGTATGCCGCCAGACAGAGAGATTGAGTTTGTGATTGACGTAGTTCCAGGAACTGCGCCAATCTCTAAGGCTCCTTATCGGATGGCACGGGCTGAGCTGCGAGAGCTTAAAGCACAGTTGCAAGATCTAATGGATAAGGGCTTTATTAGACCAAGTGTGTCGCCTTGGGGAGCACCGGTGCTATTCGTGAAAAAGAAGGATGGGTCACTTCGGTTGTGTGTGGACTATAGGGAGTTGAACAAAGTGACCATTAAGAACAAGTACCCTTTGCCGCGCATCGATGATCTCTTTGATCAGCTGCAAGGGTCTTGTGTATTTTCCAAGATTGATCTACAGTCTGGTTACCACCAACTGAAGGTGAAGGCCGAGGATATTCCTAAGACTGCTTTCAGATCACGGTACGGGCATTATGAGTTTACAGTTATGCCGTTTGGATTGACTAATGCCCCTGCCGCCTTTATGGACTTGATGAACAGGATATTTCGGCCCTTTCTGGATCGTTTTGTGGTGGTGTTCATTGATGATATCCTTATTTACTCCCGAAGCGAGGCCGAGCACGAGGAGCACTTGAGGACTGTGCTACAACTTCTACGAGATAAGAAGTTGTATGCCAAGTTGTCAAAGTGCAAGTTTTGGCTTCGGGAGGTAGCTTTCTTGGGCCATGTGATTTCCGCCGCCGGTGTAGCAGTAGACCCGGCAAAGATTGAGGTAGTTCGAGATTGGCCCCGACCGACGACTGTATCTGAGGTGCGCAGCTTCATGGGGTTAGCTGGTTATTATCGTCGGTTTGTGGAAGGCTTTGCGAAGCTTTCCACACCCCTCACTCGGTTGACGCGTAAAGGAGTTAAGTTTATCTGGAGCGAGGACTGCCAGAGGAGCTTTGAGGAGCTAAAGGATAGATTGATGACCGCTCCTATCCTTTCCCTCCCTGTTATGGGGAAAGGATATGTAATCTACAGTGATGCATCGCACAGTGGACTTGGATGCGTGCTGATGCAGGAAGGGAGGGTAATTGCTTATGCATGGAGACAGCTTAAGGATTACGAGAAGAATTACCCTACCCATGACTTGGAACTTGCTGCCGTGGTGTTTGCACTGAAGCTTTGGCGCCATTACCTATATGGGGAGCACTGTGAGATCTACACCGACCACAGGAGCCTAAAGTACCTGTTCACGCAGAAGGAACTGAATTTGAGGCAGCGCAGATGGTTAGAGTTACTGAAGGATTACGATGTGGATATCCTTTACCATCCAGGAAAGGCCAACGTGGTTGCAGATGCCTTGAGTAGAGGGTGGTGCAGAGCTTGTCCATGTTGATTACAAATCAGGCGCCACTGTTAGAGGAGTTGAGACGGCTCGAGATAGAGGTTGTATCCCCTGGGGTCTCTGCTAGACTGATGTCTTTGGTCGTGCAGCCCACTCTGCTGGAGAGGATCCGGGAGAAACAGAGCGAGGACCCCCATTTGACCAGGATTAGAGATCAGATTCCGAGTGATCGATCAGGGGATTTTTCAGTGGATGCTTCGGGAGTACTGAGGTACAGGAACCGAGCATGTGTGCCAGTGGATGCTGAGATCAGAGAACAGATATTGAAAGAGGCCCATTATACACCTTATACCCTTCATCCTGGGGGGACTAAGATGTATAAGGACCTCAAGACACACTTCTGGTGGAATGGCATGAAAAGGGATATTGGGAGGTTTGTGTCTCAGTGTTTAACTTGTCAGCAGGTAAAAGCTGAGCATCGTGTGCCAGCTGGCAAGTTACAAAGTCTTCCAATTCCCGAGTGGAAGTGGGACCACATCACGATGGATTTTGTGGTCGGATTACCGAGGGCACAAGGAGGTGCAGATGCTATCTGGGTAGTGGTGGATCGACTTACCAAGTCAGCGCACTTTTTGCCTATACAGACTACTTGGCCACTCGAACGACTAGCCCAGTTATACTTGGATGAGATAGTGAGGTTACATGGGGTGCCAGCTTCCATAGTGTCAGATAGAGACCCGAGGTTTGTCTCGCGATTCTGGGGGAGTTTACAGACTACCTTGGGGACTCAGCTCAGATTTAGTACAGCTTTCCACCCACAGACTGATGGACAGTCAGAGCGGACGATTCAGATCCTTGAGGATATGCTGAGGGCTTGTATCCTAGAGTTTGGCGGTGGATGGATTCGACACTTATCACTGGCTGAGTTTGCGTACAACAACAGCTTTCAAGCGAGCATCCAAATGGCTCCGTTTGAAGCGTTGTACGGACGCAAATGTCGATCACCGCTATATTGGAGTGATGAGGGGGAGAGAAGGACTCTGGGACCAGATTTGTTGCTAGAGGCAGAAGAAAAGGTCAGAGTGATCCGACAGCACCTTCAGATCGCTCAGAGTCGACAGAGGAGCTATGCTAATGTTCGGCGACGAGACTTAGAGTTTCAGGTGGGAGAGCATGTATTTCTGAAAGTCTCGCCGTCCAAAGGGATAAGGAGGTTTGGTATTCGCGGGAAACTCAGTCCCCGATACATTGGACCCTTTGAGGTATTGGAGCGTATCGGGCCAGTTGCTTACCGACTTGCACTTCCCCCGAGACTGGCTGGTGTCCACGATGTTTTTCATGTTTCCACTCTGAGGAGGTACGTCTTCGACCCATCGCACGTCATCGACTTCACGCCGCTTGAGATCAGCGAGGAATTGAGGTATGAGGAGCGCCCACTACGGATTCTGAATCGAGAGGTGAGAGAATTGCGTAATCGGGTCATTCCCTATGTGAAGATCCTCTGGAGCAATCATGATGAGCGCGAGGCGACGTGGGAGCTCGAGTCAGCAATGATGGACGCCTACCCCTACCTGTTCGAGGCTCAGGATTGAGGTATGATTTTCGTTTCGAGGACGAAACATTTGTTAGTGGGGGAGGATGTAGTGGCACAGGTTTCCGTTCTGTTTTTCCCGTGAATCTCGGGTGTGAAACACCTATTATTGGTGTATTAGGTCCACAGTGCATCAAAGGGATGCTACGGATGGACACTGTGTGGTATTTACTGTTGGTTTGACCTTCGAAGGTAATTGCCGAATTTTATAGAAAGATTTGGGCCAAGCGGAGGCCGTATTTGGATTCAGCGCGGAAAAACGCTTGAAAACGGCTTTTTATTTGTTGAAAACGGAGTCCGGATGCCCAAAAAGGGACCCCCGGAAGTTTTCTGTGAAAAATGGTGCATGGGGGGGACCTGTGGACCGGCCAGGGACACGTGGCGGTTTCTCATTGGGCCGGCGCACGCCCCCGGTCCACGGAAAGGGCGGCCGGTGCATGGTGGACCGGCGGGCCACGTGGCGGCACGCAGTTGGGCCGGTGCAAGGCGCGCGGCGCACGGGAGGGTGCGCGGGCAGCGCGGGCAGGCCGGGCAAGCGCGGAGGGGGCGCGGTGCACGGTGGACCGGGGCGCGCCACGTGGCGGCCCCGGGTTGGCTGGTCCATGTGCGCGTGGCGCACGCGGCGCCACGCGGCGGCGGCCGTACGCGCACATGGGCGCACGTGGGCGCACGTGGCGGCGGCGCCCGTCGACAGCCGTGTCGGGCGGGGCCACGTGTCGCCACGCCGTTGGCTGGCACACCCACCCTGCCGCCAATCACGGGGGACACGTGGCGCTTCCCCGTTGGGCCCGCACGGCTGCCGCCTGTTTGGCGGACACGTGGCGGGCCGTGGGCCGGGTCGGACGGCCGGTTGGACGGGAAGGGATCCCGTGCGCGGGCGGGCTGGGCCGGGCCGCACTGTGCGCGCCCGGAAACCCCTGGGCCGGGCCGCACTGTAGCCGCCCGAATCGCGGGCCGGGCTGCACTGTTCACACCCGAAAGTGGGCCTGGGCACTGTAGCCGCCCGAAAGTGGGGACACAGAGGTCTTTTTCCCAAAAGATTTTTGGGCCTATAAATAGCCCTTCCCCTCCCTTCTTTTTCTCTGTTTTCTGAGAGAAAGAGAGAGAATCAGAGAGAGGTCATTGAAGAGAAGTTTTTCATCTTCTTATTTTCTACCTCGTGGTGCGTTCCCAGATTTTCTGGAAGTTCGACAGCGGCGATCCGGATTTTACAGTGTGCCTCGTTTTTTCCCCAATCTTGGCCCGTTATCGTCGAATTTCAGTCCGAGGAGTCCCCTGCGCAGTACAGGAGTCCTTTTTCGACGATTTCTTCTCCGGTGTGTTCCTAAGAGGTAGGGCTTCGTTTTCCGTGTTGGTGGTTTCTCTGGATTCCGATTTCTTGGCACGATTCCCGAGGTGTTTTGACCCCCTCTTTTGCTGTTTGGGTTTTTGGACAGCGGCGACTTCGACGAATTATTTCTCAGCGTAGGTATATCAGATCGAGGCGATTCAGGAGTCGATTTTGGGCTAATTTTCGCGAGGAACGCAACCGTGATTTTTTTGAGATTTTAGGAGCTCGAGACAAAGGTGAAATTCCTCGTTTTGCGTGCTAATTGCAAAAACAGCAATTATGTGTTTGGAACTTGTAGTTTTTACACCGTGTACACTTGTGTGATGTTGTAGGATACTGTTTCAGCTGACGGTGTGCTTAGAGGACAGCGGGTATTTTCTGGGTGTGTTGTGCACGCTTTTCGAGGTGGGTGGTTGCGTTTCCCTCTTTGTTGACTTGCTCACTAGGAATAGTAGAGTTTCCCAATTATAAATGTGACAGTTAACTCGTGGTATATGAACCTATTGCATTGGCCCCCTAAATTAATTGATAGCTGCTATGTGATCAATCTGGGACAATGAAGTTGGACAATTGCTATATCTTAAACTGCATGCAAATAAATAATATTATAAAATGATTCTTTACAAGAAACCTTAGTCACTTTTCTAATACTTTTTAAAGGAATAATTGTATGTTTAATTGGACATCTAGTTAGGCCACTATTTTACTGCAGCACTGTATTATGGGATTTGACTTAGGAGAAAACATGTTTTACTGATATTCTTCTCTATCGATGCATGACGATCGAGTCAGACCGGGATCTTGAGATAGTGTAGTTGGATCTTGAGTCTGGGACAGTTTAGACTCTTCTTGGGGATTGGGGGATATAATGGCAACCGCGAATTTTGGGCGGTTGACCGGATGTTATTATCACATCAGATTGGGGATCAGGGTTGCATTAGTGGATGGAGTATTCCCACTTTGATCATGGTCATGATCTAGTCCTGCTATTGTGAGACATCGGTTACAGAGATGATTGATACAGAGACACTTTACTCGTGTGGGTCGCTCCCCTCGAGTGCCACTCCGGAGTAGGCTTTTTGACCGTGATGGGTGCCGGTCAGTTGGTGAGTTGTGAGTGATGACAGAGCAGGCAGTGCCAGTATTTCCTGGCCCTCTGATTGGGTTTCTTTGGGCAGTCAGCTTTATAGTTGCATATATACAGTTATCTTTTGGCACTGCATTTAGAGGCATAGTAGTGGTAGTTCCTTTTTCAGCAGTCTTTATTGCATACCACTGTTCTTCCTTTTGCCTCTTTATTCCTAGTGGGTGCGTCAACATTAGAGGTTTTACCCGCTAGGGGAGGCTACTGGTTTATCTAGTAGTTCTCACCCCCATTGTTGTTTTCTGTCCTTTTCCCCTTTGTTTTGCAGAGTCATCTGTGGGAGCTACTGGACCTTCAGCGGCAGATCGAGGTAAGAGGATCGCCGACTAGCTAGATCGTCTACCCCAAGTGAGAGACTAGAGAGGTTTTTATTGTACCCCCTTTTGTATCTCAGACTTCAGTAGTTTCCTTTTGGGTCTGGCTTTGGCCAGCTGGTTGTATATTTATGGTGAGCTGGGAGTATATTGTACTTTTACTTCAGCTTGTAGCTTATTTCAGTCTGAGATTACTTTTAGTTTTATTAGTTCAGCTCTGTTTATGCTCTTTTATTGTATATTATCTATCTGAGCAGGTTACCAGCGCTTCGTGCACATAGAAAATTCTGTGTGCACGGCGGATCTGTTGGCGGGCCCGGGTTCCGGTTTACACCCGGGGCGTGACACCTGCTCCATAGAAACCTCCAGAGTCTGCAATCTGAGTGAACAAACAAACTGGTAAATGTCCCGGCGCAACCCTCGCTCAAACATGTAGATCCGATGCGCCTCATCCCTGGACACGTGCGGTACACAAGCCAACAGCTGGTTGAAATCTGTAATGTACTCATGCACAGGCCGATCTCCCTGTCGGAGATTCTTTAGCTGCTCCTCCAACCTCTATCGAACGCTCTCCGGGAAGAAAGCCCCAAGAAAAAGACTGCGGAACTCCGCCCAAGTAGGAAGCTGGGTCCCAGGCGGACCAGCAGGTCGAACACGCCGCCACCAAGCCTCGACGTTGCGCTCCAAGAAGTTTGTCGCCAAAAGGACCCGAAACCGCTCCTCGATAAACAGGCTCTCAAAATGTCGCTCCATAGCCGTGATCTACAACTCTGCCTCCCACGGCTCCGCACTCAGCCCCGAAAAACGAGGTGGGTCGAACTGACGGAATCTCATCAACAAATCAACCACCTCTCGCTGCTCTGCAGGGGTCAAAGTGTGAGGACCCAGAAATTACCACGTTTGGATTACTGTTGGATCTGTGACTTCTGGAGAACTAGGTTGAGTGTTAGAGGTGTTTGCGCGCATATTGGACCCAAGATTTGGACCCGGCAAGAAAAATGGATCAAGTTCACTTCTCCGGAAATTTTCGGGAAATTTTAGAGGTGGAATTGGGCCAAACGGACATCGGATTTGGATTCAACGCGTGAAATCGGTCAAGATGGACTATTTACTTATATTTTTTCGGAGCTCGGATGACCCGACACGGATTTCGAGGCGGCTGGTACTGTTCCGGCGGCAGCGGGTGGCGGCGGCGGCGGCGGGCAGCGGCGGAGCGCGGCGGCGCGGGCTCGGGCAGGCGGCGGAGCGGCCGTGGGCAGGCGCACGGGCGCGAGGGCAAGCGCGCAGTCCACGCGGCCGGGCGTGAACCGTGGGGCTGAGACACGTGGCATCTCATGAGTGGCCGGTTCTTTAGGCGCGGTCCACGGACTTGGCGTGGGTGCACGGTGCTGTCACGCCCCGAGTTTAAAAACCAGCGTCTAAAATTTTTTTTTTTTTTTTTTTTTAAATCAGAGTTTAAAGCCAGCCAGGGCGCAACAGACCGCCACATATATAGAAGAGTCCCAATCCCACTGGGGATTGAGCCCTTTTCTATATATGCACGGCTCACTTGGCATACAACCAGAGTACTAACTACGTACATCTACTAAGCAAGATTAAATTACAATATCAACAACTTCTCAATTACATTGCATTACATTTGATACAACAATTAATTAAATACTTGATCTTATCGGCTGTCCAGGGTCAAGCTCTATCTCGTGATCTCACCAACTCGTCCCGACATCTCAACACCCGCTTGACCTGAAAAACAGTCACCCGAGGGTGTGAGACACACCGGAGTGTATCCCAGTGGGCACGACGAGCCGAGAAATAGCAGATCGTACCTACTGGTATACAATGCTAGAGGATAGTAATAGATCAGGGGTTAGGGTAAAGCAGATATATAACTGGTGCTGTAAGGAAAACAAAACTCATAATCTGGGTACAAGCATAGGAGATAATTTTAGCAGTATTTAAAACATGTATCAGGATAATCAACACATCAAGGAGTTAGGACAATCAGCAAGATAATAATGGAACTATAATCAGAGGCATCACATAGAATCATATAAAGCAACTTAACAACTCATGCATCAAATAGATGAAAACGCAAAGACCCAATCACAAGCTACCATATTGGCCTTCACAAGACCTCAGGCGAGGCTGCCCTCTTGGCACCACCTGGTTGACATTCCCCAAACTAGGGTCACGGGTTGCCTCAGCTAACCACTTTACCGGTAAAGAACATCGCTACGGGTAGCAAATCCGCTGATATTCGTGAAGTACAACGGTGCGGGCGAATCATATGCAAATGCTCAAGCTCACGGTCCACTGACCGGTAATCGGCAACAAGCCGGGAAATCCCCACTGGGATGCAATGACAAGATCAACTGAAACTCAACACTTATGCAGGAACACTCATCAATAAATCTCAACTCATATGCAAGATCAAGGCAAATATCTCTCAACAGAAGCTCACAGATAAACTCAACTCAACCACACAAACCAACCAAATGATACAAAGCTTAAACACATATTTTTAAGAAAATTGTTTTGAAAAGTCCAAACCTCGAAGAGCATTGCCCTTGTCCTATCAAACAAGAACAGACTCAGGCGACACTACGAAGCTTGGATTTAAGTCCAAACCTCGCAGAGCAGTGCCTTTGTCCTATCAAACAAGAACAGACTCCGGCGACCCTACGAAGCGGGGTAAAACCTCAGTTAAATAAATCTATGTGCTCAGAGATGTATCATTTGATCAGCAGAACAAACAGGCTCACTAATCAACCATGAAAATGTCCGATTAAAAGTATAAATGCTAGAGGTGCTATGGACAATCATGTAAGGGAAAATAGAACAGATAACAGGCATAGATCAGGCAGATAGCAGATATAATATAATCAAAGAAAGGCAGGCTCAAAGAAATGTTTAAGCTATCAAAAACAGGGGTCCAACCAGTATCGCACCCCAGAGGGCCGAACTGATAAAACCCGGACCGAAGATAACCCACCTGTCAAATCGCAGGCGACAAGACTGAATCGACTGTACGCTCAGAACCAGATGCAAACTGGACAGACCTGAATCAAACATATTGATCAACCTCGAATTCACTAATCACAACTTAAACCCCAGATCCATTTTAAAACCTCTAATTATTTAACTAATAGTGTCATTTGAGCACTGTTTTCGCTCGTTCTTTCAACTGGAAACTCATTTTAACAAACCGTCACTTCCAGCAGGTGACTTTTAACTTGCTGAACACCGTGCTCACACATTTGTGGCAGCACGCAACCCGAGGCAAACTTCGGGCCATAAAATTCTTTACTAACATAGCCTTAATGCATTTTTGTTTCTCCGGCTCTTCAAACACTGTTTCTAACGCGAGCATCGCGTTCAGTGACCCCAAATTAGCTAGGAATGCACTGTCGCGACTTCGCCAACAGCCCGGAACCATGTTTTATTTAAACATTTCACTAAAAGGTTGATTCAACTACATCTTTTAATTTAAACTTCAAACAAGAACATTTTGTATATCAAAGTTGGTCTGGGCACTGCCAGGACCTCAGTGCTCACCCTGGTTGAGGCCCAGGTGGGCTGGTTCAAGCAGAACCAAGGTCAAGCTTACACCCTAATTCACAATGCACCAAACTTTAATCCACTCAGTTTCTGTTTGAACTGAAGTGAGCACAGAGCTCAGGGGACTATTTGGAGCAAGTTTCATATTTACAGTTTCATCAAATTCCAACTTAATCTTCATTGAAGCATTTCATCAAACATCTTAGGGGCATATTATATACACATACACATAAGCAACTTTGAAGTTGGAAACTCTGCAAATACTAAATTAGAGGCACTCTAACTTGGATTGATTTGATCCATGAAGAATCTGGAGCTTTCCCCCCAACTGAAGCAACCTCAGAACCCCGGGTTGGCCGAGCCCCATGATGAAGAAGATGAAGCCTTGCATTGATTTTCGTGATGCTCCATCCGAAGGGTCTGGGGCTCAACCAAATGCACCAGTAGGTGCCATTTGCTGCATGTAAGCTTCCCATACCCTTGGCTGGCCTCGGGGTGCGGCGGCGGCGCGGCGGAGCAAAGCTCCGGTTTGGAGCTCATGCCCTCTAATGGCATCTTTTAACCGAGGCAATTTGGAGCTCTGCAACTTGGAGGAAGTTACTCCTTAGGTCACCACAAAGCTTCCTGTTCATGCCTCCCCGGCCGAAGGTGGCCGGAGCGCCGGCGGCCGCAAATCTTCCATTCTCGGGTTCATCCATGGCACCATGATTTTCATGATGCATGGGAGCCATGCGATAGCATGGTTGGACTCCATTGGGTCCCATCATCTCCTCTGGGCAGATGGCCGGCGTCGGAGAAGCCCGCCGGCGCCGGAGCTGCATCCTCGGCCAACTTGCAATAAACCCGAATTCTAGGGCATAAAACTGCCACTCACTGGGTGATCCTTACTCCACCAAATTGGGTGGAGCTGGTCACTACCACCAACAGTCCAAGCACGCCAAATTACAGCCCATATAGATCCATAGTTACGGAGTTGTTCCAAGGCGGTGCACTATTAGGGTTCCGGCTAACCCAACCTCCCGCCGGCCATGCACTTTGCATGGAAGGCTAGGGCTTTGCAGGGATCATCCTAGGGAACTATATAAGCTACTTCTAAAGGTCTCGGGCTCAAACATCCTTGGGTTAATGAGTTCTTACCTTGGCCGGATTCGGGGAAGATAGGAAGAAGCCGGGTTCCTTCTTCTTCTTCTTCTTCGCGCGACCTCGGCCAACTCCAGTAGAGTCCACAGTCACCAGAGAAATCCTCAGAGCACTCCAACTCCACCTTGGAAGAGTTTGGTTCAAGCTTCCTTGCTCTCTCTCTCCCGGGTTTGGTCGCTAATGGGTTTGTGTCCTTGGCCTCCCCAGCAACCCCGGCATCATGTGGAGGATGCAGAGGAGATGTTGATGCCTCGGATTCCCCCCTATAACTCCTCGTGCATTCACCCGTAGGAGACCAAGAGTCACAAAATAATTCAATGCAAGATTCTTTGCAAAATCTTCTTCAACTCAGTTCACACCAAACCCTAGACTCCGGGATCCTTTCAGTAGGTGCAAAATGCACCCAACTCCTTATCCTATAAGCCTCTTTAATTTTGGTACATAAAATAATAGGATTTCTTCAAAAATACACCCTTTTCCAATGTATTTCACGCTTTTCGAGGCACTCGAGTCGCCGAAACTGAAAATGGACTTCGCCACGACGTCCGGCTCGTCGAGACCTTCAAAATAGGCTAATCATTTGTTTGATTTGGTGCTCGTATGAAATCTCGGGCCATCTTGTTCTGTATGTCGCAAATCGACGCACGCACTTCGATGCACACGGGTCGCCAAACGCGAAATCCGTCAGTGCCATTGCGCTCAGAATGTCGAAATTAGCTAGGATCCATTACTCATACTCCTATGTTAAAATTCTAGATAGTGGTTCGACCATTCATGATCACAAGGGGTTAAAAATTCAAAGGTTACTATTCACTTAAGTCGCGGGCCCACTTTTTGATTTATGATTTCTGGAAGATCCGACCGTCGGATCGAAAACATATGAATATGAAACTTCTATGTTTCGACGAGACGATCGCAATGGTGATCTCGGATTTTCCAGATCAGACCCCGATCAATAAGTCGATATTTCTGGGCCCACTATTGGCCCACTAACACTCCACTTTTGCCAAAATGACAAATTTTAAACATTTAAAGGCAAACAGAGACTTTCAAATTCTAGATTTCTACATCACCCACAACTTTTAAAAAGTTTCGTCCCCGAAACTTAACAAAACATACTTTAAAAATTTTCTAAACACCCAAAATATCAGTTTTCTAAGTATTAATCTAGTTAATAATTTATCTTAGTACGGTCGACCCACAACTTCTGTTTTGACCTATCAGACTTAGAACACTACCCAGCGCTCTCTCGTAACACGAGTCATCCTAGGGTTCGTTCCTAGCCAAACCTAGACATTGCGTTTCCTATTGCTCTGATACCATCTAATCTGTCACGCCCCGAGTTTAAAAACCAGCGTCTAAAATTTTTTTTTTTTTTTTTTTTTTTTAAATCAGAGTTTAAAGCCAGCCAGGGCGCAACAGACCGCCACATATATAGAAGAGTCCCAATCCCACTGGGGATTGAGCCCTTTTCTATATATGCACGGCTCACTTGGCATACAACCAGAGTACTAACTACGTACATCTACTAAGCAAGATTAAATTACAATATCAACAACTTCTCAATTACATTGCATTACATTTGATACAACAATTAATTAAATACTTGATCTTATCGGCTGTCCAGGGTCAAGCTCTATCTCGTGATCTCACCAACTCGTCCCGACATCTCAACACCCGCTTGACCTGAAAAACAGTCACCCGAGGGTGTGAGACACACCGGAGTGTATCCCAGTGGGCACGACGAGCCGAGAAATAGCAGATCGTACCTACTGGTATACAATGCTAGAGGATAGTAATAGATCAGGGGTTAGGGTAAAGCAGATATATAACTGGTGCTGTAAGGAAAACAAAACTCATAATCTGGGTACAAGCATAGGAGATAATTTTAGCAGTATTTAAAACATGTATCAGGATAATCAACACATCAAGGAGTTAGGACAATCAGCAAGATAATAATGGAACTATAATCAGAGGCATCACATAGAATCATATAAAGCAACTTAACAACTCATGCATCAAATAGATGAAAACGCAAAGACCCAATCACAAGCTACCATATTGGCCTTCACAAGACCTCAGGCGAGGCTGCCCTCTTGGCACCACCTGGTTGACATTCCCCAAACTAGGGTCACGGGTTGCCTCAGCTAACCACTTTACCGGTAAAGAACATCGCTACGGGTAGCAAATCCGCTGATATTCGTGAAGTACAACGGTGCGGGCGAATCATATGCAAATGCTCAAGCTCACGGTCCACTGACCGGTAATCGGCAACAAGCCGGGAAATCCCCACTGGGATGCAATGACAAGATCAACTGAAACTCAACACTTATGCAGGAACACTCATCAATAAATCTCAACTCATATGCAAGATCAAGGCAAATATCTCTCAACAGAAGCTCACAGATAAACTCAACTCAACCACACAAACCAACCAAATGATACAAAGCTTAAACACATATTTTTAAGAAAATTGTTTTGAAAAGTCCAAACCTCGAAGAGCATTGCCCTTGTCCTATCAAACAAGAACAGACTCAGGCGACACTACGAAGCTTGGATTTAAGTCCAAACCTCGCAGAGCAGTGCCTTTGTCCTATCAAACAAGAACAGACTCCGGCGACCCAACGAAGCGGGGTAAAACCTCAGTTAAATAAATCTATGTGCTCAGAGATGTATCATTTGATCAGCAGAACAAACAGGCTCACTAATCAACCATGAAAATGTCCGATTAAAAGTATAAATGCTAGAGGTGCTATGGACAATCATGTAAGGGAAAATAGAACAGATAACAGGCATAGATCAGGCAGATAGCAGATATAATATAATCAAAGAAAGGCAGGCTCAAAGAAATGTTTAAGCTATCAAAAACAGGGGTCCAACCAGTATCGCACCCCAGAGGGCCGAACTGATAAAACCCGGACCGAAGATAACCCACCTGTCAAATCGCAGGCGACAAGACTGAATCGACTGTACGCTCAGAACCAGATGCAAACTGGACAGACCTGAATCAAACATATTGATCAACCTCGAATTCACTAATCACAACTTAAACCCCAGATCCATTTTAAAACCTCTAATTATTTAACTAATAGTGTCATTTGAGCACTGTTTTCGCTCGTTCTTTCAACTGGAAACTCATTTTAACAAACCGTCACTTCCAGCAGGTGACTTTTAACTTGCTGAACACCGTGCTCACACATTTGTGGCAGCACGCAACCCGAGGCAAACTTCGGGCCATAAAATTCTTTACTAACATAGCCTTAATGCATTTTTGTTTCTCCGGCTCTTCAAACACTGTTTCTAACGCGAGCATCGCGTTCAGTGACCCCAAATTAGCTAGGAATGCACTGTCGCGACTTCGCCAACAGCCCGGAACCATGTTTTATTTAAACATTTCACTAAAAGGTTGATTCAACTACATCTTTTAATTTAAACTTCAAACAAGAACATTTTGTATATCAAAGTTGGTCTGGGCACTGCCAGGACCTCAGTGCTCACCCTGGTTGAGGCCCAGGTGGGCTGGTTCAAGCAGAACCAAGGTCAAGCTTACACCCTAATTCACAATGCACCAAACTTTAATCCACTCAGTTTCTGTTTGAACTGAAGTGAGCACAGAGCTCAGGGGACTATTTGGAGCAAGTTTCATATTTACAGTTTCATCAAATTCCAACTTAATCTTCATTGAAGCATTTCATCAAACATCTTAGGGGCATATTATATACACATACACATAAGCAACTTTGAAGTTGGAAACTCTGCAAATACTAAATTAGAGGCACTCTAACTTGGATTGATTTGATCCATGAAGAATCTGGAGCTTTCCCCCCAACTGAAGCAACCTCAGAACCCCGGGTTGGCCGAGCCCCATGATGAAGAAGATGAAGCCTTGCATTGATTTTCGTGATGCTCCATCCGAAGGGTCTGGGGCTCAACCAAATGCACCAGTAGGTGCCATTTGCTGCATGTAAGCTTCCCATACCCTTGGCTGGCCTCGGGTGCGGCGGCGGCGCGGCGGAGCAAAGCTCCGGTTTGGAGCTCATGCCCTCTAATGGCATCTTTTAACCGAGGCAATTTGGAGCTCTGCAACTTGGAGGAAGTTACTCCTTAGGTCACCACAAAGCTTCCTGTTCATGCCTCCCCGGCCGAAGGTGGCCGGAGCGCCGGCGGCCGCAAATCTTCCATTCTCGGGTTCATCCATGGCACCATGATTTTCATGATGCATGGGAGCCATGCGATAGCATGGTTGGACTCCATTGGGTCCCATCATCTCCTCTGGGCAGATGGCCGGCGTCGGAGAAGCCCGCCGGCGCCGGAGCTGCATCCTCGGCCAACTTGCAATAAACCCGAATTCTAGGGCATAAAACTGCCACTCACTGGGTGATCCTTACTCCACCAAATTGGGTGGAGCTGGTCACTACCACCAACAGTCCAAGCACGCCAAATTACAGCCCATATAGATCCATAGTTACGGAGTTGTTCCAAGGCGGTGCACTATTAGGGTTCCGGCTAACCCAACCTCCCGCCGGCCATGCACTTTGCATGGAAGGCTAGGGCTTTGCAGGGATCATCCTAGGGAACTATATAAGCTACTTCTAAAGGTCTCGGGCTCAAACATCCTTGGGTTAATGAGTTCTTACCTTGGCCGGATTCGGGGAAGATAGGAAGAAGCCGGGTTCCTTCTTCTTCTTCTTCTTCGCGCGACCTCGGCCAACTCCAGTAGAGTCCACAGTCACCAGAGAAAATCCTCAGAGCACTCCAACTCCACCTTGGAAGAGTTTGGTTCAAGCTTCCTTGCTCTCTCTCTCCCGGGTTTGGTCGCTAATGGGTTTGTGTCCTTGGCCTCCCCAGCAACCCCGGCATCATGTGGAGGATGCAGAGGAGATGTTGATGCCTCGGATTCCCCCCTATAACTCCTCGTGCATTCACCCGTAGGAGACCAAGAGTCACAAAATAATTCAATGCAAGATTCTTTGCAAAATCTTCTTCAACTCAGTTCACACCAAACCCTAGACTCCGGGATCCTTTCAGTAGGTGCAAAATGCACCCAACTCCTTATCCTATAAGCCTCTTTAATTTTGGTACATAAAATAATAGGATTTCTTCAAAAATACACCCTTTTCCAATGTATTTCACGCTTTTCGAGGCACTCGAGTCGCCGAAACTGAAAATGGACTTCGCCACGACGTCCGGCTCGTCGAGACCTTCAAAATAGGCTAATCATTTGTTTGATTTGGTGCTCGTATGAAATCTCGGGCCATCTTGTTCTGTATGTCGCAAATCGACGCACGCACTTCGATGCACACGGGTCGCCAAACGCGAAATCCGTCAGTGCCATTGCGCTCAGAATGTCGAAATTAGCTAGGATCCATTACTCATACTCCTATGTTAAAATTCTAGATAGTGGTGTTCGACCATTCATGATCACAAGGGGTTAAAAATTCAAAGGTTACTATTCACTTAAGTCGCGGGGCCCACTTTTTGATTTATGATTTCTGGAAGATCCGACCGTCGGATCGAAAACATATGAATATGAAACTTCTATGTTTCGACGAGACGATCGCAATGGTGATCTCGGATTTTCCAGATCAGACCCCGATCAATAAGTCGATATTTCTGGGCCCACTATTGGCCCACTAACACTCCACTTTTGCCAAAATGACAAATTTTAAACATTTAAAGGCAAACAGAGACTTTCAAATTCTAGATTTCTACATCACCCCACAACTTTTAAAAAGTTTCGTCCCCGAAACTTAACAAAACATACTTTAAAAATTTTCTAAACACCCAAAATATCAGTTTTCTAAGTATTAATCTAGTTAATATTATCTTAGTACGGTCGACCCACAACTTCTGTTTTGACCTATCAGACTTAGAACACTACCCAGCGCTCTCTCTCGTAACACGAGTCATCCTAGGGTTCGTTCCTAGCCAAACCTAGACATTGCGTTTCCTATTGCTCTGATACCATCTAATCTGTCACGCCCCGAGTTTAAAAACCAGCGTCTAAAATTTTTTTTTTTTTTTTTTTTTTAAATCAGAGTTTAAAGCCAGCCAGGGCGCAACAGACCGCCACATATATAGAAGAGTCCCAATCCCACTGGGGATTGAGCCCTTTTCTATATATGCACGGCTCACTTGGCATACAACCAGAGTACTAACTACGTACATCTACTAAGCAAGATTAAATTACAATATCAACAACTTCTCAATTACATTGCATTACATTTGATACAACAATTAATTAAATACTTGATCTTATCGGCTGTCCAGGGTCAAGCTCTATCTCGTGATCTCACCAACTCGTCCCGACATCTCAACACCCGCTTGACCTGAAAAACAGTCACCCGAGGGTGTGAGACACACCGGAGTGTATCCCAGTGGGCACGACGAGCCGAGAAATAGCAGATCGTACCTACTGGTATACAATGCTAGAGGATAGTAATAGATCAGGGGTTAGGGTAAAGCAGATATATAACTGGTGCTGTAAGGAAAACAAAACTCATAATCTGGGTACAAGCATAGGAGATAATTTTAGCAGTATTTAAAACATGTATCAGGATAATCAACACATCAAGGAGTTAGGACAATCAGCAAGATAATAATGGAACTATAATCAGAGGCATCACATAGAATCATATAAAGCAACTTAACAACTCATGCATCAAATAGATGAAAACGCAAAGACCCAATCACAAGCTACCATATTGGCCTTCACAAGACCTCAGGCGAGGCTGCCCTCTTGGCACCACCTGGTTGACATTCCCCAAACTAGGGTCACGGGTTGCCTCAGCTAACCACTTTACCGGTAAAGAACATCGCTACGGGTAGCAAATCCGCTGATATTCGTGAAGTACAACGGTGCGGGCGAATCATATGCAAATGCTCAAGCTCACGGTCCACTGACCGGTAATCGGCAACAAGCCGGGAAATCCCCACTGGGATGCAATGACAAGATCAACTGAAACTCAACACTTATGCAGGAACACTCATCAATAAATCTCAACTCATATGCAAGATCAAGGCAAATATCTCTCAACAGAAGCTCACAGATAAACTCAACTCAACCACACAAACCAACCAAATGATACAAAGCTTAAACACATATTTTTAAGAAAATTGTTTTGAAAAGTCCAAACCTCGAAGAGCATTGCCCTTGTCCTATCAAACAAGAACAGACTCAGGCGACACTACGAAGCTTGGATTTAAGTCCAAACCTCGCAGAGCAGTGCCTTTGTCCTATCAAACAAGAACAGACTCCGGCGACCCAACGAAGCGGGGTAAAACCTCAGTTAAATAAATCTATGTGCTCAGAGATGTATCATTTGATCAGCAGAACAAACAGGCTCACTAATCAACCATGAAAATGTCCCGATTAAAAGTATAAATGCTAGAGGTGCTATGGACAATCATGTAAGGGAAAATAGAACAGATAACAGGCATAGATCAGGCAGATAGCAGATATAATATAATCAAAGAAAGGCAGGCCTCAAAGAAATGTTTAAGCTATCAAAAACAGGGGTCCAACCAGTATCGCACCCCAGAGGGCCGAACTGATAAAACCCGGACCGAGATAACCCACCTGTCAAATCGCAGGCGACAGACTGAATCGCTGTACGCTCAGAACCAGATGCAAACTGGACAGACCTGAATCAAACATATTGATCAACCTCGAATTCCACTAATCACAACTTAAACCCCAGATCCATTTTTAAAACCTCTAATTATTAACTAATAGTGTCATTTGAGCACTGTTTTCGCTCGTTCTTTCAACTGGAAACTCATTTTAACAAACCGTCACTTCCAGCAGGTGACTTTTAACTTGCTGAACACCGTGCTCACACATTTGTGGCAGCACCGCAACCCGAGGCAAACTTCGGGCCATAAAATTCTTTACTAACATAGCCTTAATGCATTTTTTGTTTCTCCGGCTCTTCAAACACTGTTCTAACGCGAGCAATCGCGTTCAGTGACCCCAAATTAGCTAGGAATGCACTGTCGCGACTTCGCCAACAGCCCGGAACCATGTTTTATTTAAACATTTCACTAAAAGGTTGATTCAACTACATCTTTTAATTTAAACTTCAAACAAGAACATTTTGTATATCAAAGTTGGTCTGGGCACTGCCAGGACCTCAGTGCTCACCCTGGTTGAGGCCCAGGTGGGCTGGTTCAAGCAGAACCAAGGTCAAGCTTACACCCTAATTTCACAATGCACCAAACTTTAATCCACTCAGTTTTCTGTTTGAACTGAAGTGAGCACAGAGTCAGGGGACTATTTGGAGCAAGTTTCATATTTACAGTTTCATCAAATTCCAACTTAATCTTCATTGAAGCATTTCATCAAACATCTTAGGGCATATTATATACACATACACATAAGCAACTTTGAAGTTGGAAACTCTGCAAATACTAAATAGAGGCACTCTAACTTGGATTGATTGATCCATGAAGATCTGGAGCTTTCCCCCCCAACTGAAGCAACCTCATAACCCCGGGTTGGCCGAGCCCCATGATGAAGAAGATGATAGCCTTGCATTGATTTTCGTGATGCTCCATTCGAAGGGTCTGGGGCTCAACCAAATGCACCAGGTAGGTGCCATTTGCTGCATGTAAGCTTCCCATACCCTTGGCTGGCCTCGGGGTGCGGCGGCGGCGCGGCGGAGCAAAGCTCCGGTGGAGCTCATGCCCCTAATGGCATCTATTTAAACCAGAGGCAATTTGGAGCTCTGCAACTTGGAGGAAGTTACTCTCTTAGGTCACCACAAAGCTTCCTGTTCATGCCTCCCCGGCCGAAGGTGGCCGGAGCGCCGGCGGCCGCAAATCTTCCATTCTCGGGTTCATCCATGGCACCATGATTTTCATGATGCATGGGAGCCATGCGATAGCATGGTTGGACTCCATTGGGTCCCATCATCTTCTCTGCGCAAGATGGCCGGCGTCGGAGAGCCCGCCGCGCCGGAGCTGCATCCTCGGCCAACTTGCAATAAACCGCATTCTAGGGCATATAAAACTGCCACTCACTGGGTGATCCTTACTCCACCAAATTGGGTGGAGCTGGTCACTACCACCAACAGTCCAAGCACGCCAAATTACAGCCCATATAGATTCCATAGTTACGGAGTTGTTCCAAGGCGGTGCACGATTAGGGTTCCGGCTAACCCAACCTCCCGCCGGCCATGCACTTTGCATGGAAGGCTAGGGCTTTGCAGGGATCATCCTAGGGAACTATATAAGCTACTTCTAAAGGTCTCGGGCTCAAACATCCTTGGGTTAATGAGTTCTTACCTTGGCCGGATTCGGGGAAGATAGGAAGAAGCCGGGTTCCTTCTTCTTCTTCTTCTTCGCGCGACCTCGGCCAACTCCAGTAGAGTCCACAGTCACCAGAGAAATCCTCAGAGCACTCCAACTCCACCTTGGAAGAGTTTGGTTCAAGCTTCCTTGCTCTCTCTCTCCCGGGTTTGGTCGCTAATGGGTTTGTGTCCTTGGCCTCCCCAGCAACCCCGGCATCATGTGGAGGATGCAGAGGAGATGTTGATGCCTCGGATTCCCCCCTATAACTCCTCGTGCATTCACCCGTAGGAGACCAAGAGTCACAAAATAATTCAATGCAAGATTCTTTGCAAAATCTTCTTCAACTCAGTTCACACCAAACCCTAGACTCCGGGATCCTTTCAGTAGGTGCAAAATGCACCCAACTCCTTATCCTATAAGCCTCTTTAATTTTGGTACATAAAATAATAGGATTTCTTCAAAAATACACCCTTTTCCAATGTATTTCACGCTTTTCGAGGCACTCGAGTCGCCGAAACTGAAAATGGACTTCGCCACGACGTCCGGCTCGTCGAGACCTTCAAAATAGGCTAATCATTTGTTTGATGTGTGCTCGTATGAAATCTGGGCCATCTTGTTCTGTATTCGCAAATCGACGCACGCACTTCGATGCACACGGGTCGCCAAACGCGAAATCCGTCAGTGCCATTGCGCTCAGAACGTCGAAATTAGCTAGGATCCATTACTCATACTCCTATGTTAAAATTCTAGATAGTGGTTCGACCATTCATGATCACAAGGGGTTAAAAATTCAAAGGTTACTATTCACTTAAGTCGCGGGCCCACTTTTTGATTTATGATTTCTGGAAGATCCGACCGTCGGATCGAAAACATATGAATATGAAACTTCTATGTTTCGACGAGACGATCGCAATGGTGATCTCGGATTTTCCAGATCAGACCCCGATCAATAAGTCGATATTTCTGGGCCCACTATTGGCCCACTAACACTCCACTTTTGCCAAAATGACAAATTTTAAACATTTAAAGGCAAACAGAACTTTCAAATTCTAGATTTCTACAGGTGGCACCGGGGTGGCCACGTGGCAGCACGTTCTCGGTGGGTGTTGCGCGCGCGGTCCACGGGGGCGGGGAGCAGTTGCCTCGGGCTGCGTGCCCGACAGGCGCGCGTGGGCCCGACGTGGGCGCGCTGACCCCGGCTCCCGGCGTGGGCGCCACGTGTCGGCGCCTGCTTTGGCCACGGGTGCAAGCGCCGTTGGCCCAAACAGCTGTTTGCTGTTTTAGGTGGACGCGTGGCGGCCTGGGGATTTCCGGGCGTGAACAGTAACGGGCCGGGCCCGTTACTGTAGCAGCCCGGAATGCCCGGGCTCCCGAATGTTGGCCAAAAGTCCAAAGTGTTGGACTTTCGGGCTGAGCCTATAAATAGGCTGATGGCTTGGGATTTTTGCCCCTTTTTTTCCCTTTCCCCCGAGCCCTCGCCCTGTCTTTGGACCCTTCACCAGACTGGCGATCTTCGTGCTGCGCAGCTTCTGGCGGAGGCCCGGAATTTGGAAGCCACGGCGGGGTCGACGACTTCGGCATCGGAGCACAGAGGACGATTTTTCATCGGATCCCGTTATCACGCAATTCGAATTCTGAGATTCCCACAGAGTACTCCATCAGTATTTTTGTACGATTTCTATGGTGGTTGGATCCACAGAGGTACGTCTTCGACTTTCGTGTTGATCTCTTGCGGATTCAAGTTGTTGGCACGGTTTTCGAGACTTGCTAAGCCTCTGTTGCTGGTGGAGGTTTTTGAACGCAGCCCCTTGCCGGATTTTATGTCCGCCTCGAGCGTTCGGATCGATACGAGCCTATACACTTTTTTTCCATCTAACTCGTCGCGAGGATCATCGCCATATTTTTCTCGGATTTTTCGGAGACCTTCCAGGCAGGTATACTTTTTTCCCCTTTCATCTGGGTATGAGTTTTACAGTTGTGTGGGCTTGTGAGTGTTTGCGCACCTATACTGTGGAATTTGTCAACTCGGCCTACGGTGCTCGATTGGACGTGCAGTACCCTTTCGAAGGTCTCGACGCGCGTATTCCTCTATGGTTTACTGGAAGTTTTGGTAGTGTTTTGACAGGTGAAAATTTCGAATTAAAATGACTGTTCACCGCTGATTTGTGAAACTGGAATTTGTGGAATTAAGTGTAAC
>CM055066.1:28916020-28966906 GCA_029204045.2 Tillandsia leiboldiana | reverse complement strand
AACAACTCATGCATCAATAGATGAAACGCAAAGACCCAACCACAAGCTACCATATTGGCCTTCACAGACCTCAGGCGAGGCGGCCCTCGTGCACCGACCTGGTTGACATTCCCAAACTAGGGTCACGGGTTGCCTATCAGCTAACACTTTACCACAGGTTAAGAAACATCGCTACGAGGTAGCAAATCCGCTGATATTCGTGAAGACACACGATGGTGTGTGCGGGCGAATCATAGCATGCTCAAGCTCCGGTCCACTGACCGGAATCGGCAACAAGCCGGGAATCCCACTGGATGCAATGACAAGATCAACTTAAACTCAACACTTATGCAGGAACCCTCATCAATAAACTCAACTCATGCAAGATCCAGGCAAATATCTCTCAACAGAAGCTCACAATAAACTCACACTCAACCACACAAACCAACCAAATGATACAAAGCTAAACACATATTTTTAAGAAAATGGTTTTGAAAAGTCCAAACCTCGAGAGCATTGCCCTTGTCCCTATCAACAAGAACAATACTCAGGCGACACTACGAAGCTTGGATTTAAGTCCAAACCTCGCAGAGCAGTGCCTTTGTCCTATCAAACAAGAACAGACTCCGCGACCCTACAAGCGGGGTCAAAACCTCAGTTAAATAAATCTATGGGCTCAGAGATGTATCATTTTGATCAGCAGAACAACAGCTCCTAATCAACCATGAAAATGTCCGATTAAAGTATAATGTAGAGGGTTCTATGGACAATCATGTAAGGAAAATAGAACGATAACAGCTAGATCAGCAGATAGCAGATATAATATCAAGAAGGCAGGCTCAAAGAAATGTTAAGCTATCAAAAACAGGGGTCCAACCAGTATCGCACCCCAGAGGGCTGAACTGATACAACCACCCCCGACCGCCGATAACCCACCTTTCAAAATCGCAGGCGACAAACTGAATCGACTGTACTCTCAGGAACCAGATGCAAACGGCCAGACCTGAATCAAACATATTGATCAACCTCGAATTCACTAATCACAAGCTTAAACCCCCCGATCATTTTAAAACCTCTAATTATTTACCTCATAGTGTCCATTTGAGCACTGTTTTCGCCGTTCTTTCAACTGGAAACCATTTTAACAACAAACGTCACTTCCAGCAGGTTACTTTTAACTTGCTGAACACCGTGCTCACACATTTGTGGCAGCACGCACCCGAGGCAAACTTCGGGCCATAAAATTCTTTACTAACATAGCCTTAATGCATTTTTGTTTCTCGCGGCTCTTCAAACACTGTTTCTAACGCGAGCATCGCGTTCAGTGACCCCAATTAGCTAGAATGCACTGTCGCGACTTCGCCAAAGAGCCCGAACCATGTTTTCTTTAAACATTTCACTAAAAGGTTGATTCAACTACATCTTTTAATTTAAACTTCAAACAAGAACATTTTATATCAAAGTTGGTCTGGGCACTGCCAGGACCTCGTGCTCACCCTGGTTGAGGCCCAGGTGGGCTGGTTCAAGCAGAACCAAGGTCAAGCTTACACCCTAATTCACAATGCACCAAACTTTAATCCACTCAGTTTCTGTTGAACTGAAGTGAGCACAGAGCTCAGGGGACTATTTGGAGCAAGTTTCATATTTACAGTTTCATCAAATTCCACTTAATCTTCTTGAAGCATTTCATCAAACATCTTAGGGGCATATTATATACCACATACACATAAGCAACTTTGAAGTTGGAAACTCTGCAAATACTAAATTAGAGGCACTCTAACTTGGATTGATTTGATCCATGAAGAATCTGGAGCTTTCCCCCAACTGAAGCAACCTCAGAACCCCGGGTTGGCCGAGCCCCATGATGAAGAAGATGAAGCCTTGCATTGATTTTCGTGATGCTCCATCCGAAGTCTGGGGCTCAACCAAATGCACCAGTAGGTGCCATTTGCTGCATGTAAGCTTCCCATACCCTTGGCTGGCCTCGGGTTGCGGCGGCGGCGCGGCGGAGCAAAGCTCCGGTTTGGAGCTCATGCCCTCTAATGGCATCTTTTAACCGAGGCAATTTGGAGCTCTGCACTTGGAAAGTTACTCCTTAGGTCACCACAAAGCTTCCTGTTCATGCCTCCCCGGCCGAAGGTGGCCGGAGCGCCGGCTTCCGCAATCTTCCCTTCTCGGTTCATCCATGGCACCATGATTTTCATGATGCATGGGAGCCATGCGATAGCATGGTTGGACTCCATTGGTCCCATCATCTCCTCTGGGCAGATGGCCGGCGTCGGAGACCCGCCGGCGCCGGAGCTGCATCCTCGGCCAACTTGCAATAAAAAACCGAATTCTAGGGCATAAACTGCCACTCACTGGGTGATCCTTACTCCACCAAATTGGGTGGAGCTGGTCACTACCACCAACAGTCCAAGCACGCCAAATTACAGCCCATATAGATCCTAGTTTTACGGAGTTGTTCCAAGGCGGTGCACTATTAGGGTTCCGGCTAACCCAACCTCCCGCCGGCCATGCACTTTGCATGGAAGGCTAGGGCTTTGCAGGGATCATCCTAGGGAACTATATAAGCTACTTCTAAAGGTCTCGGGCTCAAACATCCTTGGGTTAATGAGTTCTTACCTTGGCCGGATTCGGGGAAGATAGGAAGAAGCCGGGTTCCTTCTTCTTCTTCTTCTTCGCGCGACCTCGGCCAACTCCAGTAAGAGTCCACAGTCACCAGAGAAATCCTCAGAGCACTCCAACTCCACCTTGGAAGAGTTTGGTTCAAGCTTCTTGCTCTCTCTCTCCGGGTTTGGTCGCTAATGGGTTTGTGTCCTTGGCCTCCCCAGCAACCCCGGCATCATGTGGAGGATGCAGAGGAGATGTTGATGCCTCGATTCCCCCCTATAAACTCCTCGTGCATTCACCCGTGGAGACCAAGAGTCACAAAATAATTCAATGCAAGATTCTTTGCAAAATCTTCTTCAACTCAGTTCACACCAAACCCTAGACTCCGGGATCCTTTCAGTAGTTGCAAAATGCACCCACTCCTTATCCTATAAGCCTCTTTAATTTTGGTACATAAAATAATAGGATTTCTTCAAAAATACACCCTTTTCCAATGTATTTCACGCTTGTTCGAGGCACTCGAGTCGCCGAACTGAAAAATGGACTTCGCCACGACGTCCGGCCTCGTCGAGAGACCTTCAAATAGGCTAATCATTTGTTTGATTTGGTGCTCGTATGAAATCTCGGGCCATCTTGTTCTGTAGTCGCAAATCGACGCACGCACATTCGATGCACACGGGTCGCCAAAACGCGAAATCCGTCAGTGCCATTGCGCTCAAAGTGTCGAAATTAGCTAGGATCCAGTACTCATACTCCTATGTTAAAATTCTAGATAGTGGTTCGACCAGTCATGATCACAAGGGTTAAAAATTCAAAGGTTACTATTCACTTAAGTCGCGGCCCACTTTTTGGATTTATGAGTTTCTGGAAGATCCGACCGTACCGGATCGAAAACATATGAATATGAAAACTTCTAATGTTTCGACGAGACGATCGCAATGGTGATCTCGGATTTTCCAGATCAGACCCCGATCAATAAGTCGATATTTTCTGGGCCCACTATTGGCCCACTAACACTCCACTTTGCCAAAATGACAAATTTTAAAACATTTAAAGGCAAACAGAGACTTTCAAATTCTAGATTTCTACATCACCCACAACTTTTAAAAAGTTTCGTCCCCGAAACTTAACAAAACATACTTTAAAAATTTTCTAACACACCCAAATATCAGTTTTCTAAGTATTATCTAGTTAATAATTTATCTTAGTACGGTCGACCCCACAACTTCTGTTTTGACCTATCAGACTTAGAACACTACCCCAGCGCTCTCTCGTAACACGAGTCATCCTAGGGTTCGTTCCTAGCCAAACCTAGACATTGCGTTTCCTATTGCTCTGATACCATCTAATCTGTCACGCCCCGAGTTTAAAAAACCAGCGTCTAAAATTTTTTTTTTTTTTTTTTTTTAAATCAGAGTTTAAAAGCCAGCCAGGGCGCAACAGACCGCCACATAATATAGAAGAGGTCCCAATCCCACTGGGATTGAGCCCTTTTCTATATATGCAACGGCTCACTTGGCATACAACCAGAGTACTAACTACGTACATCTACTAAGCAAGATTAAATTACAATATCAACAACTTCTCAAGTACATTGCATTACATTTGATACAACATTAATTAAATACTTGATCTTATCGGCTGTCCAGGGGTCAGCTCTATCTCGTGATCTCACCAACTCGTCCCGACATCTCAACACCCGCTTGACCTGAAAAACAGTCACCCGAGGGTGTGAGACACACCGGAGTGTATCCCAGTGGGCACGACGAGCCGAGAAATAGCAGATCGTACCTACTGGTATACAATGCTAGAGGATAGTAATAGATCAGGGGTTAGGGGTAAAGCAGATATATAACTGGTGCTGTAAGGAAAACAAAACTCATAATCTGGGTACAAGCATAGGAGATAATTTTAGCAGTATTTAAAACATGTATCAGGATAATCAACACATCAAGGAGTTAGGACAATCAGCAAGATAATAATGGAACTATAATCAGAGGCATCACATAGAATCATATAAAGCAACTTAACAACTCATGCATCAAATAGATGAAAACGCAAAGACCCAATCACAAGCTACCATATTGGCCTTCACAAGACCTCAGGCGAGGCTGCCCTCTTGGCACCACCTGGTTGACATTCCCCAAACTAGGGTCACGGGTTGCCTCAGCTACCACTTTAACCGGTAAAGAACATCGCTACGGGTAGCAAATTCCGCTGATATTCGTGAAGTACAACGGTGCGGGCGAATCATATGCAAATGCTCAAGCTCACGGTCCACTGACCGGTAATCGGCAACAAGCCGGGAAATCCCCACTGGGATGCAATGACAAGATCAACTGAAACTCACACTTATGCAGGAACACTCATCAATAAATCTCAACTCATATGCAAGATCAAGGCAAATATCTCTCAACAGAAGCTCCAGATAAACTCAACTCAAACCACTACAAACCAACCAAATGATACAAAGCTTAAACACATATTTTTAAGAAAATTGTTTTGAAAAGTCCAAACCTCGAAGAGCATGCCCTTGTCCTATCAAACAAGAACAGACTCAGGCGACACTACGAAGCTTGGATTTAAGTCCAAACCTCGCAGAGCAGTGCCTTTGTCCTATCAAACAAGAACAGACTCCGGCGACCCAACGAAGCGGGGTAAAACCTCAGTTAAATAAATCTATGTGCTCAGAGATGTATCATTTGATCAGCAGAACAAACAGCTCACTAATCAACCATGAAAATGTCCGATTAAAAGTATAAATGCTAGAGGTGCTATGGACAATCATGTAAGGGAAAATAGAACAGATAACAGGCATAGATCAGCAGATAGCAGATATAATATAATCAAAGAAAGGCAGGCTCAAAGAAATGTTTAAGCTATCAAAAACAGGGGTCCAACCAGTATCGCACCCCAGAGGGCCGAACTGATAAAACCCGGACCGAAGATAACCCACCTGGCAAATCGCAGGCGACAAGACTGAATCGACTGTACGCTCAGAACCAGATGCAAACTGGACAGACCTGAAATCAAACATATTGATCAACCTCGAATTCACTAATCACAACTTAAACCCCAGATCCATTTTAAAACCTCTAATTATTTAACTAATAGTGTCATTTGAGCACTGTTTTCCGCTCGTTCTTTCAACTGGAAACTCATTTAACAAACCGTCACTTCCAGCAGGTGACTTTTAACTTGCTGAACACCGTGCTCACACATTGGTGGCAGCACGCAACCCGAGGCAAACTTCGGGCCATAAAATTCTTTACTAACATAGCCTTAATGCATTTTTGTTTCTCCGGCTCTTCAAACACTGTTTCTAACGCGAGCATCGCGTTCAGTGACCCAAATTAGCTAGGAATGCACTGTCGCGACTTCGCCAACAGCCCGGAACCATGTTTTATTTAAACATTTCACTAAAAGGTTGATTCAACTACATCGTTTAATTTAACTTCAAACAAGAACATTTGTATATCAAAGTTGGTCTGGGCACTGCCAGGACCTCAGTGCTCACCCTGGTTGAGGCCCAGGTGGGCTGGTTCAAGCAGAACCAAGGTCAAGCTTACACCCTAATTCACAATGCACCAAACTTTAATCCACTCAGTTTCTGTTTGAACTGAAGTGAGCACAGAGCTCAGGGGACTATTTGGAGCAAGTTTCATATTTACAGTTTCATCAAATTCAACTTAATCTTCATTGAAGCATTTCATCAAACATCTTAGGGCATATTATATACACATACACATAAGCAACTTTGAAGTTGGAAACTCTGCAAATACTAAATTAGAGGCACTCTAACTTGGATTGATTTGATCCATGAAGAATCTGGAGCTTTCCCCCCAACTGAAGCAACCTCAGAACCCCGGTTGGCCGAGCCCCATGATGAAGAAGATGAAGCCTTGCATTGATTTTTCGTGATGCTCCATCCGAAGGGTCTGGGGGCTCAACCAAATGCACCAGTAGGTGCCATTTGCTGCATGTAAGCTTCCCATACCCTTGGCTGGCCTCGGGGTGCGGCGGCGGCGCGGCGGAGCAAAGCTCCGGTTTGGAGCTCATGCCCTCTAATGGCATCTTTTAACCGAGGCAATTTGGAGCTCTGCAACTTGGAGGAAGTTACTCCTTAGGTCACCACAAAGCTTCCTGTTCATGCCTCCCCGGCCGAAGGTGGCCGGAGCGCCGGCGGCCGCAAATCTTCCATTCTCGGTTCATCCATGGCACCATGATTTTCATGATGCATGGGAGCCATGCGATAGCATGGTTGGACTCCATTGGGTCCCATCATCTCCTCTGGGCAGATGGCCGGCGTCGGAGAAGCCCGCCGGCGCCGGAGCTGCATCCTCGGCCAACTTGCAATAAACCCGAATTCTAGGGCATAAAACTGCCACTCACTGGGTGATCCTTACTCCACCAAATTGGGTGGAGCTGGTCACTACCACCAACAGTCCAAGCACGCCAAATTACAGCCCATATAGATCCATAGTTACGGATTGTTCCAAGGCGGTGCACTATTAGGGTTCCGGCTAACCCAACCTCCCGCCGGCCATGCACTTTGCATGGAAGGCTAGGGCTTTGCAGGGATCATCCTAGGGAACTATATAAGCTACTTCTAAAGGTCTCGGGCTCAAACATCCTTGGGTTAATGAGTTTCTTACCTTGGCCGGATTCGGGGAAGATAGGAAGAAGCCGGGTTCCTTCTTCTTCTTCTTCGTTCGCGCGACCTCGGCCAACTCCAGTAGAGTCCACAGTCACCAGAGAAATCCTCAGAGCACTCCAACTCCACCTTGGAAGAGTTTGGTTCAAGCTTCCTTGCTCTCTCTCTCCCGGGTTTGGTCGCTAATGGGTTTGTGTCCTTGGCCTCCCCAGCAACCCCGGCATCATGTGGAGGATGCAGAGGAGATGTTGATGCCTCGGATTCCCCCCTATAACTCCTCGTGCATTCACCCGTAGGAGACCAAGAGTCACAAATAATTCAATGCAAGATTCTTTGCAAAATCTTCTTCAACTCAGTTCACACCAAACCCTAGACTCCGGGATCCTTTCAGTAGGTGCAAAATGCACCCAACTCCTTATCCTATAAGCCTCTTTAATTTTGGTACATAAAATAATAGGATTTCTTCAAAAATACACCCTTTTCCAATGTATTTCACGCTTTTCGAGGCACTCGAGTCGCCGAAACTGAAAATGGACTTCGCCACGACGTCCGGCTCGTCGAGACCTTCAAAATAGGCTAATCATTTGTTTGATTTGGTGCTCGTATGAAATCTCGGGCCATCTTGTTCTGTATGTCGCAAATCGACGCACGCACTTCGATGCACACGGGTCGCCAAACGCGAAATCCGTCAGTGCCATTGCGCTCAGAATGTCGAAATTAGCTAGGATCCATTACTCATACTCCTATGTTAAAATTCTAGATAGTGGTTCGACCATTCATGATCACAAGGGGTTAAAAATTCAAAGGTTACTATTCACTTAAGTCGCGGGCCCACTTTTTGATTATGATTTCTGGAAGATCCGACCGTCGGATCGAAAACATATGAATATGAAACTTCTATGTTTCGACGAGACGATCGCAATGGTGATCTCGGATTTTCCAGATCAGACCCCGATCAATAAGTCGATATTTCTGGGCCCACTATTGGCCCACTAACACTCCACTTTTGCCAAAATGACAAATTTTAAACATTTAAAGGCAAACAGAGACTTTCAAATTCTAGATTTCTACATCACCCACAACTTTTAAAAAGTTTCGTCCCCGAAACTTAACAAAACATACTTTAAAAATTTTCTAAACACCCAAAATATCAGTTTTCTAAGTATTAATCTAGTTATAATTTATCTTAGTACGGTCGACCCACCACTTCTGTTTTGACCTATCAGACTTAGAACACTACCCAGCGCTCTCTCGTAACACGAGTCATCCTAGGGTTCGTTCCTAGCCAAACCTAGACATTGCGTTTCCTATTGCTCTGATACCATCTAATCTGTCACGCCCCGAGTTTAAAAACCAGCGTCTAAAATTTTTTTTTTTTTTTTTTTTTAAATCAGAGTTAAAGCCAGCCAGGGCGCAACAGACCGCCACATATATAGAAGAGTCCCAATCCCACTGGGGATTGAGCCCTTTTCTATATATGCACGGCTCACTTGGCATACAACCAGAGTACTAACTACGTACATCTACTAAGCAAGATTAAATTACAATATCAACAACTTCTCAATTACATTGCATTACATTTGATACAACAATTAATTAAATACTTGATCTTATCGGCTGTCCAGGGTCAAGCTCTATCTCGTGATCTCACCAACTCGTCCCGACATCTCAACACCCGCTTGACCTGAAAAACAGTCACCCGAGGGTGTGAGACACACCGGAGTGTATCCCAGTGGGCACGACGAGCCGAGAAATAGCAGATCGTACCTACTGGTATACAATGCTAGAGGATAGTAATAGATCAGGGGTTAGGGTAAAGCAGATATATAACTGGTGCTGTAGGAAAACAAAACTCATAATCTGGGTACAAGCATAGGAGATAATTTAGCAGTATTTAAAACATGTATCAGGATAATCAACACATCAAGGAGTTAGGACAATCAGCAAGATAATAATGGAACTATAATCAGAGGCATCACATAGAATCATATAAAGCAACTTAACAACTCATGCATCAAATAGATGAAAACGCAAAGACCCAATCACAAGCTACCATATTGGCCTTCACAAGACCTCAGGCGAGGCTGCCCTCTTGGCACCACCTGGTTGACATTCCCCAAACTAGGGTCACGGGTTGCCTCAGCTAACCACTTTACCGGTAAGAACATCGCTACGGGTAGCAAATCCGCTGATATTCGTGAAGTACAACGGTGCGGGCGAATCATATGCAAATGCTCAAGCTCACGGTCCACTGACCGGTATCGGCAACAAGCCGGGAAATCCCCACTGGGATGCAATGACAAGATCAACTGAAACTCAACACTTATGCAGGAACACTCATCAATAAATCTCAACTCATATGCAAGATCAGGCAAATATCTCTCAACAGAAGCTCACAGATAAACTCAACTCAACCACACAAACCAACCAAATGATACAAGCTTAAACACATATTTTTAAGAAAATTGTTTTGAAAAGTCCAAACCTCGAAGAGCATTGCCCTTGTCCTATCAAACAAGAACAGACTCAGGCGACACTACGAAGCTTGGATTTAAGTCCAAACCTCGCAGAGCAGTGCCTTTGTCCTATCAAACAAGAACAGACTCCGGCGACCCAACGAAGCGGGGTAAAACCTCAGTTAAATAAATCTATGTGCTCAGAGATGTATCATTTGATCAGCAGAACAAACAGGCTCACTAATCAACCATGAAAATGTCCGATTAAAAGTATAAATGCTAGAGGTGCTATGGACAATCATGTAAGGGAAAATAGAACAGATAACAGGCATAGATCAGGCAGATAGCAGATATAATATAATCAAAGAAAGGCAGGCTCAAAGAAATGTTTAAGCTATCAAAAACAGGGGTCCAACCAGTATCGCACCCCAGAGGGCCGAACTGATAAAACCCGGACCGAAGATAACCCACCTGTCAAATCGCAGGCGACAAGACTGAATCGACTGTACGCTCAGAACCAGATGCAAACTGGACAGACCTGAATCAAACATATTGATCAACCTCGAATTCACTAATCACAACTTAAACCCCAGATCCATTTTAAAACCTCTAATTATTTAACTAATAGTGTCATTTGAGCACTGTTTTCGCTCGTTCTTTCAACTGGAAACTCATTTTAACAAACCGTCACTTCCAGCAGGTGACTTTTAACTTGCTGAACACCGTGCTCACACATTTGTGGCAGCACGCAACCCGAGGCAAACTTCGGGCCATAAAATTCTTTACTAACATAGCCTTAATGCATTTTTGTTTCTCCGGCTCTTCAAACACTGTTTCTAACGCGAGCATCGCGTTCAGTGACCCCAAATTAGCTAGGAATGCACTGTCGCGACTTCGCCAACAGCCCGGAACCATGTTTTATTTAAACATTTCACTAAAAGGTTGATTCAACTACATCTTTTAATTTAAACTTCAAACAAGAACATTTTGTATATCAAAGTTGGTCTGGGCACTGCCAGGACCTCAGTGCTCACCCTGGTTGAGGCCCAGGTGGGCTGGTTCAAGCAGAACCAAGGTCAAGCTTACACCCTAATTCACAATGCACCAAACTTTAATCCACTCAGTTTCTGTTTGAACTGAAGTGAGCACAGAGCTCAGGGGACTATTTGGAGCAAGTTTCATATTTACAGTTTCATCAAATTCCAACTTAATCTTCATTGAAGCATTTCATCAAACATCTTAGGGGCATATTATATACACATACACATAAGCAACTTTGAAGTTGGAAACTCTGCAAATACTAAATTAGAGGCACTCTAACTTGGATTGATTTGATCCATGAAGAATCTGGAGCTTTCCCCCCAACTGAAGCAACCTCATAACCCCGGGTTGGCCGAGCCCCATGATGAAGAAGATGAAGCCTTGCATTGATTTTCGTGATGCTCCATTCGAAGGGTCTGGGGCTCAACCAAATGCACCAGTAGGTGCCATTTGCTGCATGTAAGCTTCCCATACCCTTGGCTGGCCTCGGGGTGCGGCGGCGGCGCGGCGGAGCAAAGCTCCGGTTTGGAGCTCATGCCCTCTAATGGCATCTTTTAACCGAGGCAATTTGGAGCTCTGCAACTTGGAGGAAGTTACTCCTTAGGTCACCACAAAGCTTCCTGTTCATGCCTCCCCGGCCGAAGGTGGCCGGAGCGCCGGCGGCCGCAAATCTTCCATTCTCGGGTTCATCCATGGCACCATGATTTTCATGATGCATGGGAGCCATGCGATAGCATGGTTGGACTCCATTGGGTCCCATCATCTCCTCTGGGCAGATGGCCGGCGTCGGAGAAGCCCGCCGGCGCCGGAGCTGCATCCTCGGCCAACTTGCAATAAACCCGAATTCTAGGGCATAAAACTGCCACTCACTGGGTGATCCTTACTCCACCAAATTGGGTGGAGCTGGTCACTACCACCAACAGTCCAAGCACGCCAAATTACAGCCCATATAGATCCATAGTTACGGAGTTGTTCCAAGGCGGTGCACTATTAGGGTTCCGGCTAACCCAACCTCCCGCCGGCCATGCACTTTGCATGGAAGGCTAGGGCTTTGCAGGGATCATCCTAGGGAACTATATAAGCTACTTCTAAAGGTCTCGGGCTCAAACATCCTTGGGTTAATGAGTTCTTACCTTGGCCGGATTCGGGGAAGATAGGAAGAAGCCGGGTTCCTTCTTCTTCTTCTTCTTCGCGCGACCTCGGCCAACTCCAGTAGAGTCCACAGTCACCAGAGAAATCCTCAGAGCACTCCAACTCCACCTTGGAAGAGTTTGGTTCAAGCTTCCTTGCTCTCTCTCTCCCGGGTTTGGTCGCTAATGGGTTTGTGTCCTTGGCCTCCCCAGCAACCCCGGCATCATGTGGAGGATGCAGAGGAGATGTTGATGCCTCGGATTCCCCCCTATAACTCCTCGTGCATTCACCCGTAGGAGACCAAGAGTCACAAAATAATTCAATGCAAGATTCTTTGCAAAATCTTCTTCAACTCAGTTCACACCAAACCCTAGACTCCGGGATCCTTTCAGTAGGTGCAAAATGCACCCAACTCCTTATCCTATAAGCCTCTTTAATTTTGGTACATAAAATAATAGGATTTCTTCAAAAATACACCCTTTTCCAATGTATTTCACGCTTTTCGAGGCACTCGAGTCGCCGAAACTGAAAATGGACTTCGCCACGACGTCCGGCTCGTCGAGACCTTCAAAATAGGCTAATCATTTGTTTGATTTGGTGCTCGTATGAAATCTCGGGCCATCTTGTTCTGTATGTCGCAAATCGACGCACGCACTTCGATGCACACGGGTCGCCAAACGCGAAATCCGTCAGTGCCATTGCGCTCAGAACGTCGAAATTAGCTAGGATCCATTACTCATACTCCTATGTTAAAATTCTAGATAGTGGTTCGACCATTCATGATCACAAGGGGTTAAAAATTCAAAGGTTACTATTCACTTAAGTCGCGGGCCCACTTTTTGATTTATGATTTCTGGAAGATCCGACCGTCGGATCGAAAACATATGAATATGAAACTTCTATGTTTCGACGAGACGATCGCAATGGTGATCTCGGATTTTCCAGATCAGACCCCGATCAATAAGTCGATATTTCTGGGCCCACTATTGGCCCACTAACACTCCACTTTTGCCAAAATGACAAATTTTAAACATTTAAAGGCAAACAGAGACTTTCAAATTCTAGATTTCTACAGGTGCACCGGGGGTGGCCACGTGGCAGCACGTGCTCGGTGGGGTGTTGCGCGCGCGGTCCACGGGGGCGGGGAGCAGTTGCCTCGGGCTGCGTGCCCGACAGGCGCGCGTGGGCCCGACGTGGGCGCGCTGACCCGCGGCTCCCGGCGTGGGCGCCACGTGTCGGCGCCTGCTTTGGCCACGCGGTGCAGCGCCGTTGGCCCAAACAGCTGTTTGCTGTTTGGGTGGACGCGTGGCGGCCTGGGGAGTTTCCGGGCGTGAACAGTAACGGGCCGGGCCCGTTACTGTAGCAGCCCGGAATGCCCGGGCGCCCGAATGTTGGGCCAAAAGTCCAAAGTGTTGGACTTTCGGGCTGAGCCTATAAATAGGCTGATGGCTTGGGATTTTTGCCCCTTTTCCCGAGCTCCCCTGTCTTTGGACCCTTCACCAGACTTGGAGATCTTCGTGCTGCGCATCTTCTGGCGGAGGCCCGGAATTTTTGGAAGCCACGGCGTCGACGACTTCGGCATCGGAGCACAGAGTGACGATTTTTCATCGGAGTCCCGTTATCATCGCAATTCGATCTGAGATGTCCACAGAGCTACTCCATCAGTATTTTTGGACGATTTCTATGGTGTTGGATTCACGAGAGGTACGTCTTCGACTTTCGTGTTGATCATCTTGCTGGATTCAGAGTTGTTGGCACGGTTTTCGAGACATTTCTAAGCCTCTGTTTGCTGGTGGAGTTTTTGAACAGCAGCCCCTTGCCGGAATTTTATGTCCGCACTCGAGCGTCGGATCGAGACGAGCCTATACACTTTTTTCATCTACTCGTCGCGAGGATCATCGCCATATTTTTCTCGGATTTTTCCGAGACCTTCCCAGAGGTATACTTTTCCCCTTTTATCTGTGTATGAGTTTACAGTTGTGTGGTTGTGAGTGTTTGCGCACCTATACTGTGGAATTTGTAACTCGGCCTACGGGGCTCGGATTTGGACGTGCAGGTACCCGTTTCGAAGGTCTCGACGCGAGGATTGCCGTCATATTTTTACTGGAATTTTTGGATATTGTTTTACAGGTGAAAATTTCGAATTAAAATGACTGTTCACCGCTGATTTGTGAAACTTGGAATTTTGTGGAATTAAGTGTAACTTTGTGATGCATTTTGTACCCAGGATGTTTTGAGCACTGCTGCTGTACTATTGGCTTGGTGGATGTACTGGGATATCTGTTTTCTGGGCTTTCTCAGCTGTACGATTCTGGACAGTTAGCACGTTCAGGTGGGTGACTTTGCTTTCAAGATCTATGGACTGCGTGCTAATTCTATGTATGTAGGATCATGCATGTTAGTAATTGGACTAAAAAGCATGTGGAAACTGAATGTTATTACTCTTGGTATCAGTTGATGAATCTTGTGATATTTTTGTGATTCTTACATCTTGTCAATTATTGAAATCTTGGAACTTGACCTAGCACCCATGTCATATGTATCATGTTCTGCCAGACGGTAGAAAACTTCAACTTGGGCTAGGTTTCTTTTATTGCTCTAGACATTCCCACATCGCTTTATTATACTAGTCATTCTGGACTTAGCTTTCCTCGCCCGGGTTGCGGGCCGAGAGGTCGGGTTGTTGTGGGATGCATTTACACTCGTGTCTGGGGACCGAGTGGAGTTTGATAGCAGTCTGTAGATCTGGGTTCCTTGGGAGCCATCAGAGTGACAGTGGGTCCCGGCTGTGGAGTATCTCTAGCCAGTGTGTTTGGCCTGTTGAGGCAGTTGTTCGCAGTGGATGCGATGTTCGGCCTGTTTGGCCTGTTGAGGCAGTTGTTCGCAGTGGATGCGATGTTCGGCCTGTTTGGCCTGTTGAGGCAGTTGTTCGCAGTGGATGCGATGTTCGGCCTGTTTGGCCTGTTGAGGCAGTTGTTCGCAGTGGATGCGATGTTTGGCCTGTTGAGGCAGTTGTTCACAGTGGATGCGATGTTCGGCCTGTTTGGCCTGTTGAGGCAGTGGTTGTAGATCTGGGTTCCTTGGGAGCCGTCTGAGTGACAGTGAGTCTCGGCAGTGTAGTTCTCTAGCCTGTGAGTGAGACAGTGTTTTGTTGGTTTTAGCCGATCTTGTTGATCGAGGATTTGGATCTTAGCCTGCAGGAGCCACATTTGAGCTCGACAGAGATGCACGGATACTTTGCTCGGTGGGGTCGCGCCCCTCGAGTGCCACTCCGGAGTTGGGCCTGATACTTCTATCGCGACTTGTCGACGTTTTATCCCTCTGGCTGAGCCAGTTTTGGCAGTCACGGATACCGTCCCTCTGGCTGAGCCAGTTTTGACAGTCATGGACGCCCTACATAAGTCCGCTCCTCCGGGACGTAACGACAGTAGGTTGGCGCAGGTTTGACTGGACTCGATGTGGCAGTCAGTTTAGATTGGGTGATCAGAGATGAGAGTTAGTTGTGGCATCATGTTCTTTCTGTTCCACTCTTTGAGCATCTAGATAGAGGCATAGTAGCTGTAGAGTTACTTTTCCCAGCTTTCCTCAGCACTGCATATGTTACTTTTTGCCTCTAGTAGACTTAGTGGGCAGACCGTTGGGCTTGTTGGCGGCACCCACTGAGAACTACTTGGGACGTAGTTCTCACACCCGTCGTGGTGTCTTTTCCCACAGGGACTTCTACTCCTGTTCCTGCTGCTCCAGTTGCTACTTCTTCAGATCGAGGTGAGGGAGTCGCGAGCTAGATCCCTACCAGTCGTCGTCCAGAGAGTAGATGTACCCTTATTATTTTGAGAGTTTCTTGTTGAGAGACTTTGTTGTGAGGGATGGAGTTGTACTTTCCTTTATTGCTGAGAGTGACTTTTGTTTTTTTTGGGTGAGGACTTGGATTGTGTCTATTAGACTTGTATTATTTTATTTTATTTCTAGCAGTTTACTTTCAGCTCTGATATGTGTTTAGTATAGTATCTTCCTTTTTCAGGTTTGACGCTTCGTCTATACGGGGTTCACCGTATGGGCGGCGGATCTGTTGGCGAGCCCGGGTCGCAGTTTTGACCCCGGGGCATGACACAAAGGTCCCGTCGACCCAGAAGGTGGTCTGCTGGAAACCGGCTCAACAGGAACTGCCGATGCTGTCTGTACAATAGGGGGTGCCACAATTGGCGTAGAAGGTACAGGTGAACTCTCTGGGGGTGCTACTACTGGTTGCGCCCTCTGCTCCAACATGAGCATCATCCGACCCATGGCCTCCTCCTGGCACCGTGAAGCCTCCTCCTGGCGCTGTGAAGCCTCCTCCTGGCGCCGTGAAGTCTCCTCCTGGCATCGAACAGCCTCCTCCTGGCGCCGTGAAGTCTCCTCCTGGCGTCGAACAGCCTCTGACATCAGGGCCATCTGGGCACGAAGCTCCTGAACCTCACCCTGATGTCCCTGCCCCAAGTCCTCCCGCTCGGGCTCAGGGGAAGAAGGCTGCGAATGCGTCGACATCCTGCGTCGCGGAGGCATCACTCACCTGCGGAAAAAGAAGAGCAATCAGAACCCAAAACAACACTCGACCCTTCCTGTAGTACTATGTTGTCTGCAGCCAACATAGTTGCCACCGAGAGAAGACATGTCGATCACTCATCCCATCCCTTGGGAGAGTTTGGAACCCAATCAGGACTCTCGCTAAAAATTACGGCTCTCATGTAAGTCATCCTAGGGTCTAACCACAAGCCAAGGGTTTCTAAGTCTTCAATGACCTACATCCTAGGCTCTGATACCACTCTAATCTGTCATGCCCCGGAGTCGAAACTGCGACCCGGGCTCGCCAACAGATCCGCCGCCCATACGGGAAGCCCCGCATAGACATAGCGACTAACATGCAAAAGATCATCTACACTATACAGATATCAGAGCTGAAAAGTAAAAGCTGAAATAAAATAAATACAACTCCACAAATATACAACCCAAGTCCTCACCAAAATACATAAGTCTCTCAGCTAAAAAGAAAAAGTACATGTCTGAACCTCACTACAAAGGTCTCTCAAAATGTAACTCTCAAAAATAGTAAGGGGGTACATATACTCTCTGAAGGACGACTGGTAGGGATCTATCTCGCGACTCCCTTACCTCGATCTGAAGAAGCAGCAGCTGGAGCAGCAGGAACATGAGTAGAAGTCCCTGGGAAAAAATACACCACGGCGGGTGTGAGAACTACATCCCACAGTAGTTCTCAGTGGGTGCCGCCAACAAATATGGTGATACTCCTCGCGACGCGTAGATGCAAAAAGTGTATAGGCTCGCCTCAAACCGATGCTCGAGCGCGGAGAAAACCCCGACGCAACCTGCTGTCCCCGAAATCCTCACAGAAAAACATGGGTCCCAGTCATCTCAGAAAATCTCTAAGAAAAACCCGAAACTAGGGGAAGCTGAAAATACCAAGATCGTAGCCCTACCTGTCGCGGATCCAACGGCGAACGAATTGCCCAAAAATGTGGTCGGAGTAGGCCGGGGGAGCTCGCGCACCGAAACGCGACGGAAGGAAACACCGGCGAAGGAACGTCGCGATGCGCCAAATAAAAGGAAACCACGAAAAGCGTGACACATAATGTGAAGACCGAAATCTTTGTGGGTTGGGTTACTAGTGGATTGGTAGCTCGTCGGCACATTTTGGGTGTGTTAGAGTTGTCGATGCGCGAAAAGGACGCGAAACTCAGATCCAGTGCGAAAAACTGCATAAAGTAGATGTACTGAAGTGCGGTGGTTGTACAGTTATGGTTTGGAGAGCTTTGAGTATACTTTTTTGGTATGTCGGGACCCTCGATTCGCCAAATGGACGAGAAAAATGTACTCAGGGCGAAAAACTGTGTGAAATACACTATTTCTAGATATTTTTGAGTTAAAATAGAGTTTGGGTGCATACTGTAGCTGTGAACCGGGCTCACGGGGGTCGGTGTACGGGCTGTACACCGGCAGGTGCAGCGTTGGTGCAGGGGACGGCGCGTGCACCGGGTCCACGGCAGGCGGGCGCATGGGAATGTGCCAGCGCGGTGCGCCGCTGGGGAGCACGCGATGCTGGACCGGGCTCGCAGCGCAGGCTGGGGCGACCGGTGCACCGCGCGTGCACCGGAGGCCGCAGCGCGCGCCAGCGTTGCGCACACGTGGCACGCGCTGCGGGCGGGTCCTTGCAGGCGTGTCGCAGCGTGGGCGCCCGGTCGGACGCATGGTCCGACCCGCCTTGCGCGGGATTCGGTGCAAGGGAAGTGTGGAGTGTGTGTGTGTGTGTGTGTGTGTGTGTGTGTGTGTGTGTGTGTGTGTGTGTGTTTGGATGGACCTTTGGTGCATTTTAAGGGGATTTTGAGGCTATAAATTGCACCATTCGACAGCAAATTGGTTCTTTTACATTCCTAGCCTATCTCCACTCTGTTGTGAAGGAAATTAAGGGGTTTTCCATCATCTTCTTCACCCAAGAACTCCATGAATGGAAACTTGAAGTTCACTATTGGAGTTGACCATTTCGTCGCATTTTCTTCCCGGAGATCTCCAGAACTGTAGAAGTGGAATTTCAGGGTGATTCTTCTGGGGTTCTCTTCACAACTTCAAGATCTACAACTTTTGTATAGAAGATGGGACCTAATTGGCGCTCTAAACCAGGTAAATATAGCAATCTTCGAGACACTTGTTTTCTGTGGAGGATTCTGAGCAGAGGTTAGCGTTTTTACTCCTCTGGGATGTACAAATGGAATTTTAAATTGGCTTTTATTGGAAAATTTCCAGGACTTAAAGAGAATCAATTTTTGTATTTTCTGGAACTTCAAATTTGGACTCTAAAATAGGTAAATTGAGCCATTTCTGAGACTTTTGTGCACAGCTGAGATTCTGTATGTGGTTTTGAGCAATGTTCAGTTTTTTTGCTCCCTAGGACTAAAGGAGTGGATTTTTGGTCTCATTTTTGTATGGATTTCACCAAGACTCAGAGACCTACATTTTTCATGTTGAAAAGGAAGGGGGATTCTTGCTTATATCAAGGTAAATTTTACCATCTTTGAGCTTCTATGTGCAGAGTGTAGTTTTGGATAGCATGTAGTAATATTGAGACATCTTCTTCTCCTCTTTATGAAATGATGAATTTCAAGTTGAGTTATCTTCTAGACTTCAAGAGGAACAATGTGATACCTTACTCTCGAAATTTGGATAAGAATTGATATGTCATTATTAGTCCTATTTGTAGTACATTATTGCTGAAAATCTGCATGCAAGCTGGTAATGGTTTAGGTGGTAAATTGAGGGTTTTATATGATTTCGTGGTTAAGTGTACTTGAGGTGGTTAATTTTAAGGGATGACTATAATCTTAGGTGCAAGATGAACAAGTTTACTTTTGGGTTCAACATGTAAAGGTGTTTCCATTGGAAATTATTGCAAGTTGAACCTCAGCTTATGTTTCCACATCGAAAATTGGGGGTAGGAAGGTGTTCTTTTCTTGGACTTATGAAAAGAGTGAGTTTAGCTGTTGTAAACTCTTTGGTAATTTGACATTACTTGGAAACCTAAGGAAACAAATGTGGGGCTGAGGTAATAGAGTTACTAGATATATATATATATATATATATATATTAGATCATGAGTTTTCTCTATTGATGCAAGTCTATGGAACCCGGGCAAGTTGTAATGTCTTTATAGTAATTCTTTCCAACAGGAAGCTCAAGGCATACTACAAGTTGTTGGAGAAGCATCGAACAACATACCTTGGTCACTGAAAGTCTTTGCAACTAAATTCCAGTTTACTGAGCTAGCAGGTGGGTTGTTGAGCACATCGAAATTGCGGCCTACAAGTCGACTCAACCAAAAGTGCAACCTTGTGTGATGCTTACTATCTATATGGGTTTAATCATACTTATATTTAAGTTTCTTGTTGAAAACTATATTGATCATGTGTGAGAACTATTCCTTGATATCTAGAAATATAGATAGGCCATATCTCTTTTATTCATGCTATACTATTCATGTTGGAATCAAACTTAGGAGAAAACCCTTTTCTTTCCTCTTATGCAATTATTGCTCGGGTAAGAGAGCAGGGATGGGAATAGTATAGCTATATTGTTGAGTCGGGTGGGATAGCACCAGATTATCGACTCGGGTTATTGTTTCGGCAACCGCGAACTGTGGGCGGTTGGACCGATTAGTGTTATGCATCAGTTGGGACTGGGTTTTGCATTGTGGATTGAGTGAGTCTCCACTTTGAGCATAGTGTCGACTTTTGCCTGATTGACTGAGATACTTGACAGAGCTGTTGGACATGGGTTACTTATTGACTCGAGCGGGTCGCTCCCCTCGAGTGCCACTCCGGAGTAGGCTTTAGACCGTGTTGGGTGCCGGTCAGACCGTGTTGGGTTCCGGTCATTTGGACAGTGGAGATACTGAGTTCGTGAGATTGAGCTCTATACAGGGTTGGTGTACCGGTTGTTGAGATTGATTTATACAGGCAAGTCTGGCCCTATCCAGGACCATCTGATTGGGTTATACATTGACAGTTACCTTTCGTGATGCATACATATGTAGTTATACATTTGAGATCACATATCTGTTGATATTATATAGCTCAGTAGTTGTTTCTATGAGGTATGCATGTGTCTATTTGAGATCATACAGTTGGAGACATTATTGGTACACGAGGGTCGTGATACATTCATTCATGCATACTCTTGACATTATTCAGTTGGTTTTGGGCATAGTAGAGTAGTTTCCTTTTCAGCTATTACTGTTATTCTTCTTACTATCACCTACTTTGCCCTTATGGTAGACTCGGTGGGTAGGTCGGAGGTTCGATGATTTACCCACTGAGGACTGCTGTTAGTAGTTCTCACACCCGTTGTTGCTCCCCAGTGATCTCTTCTGGAGCAGCGATACAGGTTGAGCGTGGCAAGGGAGTCGCGGACTAGATAGAGCTCCACCCCGATGGTTCTGATAGAGGTCGCCCTATAGTTTATTTATTTCTTTCAGTTTTTTTATGTACCCCGACTACTGTATATTTGGTCTGGCTGGAGCCAGCTTTATGTATTTATGTCAGTCCCAGAGTTGTATTCTTTTGGTGTTGTTGTTAGAGATGTTTTGGAGTTGCTCTTATTATATTTGTTGGAGAGTTGGTTGGAGTGGTGTACTGGTCATTTGTTGTAGTAGTATTGTTATTTTGAGACTTGTATACGTGATATTCTTGGGGTTGTACATTGTGGAGCAGTATGTTTGGGATTATATTAGTATAGTGGAGTTGTACTTTGTTGTTGGGTTTGATGTTATGTTGTTTATGTTTGGGAAAGCCTTGTGGTTGTATGTCTATAGTTCATTTCAGTTGAGTTGTTGTATCTTTCATCATGGATTGGATTTTGTAGTCTTGATTGGAGTTTATTCTTAGTGGTGGAGGCTTGTTTGGTGGTGGTTATTTAGTAGTTTTGTCTGCTGGTGGTGTTTGTTTATACAGTAGTTTATGTCCATTCCTCGCTCTGAGCCACTTTTTGTGGCTATATATTCTCTTGTACACTACACCTAGTTGCTTGAGTTATTGTATCGCTTCGTATATGTGGAAAATACTACATATACGGCGAATCTGTTGTCGAATTCGGGTTATGGTTTACACCCGGGTCGTGACAGATTAAGTTGGTATCAGAGCTTAGGGAATAGGTCATTTGGGACTCAGGAAACCCTAGGCTATTGGCTGACACTAGGATAATAGCACGTGAGAGACGTGATTATGCGAAAGTCACTGATTTGGTTTATTAACTCTCTGATGGAGTAGAGAGAGGAATTTGACATACCCTTCTTCTGCTGGGCAATTATGTTGGCTGCAGACGACATATGGCTACAGAAGTGGGGCGATGTCTTGGGCTTTCGCTAGATTGGGTCGAGCGGTGGTTTGATTTTGAGTGTAGTGTTAGCTGTATTTTTGTGTGTTGTTTTGCGCGATCTGTTCCTACGCATATCACCCCGTTATCCTGTGAGGGTTGGGCATGAGAGATCTGTCGAGATGGACGAGTTGAGAGTTCAGATGATCCATTGGGAAAAGAAGAACTGTAGACAGGAAGAGCAGGTGGCGCAGCTGTCAACTCAGTAGGTGAGCCAGCACAGCAAGTCCTGGAGCCCTCGGCAACATTGTTGAATAGTGTCAGAGCAGGGGGTTCGGTTTGATTTTGACCTCTGTGGAGTAGGGGCAGATGTTGGGCGGTTGGCCCAGTGTTGCAGGATGGATGTTTTTCGACTAGCAGGTCGGGATAAGACAGTCAAGGAAAGCATTTTCGAAGTTATTTTGTAGGATAGCTGAATGATTTTGATGTTTAGTTTGTGATAACAGGACCTTGAACCCAGGATGTTTCTTTTAGACATACATGATTTTTGGTATGCCAACGCTTTCTTCCAAATTTCGAGGGATTGCCAGGACCTGCTCTTGCTTGATAAGGTGAAGTTGTTAACCCTTCGAGGTTTGGAAAAGTAAAACTGGTTTTAACAAATTGTCCTAAGAAATAAAGTTTACTAAAATGTGTTTCCCCCAATCAAAATAATTTTTTTTTTTTTTGGAATAAGTATCATCTTTATTTGTTCCTCGACCGGAATGGGTTCTAGTGATCTGGGGTCCAAGGGCTATTTTCACATTCGAGTTTGAAAGATTTGGCAAGCCAATAGAGTTTGAGAAAAAACGCCCGGCATAATCTGATGGAGGACAGACCAGTCGATCAAAATCTCCGAGGCAACAGTGATATTAGTTTCTGGGTCACGAATCTCAGAGAGGACGGAGATTAGGAGAATTTCGAATGTCAAGACGGCCCCAGCAGCAGAGATAGCCATGCAGCAGGGACAATAGCAATAGGAGAGATGTTCTGACAGTTGTGTTATTTGAGGCAGATTTCATGCACCCCATCAGTGCGAGTAGTGACAGAACTGGTGCTACGGATGCGGCCATTTGGGACCTTTGCATCATCGTCTGCATCGACTCCTCCGATGTCGCTGCAGATGGTGGGGCCTCCTCAGGCTAGATGAGCGTTGTAGATCCTGACCGGTGCAGTTAGGACCTTAGATTTTACTCATTGAGTTATTGGTCCTACTTTAGGTCCAGGTTTCCGATGTGGTTTTGGTATGGATTGGTTATCTCAATATTATACCACGATTAACTATAGAGAGAGGACAGTGACTCTGTGAGAGCCGGGTCAGGAGGAATATGTTTACAGAGGATGCCACAGCATGCTGTTCGCAGCGACTATATCTTCGGCCAGGGCATGACATATGATGAGTAGAGGATGAGTTGCATTGTTAGCGTCGGTGGTAGAGGTGCCTACGACGGCATTGGGGATCGAGGACATTTCTGTTGTTCACGAGTACCCAACGGTTTTCTCTAGTGATCTTTCATTGATGCCGCCGGATAGGGAGGTTGAGTTTGTAATTGATGTAGTTCCGGGGGAACTGCACCAATTCTAAGGCACCCTCTAGGATGACTTCTGCCGTGTTAAGAGAACTAATGGCGCATCTGCAAGACTTGTTGAATAAAGATGTTATCAGCCCAGTGCGTCACCTTGAGGAGTGCAATTACTGTTTGTGATGTAGAAGGATGGGTCACTTAGACCTTGTGTGAATTAAAGAGAATGGAATAAAGTGGTCACCATGAATAGATATTCGTTGCCTTGAATCGATGATTTGTTTGATCAATTGCAGTGGGCTTCAACATTTTCGAAGATAGATCCCCAGCCGTGTTACCACTAGTTGAGAGTGAGGACCGAAGGCTTATTGAGGATCGCACGCCAGACTCGGTATGGGCATTATGAGTTCTAGGTGATGCATTTTGGATTAACTAATGCCCTGCCACCTATATGGATCTGAAGAATAGAATTTTTCAAACCTTATTGGATCGGTTCATTTTGATTTTCATTGTTGATATTTCTGATATACTTCCGAAGCGATATAAGCACGAGGAGCACTTGAGGATAGTGCTGCAACTTTTCCAAGAAAAGAAGTTGTATGCCAAGTTAAGAAGTGTGAATTTTGGCTTCAGGAGGTTGCATTTCTAGCCATGTGATTTCAACCACAGGTGTGGCAGTAGACCTGACGAAGATTGATGCAGTTCGGATTTGGCCTAGACCAACGACGGTCACTGCGGTTCGTAGTTTTTGGGTTTGGCTGGCTACTACTGTCATTTTGTGAAGGGCTTTGCGAAGCTCTCCACTCCTCTCACCGGATGGACTAGAAAGGAGATCATATTTGCTTAGGATGAACAGTGTTAATAGAGCCTTGAAGAGCTGAAATCAAAATTCGTCAACTGAAGGATTATGAGAAGAATTACCCTACGTATGAGTGGGAGCTGGCCGCTGTGGTTTCACACTAAACCTGTAGCGCCACTATCTGTATGGGGAGGATTGTGAAATTTTCATTGATCACAAGAGCTGAAATACTTGCCACTCAGAAGAAGCTCAACTTGAGACAACACCGATGGTTGGAATTGGTAAAAGATTATGACTTGGGTTTATAGTACCACCCTGGGATAGTGATTATGGATGCAGACATCTTGAGTAGACAAGCAGTGTATTTATTGAGTTTGTTGATTACCTAGCAGATGCCACTATTAGAGCAGCTGAGGCGTTTGGACATTGAGGTGGTATTCCCTGGGGTTTCTGTAAGACTTATGTCTCTAGTCTTGCAGCCAACTCTGTTAGATAGGATCAAGGAAAAATAGAGTGAGAACGCCTATTTGGCGAGGATTAGAGATCCGACATAGCAGGGTCAAGTTGGGGATTTTGCCATTGATATAGCGGGAGTACTTAGGTACAGGGACCGCATTTGTGTGCCTATGGATTTAAGGATTGGAGATGTGACACCCCCGGAATTTGGATTAGTCCTCTATATAAATGATATAATAGGACTAAATCTCTAACCCGGCTATAGCATTTTGGATGGTAGGAAGATCCAAGAGGAACATGAGAGTTAAGCGTGCTAGAGCTAGAGTAGTTCTAGGATGGGTGACCCCCTGGGAAGTGGGGCGTCACAGATTTAGTTGGTATCAGAGCCATTCACCAGCCGGAAATGTGAGATGAGTCTCGGCTGAGCCAGGGTTATAGCGGGTAGAGCGAGGCTCCCCGGCTAATGACCGTTGTGAGTGGAGTGCAGCTCCTCACAAGGTCGGCTAAGGCTAGCGAGACGAGTCTCACATCGCCTGGTGCTTGTGAGTGTGCTTGAGCCTGACGTGGACGTCAGGGCATAAAGGGGGGAAGAATGTGACACCCCCGGAATTTGGATTAGTCCTCTATATAAATGATATAATAGGACTAAATCTCTAACCCGGCTATAGCATTTTGGATGGTAGGAAGATCCAAGAGGAACATGAGAGTTAAGCGTGCTAGAGCTAGAGTAGTTCTAGGATGGGTGACCCCCTGGGAAGTGGGGCGTCACAGGAGAGCAGATGCTGAGGGAGGCTCACTATGCACCTTATAACTTTCCCTCAGGTGGTACTAAGATGTATAGAGGCCTCCGGGCACAATTCTGGTGGTCTGGAATGAATAGAGATTTTGGTATGTTCCTTTCTTATGGTCAAACTTGACAGCAAGTTAATGTTGAACATCAGGTTCTCGCTGGCAAGGACCGAGCCTTCCAATGTCTGAATGGAAATAGAATCATGTGATCATGGATTTTGTTACTGGATTACCGAGGTCGCAGAGTGGAGTGAAGGCTATAAGAGTTATTGTGATGGATTGACCAAATCAGTCCCCCTGTCTCCCTATTCAGATGAGTGGTCTTGGGAGCGGATAGCGCAGCAGCAGCTGTACATGGATGAGATTAGTGGGAAATAGAGTATGGACCCTACCTTGAGAGGGTTGAGATCGGATTCAGTAAGATCAGAGTGAGGATTTTATCAGTGTTGCCTCGGGGGTACCGAGGGACAAGGACCGGGCATATATGTTCTTTGACTCAGAGAGTAGAGGATAGATACTCGATACTACTGGGCACTGTATTGATGGATAGTGAGGACACACCTTTCAGACTCGTGATGAATGCCATGAGGACGGCACACCCCCACCAATTGAGGCTTCATCGAGAAGACGTTTAGTTTCGAGGACGAAACTTTTTGTAGTAGGGGAGGATGTGAAGACCGAAATCTTTGTGGGTTGGGTTACTAGTGGATTGGTAGCTCGTCGGCATATTTTGGGTGTGTTAGAGTTGTCGATGCGCGAAAAGGACGCGAAACTCAGATCCAGTGCGAAAAACAGCATAAAGTAGATGTACTGAAGTGCGGTGGTTGTACAGTTATGGTTTGGAGAGCTTTGAGTATACTTTTTTGGTATGTCGAGACCCTCGATTCGCCAAATGGACGAGAAAAATGGACTCAGGGCGAAAAACTGTGCGAAATACACTATTTCTAGATATTTTTGAGTTAAAATAGAGTTTGGGTGCATACTGTAGCTGTGAACCGGGCTCACGGGGGTCGGTGTACGGGCTGTACACCGGCAGGTGCAGCGCTGGAGTAGGGGACGGCGCGTGCACCGGGTCCACGGCAGGCGGGCGCATGGGCATGCGCCAGCGCGGTGCGCCGCTGGGGAGCACGCGATGCTGGTCCGGGCTCGCGGAGCAGGCTGGGGCGACCGGTGCACCGCGCGTGCACCAGAGGCCGCAGCGCGCGCCAGCGCTGCGCGCATGTGGCACGCGCTGCGGGCAGGTCCTTGCGGGCGTGTCGCAGCGTGGGCGCCCGGTCGGACGCATGGTCCGACCCGCCTTGCGCGGGATTCGGTGCAAGGGAAGTGTGGAGTGTGTGTGTGTGTGTGTGTGTGTGTGTGTGTGTGTGTGTTTGGATGGACCTTTGGTGCATTTTAAGGGGATTTTGAGGCTATAAATTGCACCATTCGACAGCAAATTGGTTCTTTTACATTCCTAGCCTATCTCCACTCTGTTGTGAAGGAAATTAAGGGGTTTTCCATCATCTTCCTCACCCAAGAACTCCATGAATGGAAACTTGAAGTTCACTATTGGAGTTGACCATTTCGTCGCAATTTCTTCCCGGAGATCTCCAGAACTGTAGAAGTGGAATCTCAGGGTGATTCTTTCAGGGTTATCTTCACAACTTCAAGATCTACAACTTTTGTATAAAAGATGGGACCTAATTGGCGCTCTAAACTAGGTAAATATAGCAATCTTTGAGACACTTGTTTTCTGTGGAGGATTCTGAGCAGAGGTTAGTGTTTTTACTCCTCTGGGATATACAAATGGAATTTTAAATTTGCTTTTATTGGAAAATTTCCAGGACTTAAAGAGAATCAACTTTTATATTTTCTGGAACTTCAAATTTGGACTCTAAAATAGGTAAATTGAGCCATTTCTGAGACTTTCGTGCACAGCTGAGATTCTGTATGTGGTTTTGAGCAATGTTCAGTGTTTTTGCTCCCTAGGACTGAAGGAGTGGATTTTTGGGCTTATTTTTTGTATGGATTTCACCAAGACTCAGAGACCTACATTTTTCATGTTGAAAAGGAAGGGGGATTCTTGCTTCTATCAAGGTAAATTTTACCATCTTTGAGGTTCTATGTGCAGAGTGTAGTTTTGGACAGCATGTAGTAATATTGAGATATCTTCTTCTCCTCTTTATGAAATGATGGATTTCAAGTTGAGCTATCTTCTAGACTTCAAGAGGAACAATGTTATACCTTACTCTCGAAATTTGGATAAGAATTGATATGTCATCTTTAGTCCTATTTGCAGTACATTGTTGCTGAAAATCTGCATGCAAGCTGGTAATGGTTTAGGTGGTAAATTGAGGGTTTTATATGATTTCGTGGTTAAGTGTACTTGAGGTGGTTAATTTTAAGGGATGAGTATAATCTTAGGTGCAAGATGAACAAGTTTACTTTTGGGTTCAACATGTAAAGGTGTTTCCATTGAAAGTTATTGCAAGTTGAACCTCAGCTTATATTTCCACATCGAAAATTGGGGGGAGTAAGGTGTTCTTTTCTTGGACTTATGAAAAGAGTGAGTTTAGCTGTTGTAAACTCTTTGGTAATTTGACATTAATTGGAAACCTAAGGAAACAAATGTGGGGCTGAGGTAATTGTCACGCCCCGGGGACGAAACTGCGACCCGGGCTCGCCAACAGATCCGCCGCCCATACGATGAACCCCGTATAGACGAAGCATCAAACCTGCAAAAGGAAGATACTATACTAAACAGATATCAGAGCTGAAAATAAACTGCTAGAAATAAAATATATACAACTCAAAGTCCTCACCAAAAGTACATAAATCTCTAAGCTCAAAATAAAAGTGCAACTCTATACCTCACTACAAAGTCTCTCTACTGACGAAGACTCCCAAAATGTAAAAAGGGTACATCTACTCTCTGAAGGACGACTGGTAGGGATCTAGCTCGCGACTCCCTTACCTCGGTCTGAAGAAGCAACAACTGGAGCAGCAGGAACAGGAGTACAAGTCCCTGGGTAAAAAGACACCACGACGGGTGTGAGAACAACATCCCACAGTAGTCCTTAGTGGGTGCCGTCAACAAGCCCAACGGTCTGCCCACTAAGTCTACTAGAGGCATAAGGTACTAAATGAAATACTGAAAGAAGAGCTGGAAAATGCATAACTCTACAGCTACTATGCCCCTATCTAGATGCTCCACAAGTGAAACAGAAGGAAAACATAATGCATCTATTAACTCTCAGGTATAGTAACCCAAACTAAAATGACTGCCATTATAGTAACCCAAACTATAATGACTGCCATTATAGTAACCCAAACTATAATGACTGCCACATACGGTCCAGTCAAATCTGCGCCCACCTACTACTGCACATCCTCAACAGGACGGTCTACCGTAGGGTGTCCATGATTGCCACATCTGGGCCAGCCAGAGGGACGGCGTCGACAAGTCACGATAGAAGAACTCAATCTCACGCCGGTAACAACAACCCGATCTAAAGCTCAATCTCGACGCCGGTTACAACAACCCGGTCTAAAGCTCAATCTCAACGCCGGGTACAACAACCCGGTCTCGCCTACTCCGGAGTGGCACTCGAGGGGAGCGACCCGCTCGAGTCAAAAGTAACCCATGTCCAACAGCTCTGTCAAGTATCTCAGCCAATGAGGCAAAAGTCGACATTATGCTCAAAGTGGAGACTCACTCAATCCACAATGCAAAACCCAGCCCCAACTGATGTATAACACTAATCGGTCAACCGCCCACAGTTCGCGGTTACCGAAATAATAACCCGAGTCGATAATCTGGTACAATCCCACCCGACTCAACAATATAGCTATACTATCCCCCATCCCTGCTCTCTAACCCGAGCAACAAGGAACACTCGAGAGTCGGGACCGCTGTCAACCCAACGGCTCCCTAAAACAGGCATCACTGACAGGATAACTCCACAACAGACACAATAAAGGGTCCGGGAACCCCGAAAGACTAGAACCTGCAACCCTAATCAAACAAGAACAGGCTCTAGGCATAGCCTCTCGTTGTTCTCGTCCCAGAGGAAAAAGGCAGACCTTGGAACCCAGACCACTCGAACCATCTCGGGTGGTTAAATTTGTCGGAAAAAGGTGATATTTCTTATTGAAAACCATTTGATCTAAAAGAAATCCATATTTAATGATTTTTAGTTCTTTTTAGGAAAACAATTGAAAACAAGCTTTATATCCGAGCCTCGTAGAGCTAATGCCTTTGTCCAATCAAACAAGAACAGACTCGGCGACTCCACGATGCTCGGAAGAAAACATTGGTTGACTAAAATCATATGTGTGTCCAAAAATAGTTCTGGGTTCAAGGTCCTGCTATCACTGGTATATAGCTGCCACTGACACAGTGGCGACAATAAAACAAGAAACCAGAACATCTCGGGACCGCCGTTTACCCAAACGGCTCCCGCCACAGATGATCAATCAACTACTTCTACCAGACTCCACACTACTCCCAAGCACGAGTGTAAAATGCATCCCACACTAAAGGAATCCCGACCACTCGGCCCATTACCCGGGCGAGTAAAACACTATGTCCAGGAAAGAATAAGAAGTGTGGATGTCTAAAGCAGAATAAACCTAGCCCAAGTTGGAGTTTTCTACAGTCTGGCTGAACATGCTGCATATGACGGGGTGCTAGGTGAAATTCCAAGATAATAATAATAATTTTACAGAGTAGGAACAAGAGATCGCATGATCATCATATAACTCTAGAATCAACAGCTATCACATTCTAGCATGCTACACAGGAATATCACTATCATGCATGGTCCTACTATAGCAGATTCAATGCACATTCCATCATTCTTGGAGACAGGGCCACCCACCTGAAGGTGCGCAACTGTCCAGGGTCGTACAGCAAAGAAAGCCCAGAAACATATTTACCAGCACAACCACCAAGCAACCAGTACACTAGTAGTGTTTAACGCATCCTGGGTACAAAAATACCACCCAAAGTTACATTAATTCCATAAAATTCCAAGTTCCACAAATAAGCTATGAATAGTCCCCTTAAAGCGAAATATTCACCTATAAAACAATCTCCAAAAATTGCAATAAAAATATGACGGCGATCGTCGCGAAGAGTAGATGTCGATAGAGCCTTGAATCATCAAATTCCCATGTCAGGATGATGAGATAAAAATTCGCGAAGGCCTTGCTGTCCAAAAACTCAAAGGAGTTCAGAAACTCCTCGGGATCCGTGTCAAAAACCCCAAACGAGATGAAGTGATCAATACGGAAATCGACGGCGTACCTCTCGTTATTCCAACGCCGTGAAAATCGTCCAAAAATACAGTCGGGGTAGCTCTGTAGACCTCTCAGACTGAAGTACGACGGAAACGGGCCTCCAACTGCAAATCGTCGCACTGCGCTCCGATGCCGAAGTCATCGACGCCGCGGCTTCCAAAAATGCCGGGCCTCTGCCAGAAGATGCGCAACATGAAGATCTCCAACTTTTCTAAAGGGGCTAAGGGCAGAGGAGCTCGGGAAAGGGGGCAAAAAGCACCAGCAAGCAGCCTATTTATAGGCCCAGCCCGAAAAAATCCAGATTTTGGACTTTTTGCCCAAAATTCGGGCGCCCGGGGCATTCGGGCAGCTACAGTAATGGGCCCGGCCCGTTACTGTGCGCGTCCGAATCCTTCTCGGGCCGCCACGTGGCCCAGACGCGCTCCCCGCGCCCGGCGCACATGCGCCCGCGAACCGTGCGACGCCGCGTGTCCCGACACGCGGACGTGCACTGCTGCGCCCGGCCAACCACGGGGCGCCACGTGGCGCCCCCACGTCGCCCCCCACGCTGCCTTACCTGCCCCGCACCTGCCCGCGTACGGTCACCTGCCCGCCACTGCTGCGTGGACCGCGCGCACGAGAGCCCGCCAATCCGGAGATGCCACGTGTCCACCCAGCGGTCCACCGTACACCCGCCTTTTTCCGTGGACCGCGCCCGCTGCGCCCGCCAACCGGGGCCCGCCACGTGTCCAGGACCCGAGTGCACGCCTTCGCAGTGGACCGCGCGGCTGCGCCTCCACCCGCCGCCGCGCTCCGCCGCCGCCGGCGCCTCTCCGGCCGCCGGAACAGTAACCCTACGCCTCGAAATCCGTGTTTTCGCGTCCGGGCTCCGAAAAATACAAGTAAATAGTCCATCTTGACCGTTTTCGCGCGCTGAATCCAAATCCGATGTCCGATTTGCCAAATTCCACTTCCAAAATTTCCCAAAAATTTCCGGAAAAGTAAACTTGATCCGTTTTTCGTGCCGGGTCACTTCCTTGGTTCCAATAAGCGCGCATAAATCTCAATCACTCAAAATGGCCTCCTGATAAGCAAGTCTTGCTCCCATTATCACCAGAAATCCATTTCCGGGCCCCGACACGCGCACAAACACTCCCAAAAACAAATAATCCATCAATGAGCCCTTAAGTGGGGATTCGGGTCCTCACATCCTCCCCCACTAAAAGAAAGTTTTGTCCTCGAAACAAACACAGCTCAAAAGGGAGTTCAAAGCCAAGGGTAAGCATCCAACAACACCGTTTCCAACTCCCCAGTCGCTACACACTCTCCACAAAGCGAGTCCAACAGCTGGATAAACCTCAAAAATTTCAAAAACTGGGGACAAGGAAAACAGCCAACTCTACGCGTCCAAACTACATGAATTACGCCAACACAACCAACCAGAAAGGATAAGGGCCCCACCAGCAGGAAAGTCATCGACCCCCAACTCTCTAATTTAGAAAACAACTGAAATTAGCGAAAAGTTCGAAAGTTCCGAAAGACCAGTGCCCTCGCCCCAATCAAACAAGAACAGGTTCGGGCACCGTCTCCATTTCTGGAGTAGTCTTTCGATTCTTTCATCATGTTCGCAAATTCCAGCACAAGGGCGAGAAAAAGGGAGAGATGTGTTGATGGCGTTCCTGCTGTGGCAACAAAAACGAAAGCTATGATCTATCCGTGCCCCTAAAAAGAAAAACACAACTCTAACCGGGACCCCTAGAGAAATAACCTCTAGTCCTAGGCGTCACCTACGCTCAACAAGTAGCACCTAACCCAGAGTCGCTGAAGCCGCTGCTGCAGGAAGGATGCCTCGGTGACTTGCGAAAATGATCTCCTGTTGTCCAACTCGCGGAAAGGTCACTGTCTCAATCCACAATCAATCGTTGCACGATACCGCACCAGCTGGTCCATCCCGTGTGCTCAATCTCAGTCGTGGAGCTGTAATAGAACCGTCAGACCTGCCGATGTATCTCTCAAAGTCTCAGTTGTCCTGGCCATGCCCCACAATCCTCCTTTGCTCGCAGGATACTGCGAAGGATCCAATTACAATTACCTGTAGCAAATTTCCTATCCCCTATCCATGCAGAGATGCAAATGCCCTAATATCATGCAAAAAGATGCCGTGGTACCAAAAAGCTCACTCAACTGACTGAAAATAAAGCCATACCTGCGGCGATAGGATGTGCTGCTGGGGTGCCCTCCACTAGGGCTGCGTAGACCCGTCCACTGGGTGCTGAAGACCGTCGTCCCGTCTGTCCCGACGTCGTACCCCACTCAGTCTGACGGTGTACTGGAGGGGCTTCCGCTTCCTGAACTGGCAAGGGAGGTGCTGTAGTAAGGGGTCGCACTGACAGAATGGCTCGGGGACACGCTGCTCGAAAATGTCCCAACTCTCCACATAGGAAACACCGTCCCCGTCTCTGGTCACACTGCGACGGTGGATGAGGGCCGCCTTAGATGACACACCGCTCACGTCGCTGCTGCCGGAGCTGCTGTCTAGGCTGATACCATGGCTGCCGCGGTTGCTCACCAGACCTCTGGCGCCTCCGAAACCCACGACCCTGAGGATGAGATCGTGGAGGTCTCGTAGGTCCCTGCCGACTCGTCTGTCCCTCAACCTCCTGTGCTGGGCGCTTCGCCCCCGAAATCCCTGCGAGAGCTGGAGCCACCTCGTCCGTGACCGCCTCTCCGCGCTCTGAACTCTGCCCCGAAAAACGATGTGGATCAGACTGATGGAATCTCGTCAACATATCAACTTCCTCACGCTGCTCTGCAGAGGTCAACTGTCCTACCGTCCCGAACGGCTGACCACTAGTACCCTGTGCAGTAGGGGCTGCCTGTGCTGCTGGTACAACTGGGGGTGCCACAACTAACGAAGATGGTGCAGGGAAACTCTCAGGAGGAGCCACGACTAACTGCCCCCTCTGCTCCATCATGCGCACCATCCGGTCCATTGTCTCCTCCTGATGCCGAAAAGTCTCCTCCTGGCGCCGGACAGCCTCTGACAACTGAGCCAACTGAGCCCGAAGCTCCTGCACCTCACTCTGCTGACCCTGTGCTGACTCCTCCTGCTCAGGTTCAAGGGAGGAGGAAGGCTGAGAACGTGTCTGCATCCTACGTCGGGGAGGCATCGAGCTCACCTGCAATCCACATGTAAACATCAGGACAGCACCAAACAACACTCGACCCAATACAGCGAAAGTCTAAGACATGTCATCCATTCCTTGGCATTATGTTGTCTGCAGCCAACATAATCGCTTAGGAGAATAAACATGCAAATCACTCATCCCATCCCTTGGGAGTGGTATAAAACTCAATCAGGACTCTCGCTAACCGTCACGACTCTCACGTAGTCATCCTAATGTCCAACCACAAGCCTAGGGTTTCTAAGTCCTCAATGACCTACAACCTAGGCTCTGATACCACTCTAATCTGTCACGCCCCGGGGTCGAAACTGCGACCCGGGCTCGCCAACAGATCCGCCGCCCATACGGTGAACCCCGTATAGACGAAGCGTCAAACCTGCAAAAGGAAGATACTATACTAAACAGATATCAGAGCTGAAAATAAACTGCTAGAAATAAAATATATACAACTCAAAGTCCTCACCAAAAGTACATAAATCTCTAAGCTCAAAAGAAAAGTACAACTCTATACCTCACTACAAGGTCTCTCAACTGACGAAGACTCCCAAAATGTAAAAAGGGTACATCTACTCTCTGAAGGACGACTGGTAGGGATCTAGCTCGCGACTCCCTTACCTCGGTCTGAAGAAGCAACAACTGGAGCAGCAGGAACAGGAGTAGAAGTCCCTGGGGAAAAAGACACCACGACGGGTGTGAGAACTACATTCCACAGTAGTCCTCAGTGGGTGCCGTCAACAAGCCCAACGGTCTGCCCACTAAGTCTACTAGAGGCATAAGGTACTAAATGAAATACTGAAAGAAGAGCTGGAAAATGAATAACTCTACAGCTACTATGCCCCTATCTAGATGCTCCAAGAGTGAAACAGAAGGAAAACATAATGCATCTATTAACTCTCAGGTATAGTAACCCAAACTATAATGACTGCCATTATAGTAACCCAAACTATAATGACTGCCATTATAGTAACCCAAACTATAATGACTGCCACACAGGGTCCAGTCAAATCTGCGCCCACCTACTGCTGCACATTGTCACGCCCCGGGGTTTTTTTTAGCGGAAACGCTTCACAAAAGTCAAACATTTGACGTCTAAATTTTTTTTTTGATAAAAGAAAACCTCTCTTCCCCGGCGCGTGCCCAGACCCGCCGCATATACAGAATCTCTCTGCAAACGGACAGAGTCTCCTCTGTATATGCACGGCGTAGCGTTTAGTACATGTTCCCAACATAAGCAACCATTCAATCACAACAGTCACTAACATACAACTAGTAGCACAATTTATTAAAACGCATGGCCGATCAATTTGAAAGGATAAATCCACAGTCGTTGGAAACGGTGCCTACCCAGCACTCAGGTTTTGAAAACGTGTTCGAAAGCAGCATAAATCCACAGGGTTTTGAAAACGGTGCCCACACGACACCTGAGTTTTGAAATTCATTTTCGCAATCCATAAATCCACAGGGTTTTGAAATCAGTGCCCACACGACACTTAAATTTTAGAAATAGTTTTCGCAGTCTTTTCTTGGGTTTTCTTTTTCTTTTCCAAACGGCCAACAGAAACAGAAGGAAAGATAAATGCATAAGAGAGCAACCGAATAGGGACCATGCCGACATCCACACCGACCCCACGAGGGTATCGAGAACCTCACAAATAACTACAACATAAATGAAATGTAAAGATGCAGAAGGAAACACAGTCCAAGGTCCCCAGCGACCCAGAAGCTCCTGCCCCGTCCTCACCGTCGCCTACCTCTCCCCCCGTCTGGACCCTGTCACGAAGTGGGAAGTCAGTGACGAATAATAATAGAGCAGAACAATATAGTAAACAAACCGTGAAGACAACCGGAGCAACCACCCTCTCAAGAGGGAAATGATAACCTGTACTCCCGTGTCCTGCAATACCCGGCCACGTCGGGCAACTAAACCGACGGCCCATACCGTACCTGCAAAAACCCGACCACGTCGGACAACTAAACCGACGGGTCGCACCGCTCGCACCTCGGCGCCTCAAACCCCACCACTAATAAGGGGCCCCCACTACGTCACCTCGTGGGTATACACGGGTCATAGACCGCTTTTCCGGAAAAGCGCACCCTTTGCGGTGGCCAAACCGCGGGTGCGCGTGCTGCAGCCTCGAGCAAAGTAACCATAACCGCTATCATGTCAGCATCATAATGTATAAACAAGAGTAAACTATAACCGCCGTCATGTATAAACAAGAGTAAGCTATATCTGCTATCATGCGTAATCAAGAGTAAGCTATAACTGCTATCATGTATAATCCCAAGAAAAACGGTAACACGTGTGTTCACAAGTACCCCGCTAACATGTAATATCGAAAGTAAAATGACTGCCAAAGACCGACGCTTAACAACACAGTCAAACCCACCTGTCGCTAGTAGCAATCAACGCTCGGCTCCTTCGCGTCCCGGTACGCCCGCACGGACTCCCACACACACCTGTCGCGAGGAAAGTCAGCACTCAGACTCGGATGAAAAGACACGACAGTCCGCCTGTCCCAGTTTGCGGCTCCCCGCCCGCACGCGGGGCTGGGCGCGTGCCGGCCCCGTGCGGGTCACCCCCGCATGCGGGGCTGGGCGCGTGCCCGGCCCCGTGCGGGTCACCCCCGCACGCAGGGCTGGGCGCGTGCCCGGCCCCGTGCGGGTCACCCCCGCACGTGGGGTTGGGCGCGTGCCCGGCCCCGTGCGGCCACCCCCGCACGCAGGGCTGGGCACGAGCCCGGCCCCGTGCGGGTCACCCCCGCACGCGGGGCTGGGCGCGTGCCCGGCCCCGTGCGGGTCAACCCCGCACGCAGGGCTGGGCACGAGCCCGGCCCCGTGCGGGTCACCCCCGCACGCAGGGCTGGGCACGTGTCCGGCCCCGTGCGGGTCGTACGGGAACGGCGTTTGGGGGGGGGGGTGGGGGGTTTCCCACATGCGGGGGATTCCGGGGGATCCGTCGCCTGTGCCCCCCCCCCTTGCTGACTGAGACGACCAAGAACCAAAACAAGAATTGTAAAAAAACCTCCGTCTCACCTCGGTTACGACGATGATAGTTGGGAGAGGAGGGATCGTCCGTTCCTGCGTGCCCGGTTCCGGTAGTGAAGCGTGCGGCGTTCTTCCCTCTCCTCGCTCGCTCCGCCGTGGTGCCACGCCGATCAAAGGGAAGGTTTGGGGGAGGGCGTTCTTCGTCCACGCTCGGGGCAACGCACGCCAAAGTAAGAGGGAAAGAAAAGGGGTTCCCAAACCTAATTCCCCAACCCAATTAATTAGTCATTTTGGCGCAATTGGGTCTGAACCCAACCTAAAAGAAATTAAATAAAATAAATTAAACCAAACCTGGGTCTGGTTTACCTCTGATAAAACGTGCCAAACGCCCAAACTGCGACAAACTTCAGAAATTTATTCCGGGAGATTCCGGGGTCGGAAATCAGATCCGGTCGCGCCGCCGGTCTCTGTTTCGCGGGCTTTATTAACCAAAAATACCCGCGAGCCCCGACGGCCTGCCCAGAAACAAAGAAGAAATAAGCCACCCCCGGATTCCCCTTGGTCAAAAGCGGTTTAATAAAATTCAAAGAAAGGTCCAGAAAGGCAATTAAACCCACGGTTATCACACACATCCTCAACAGGACGGTCTACCGTAGGGTGTCCATGACTGCCACATCTGGGCCAGCCAGAGGGACGGCGTCGACAAGTCACGATAGAAGAACTCAATCTCACGCCGGTTACAACAACCCGGTCTAAAGCTCAATCTCGACGCCGGTTACAACAACCCGGCCTAAAGCTCAATCTCAACGCCGGTTACAACAACCCGGTCTTGCCTATTCCGGAGTGGCACTCGAGGGGAGCGACCCGCTCGAGTCAAAAGTAACCCATGTCCAACAGCTCTGTCAAGTATCTCAGCCAATGAGGCAAAAGTCGACATTATGCTCAAAGTGGAGACTCACTCAATCCACAATGCAAAACCCAGCACCAACTGATGTATAACACTAATCGGTCAACCGCCGACAGTTCGCGGTTACCGAAATAATAACCCGAGTCGATAATCTGGTGCAATCCCACCCGACTCAACAATATAGCTATACTATCCCCCATCCCTGCTCTCTAACCCGAGCAACAAGGAACACTCGAGAGTCGGGACCGCTGTCAACCCAACGGCTCCCTAAAACAGGCATCACTGACAGGATAACTCCACAACAGACACAATAAAGGGTCTGGGAACCCCGAAAGACTAAAACCTGCAACCCTAATCAAACAAGAACAGGCTCTAGGCATAGCCTCTCGTTGTTCTCGTCCCAGAGGAAAAAGGCAGACCTTGGAACCCAGACCACTCAAACCATCTCGGGTGGTTAAATTTATCGGAAAAATGTGATATTTCTTATTGAAAACCATTTGATCTGAAAGAAATTCATATTTAATGATTTTTAGTTCTTTTTAGGAAAACAATTGAAAACAAGCTTTATATCCAAGCCTCGTAGAGCTAATGCCTTTGTCCGATCAAACAAGAACAGACTCGGCGACTTCACGATGCTCGGAAGAAAACATTGGTTGACTAAAATCATATGTGTGTCCAAAAACAGTTCTGGGTTCAAGGTCCTGCTATCACTGGTATATAGCTGCCACTGACACAGTGGCGACAATAAAACAAGAAACCAGAGCATCTCGGGACCGACGTTTACCCAAACGGCTCCCGCCACAGATGATCAATCAACTACTTCTACCAGACTCCACTCTGCTCCCAAGCACGAGTGTAAAATGCATCCCACACTAAAGGAATCCCGACCACTCGGCCCATTACCCGGGCGAGTAAAACACTATGTCCAGGAAAGAATAAGAAGTGTGGATGTCTAAAGCAGAATAAACCTAGCCCAAGTTGGAGTTTTCTACAGTCTGGCTGAACATGCTGCATATGACGGGGTGCTAGGTCAAATTCCAAGATAATAATAATAATTTTACAGAGTAGGAACAAGAGATCGCATGATCATCATATAACTCTAGAATCAACAGCTATCACATTCTAGCATGCTACACAGGAATATCACTATCATGCATGGTCCTACTATAGCAGATTCAATGCACATTCCATCATTCTTGGAGACAGGGCCACCCACCTGAAGGTGCGCAACTGTCCAGGGTCGTACAGCAAAGAAAGCCCAGAAACAGATTTACCAGCACAACCACCAAGCAACCAGTACACTAGCAGTGTTTAACGCATCCTGGGTACAAAAATACCACCCAAAGTTACATTAATTCCATAAAATTCCAAGTTCCACAAATCTGCAGTGAACAGCCCCCTTAAAGCGAAATTTTCACCTGTAAAACAATCTCCAAAAATTCCAATAAAAATATGACGGCAATCCTCGCGAAGAGTAGATGTCGATAGACCTTGAATCGTCGAATTCTGATGTCCAGATGAGGAGATAAAAATCCGCGAAGGCCTTGCTGTCCAAAAACTCCAACAGAAAAAAAGTGTTCAGAAACTCCTCGGGATCCATGTCAAAAACCCCAAACAAGATGAAGCGATCAATATGGAAATCGACGGCGTACCTCTCATGATTCCAACGTCTTGAAAATCGTCCAAAAATACAGTCGGGGTAGCTCTGTAGACCTCTCAGACTGAAGTGCGACGGAAATGGGCCTCCAACTGCAAATCGTCGCACTGCGCTCCGATGCCGAAGTCGTCGACGCCGCGGCTTCCAAAAATTCCGGTCCTCTGCCAGAAGATGCGCAACATGAAGATCTCCAACTTTGCTAAAGGGGCTAAGGGCAGAGGAGCTCGGGAAAGGGGGCAAAAAGCACCAGCAAGCAGCCTATTTATAGGCCCAGCCCGAAAAAATCCAGATTTTGGACTTTTGGCCCAAAATTCGGGCGCCCGGGGCATTCGGGCTGCTACAGTAACGGGCCCGGCCCGTTACTGTGCGCGCCCGAATCCTTCTCGGGCCGCCACGTGGCCTAGACGCGCTCCCCGCGCCCGGCGCACGTGCGCCCGCGAACCGCGCGACGCCGCGTGTCCCGACACGCGGACGTGCGCGGCTGCGCCCGGCCAACCAAGGGGCGCCACGTGGCGCCCCCCCGTCGCCCCCCACGCCGCCTCACCTGCCCTGCACCTGCCCGCGTACGGTCACCTGCCCGCCACTGCTGCGTGGACCGCACGCACGAGAGCCCGCCAATCCGGAGATGCCACGTGTCCGCCCAGCGGTCCACCGTACACCAGCCTTTTTCCGTGGACCGCGCCCGCTGCGCCCGCCAACCGGGGCCCGCCACGTGGCCAGGACCCGGGTGCACGCCTTCGCAGTGGACCGCGCGGCTGCGCCTCCACGCGCCGCCGCGCTCCGCGGCCAGCCGCCGCCGCCGCCGCCTCTCCCGCCGCCGGAACAGTAACCCCACGCCTCGAAATCCGTGTTTTCGCGTCCGGGCTCCGAAAAATACAAGTAAATAGTCCATCTTGACCGTTTTTGCGCGTTGAATCCAAATGCGATGTCCGATTTGCCAAATTCCACTTCCAAAATTTCCCAAAAATTCCCGAAATAGTAAACTTGATCCGTTTTTCGTGCCGGGTCACTTCCTTGGTTCTAATAAGCACGCGTAAATCTCAATCACTCAAAATGGCCTCCTGATAAGCAAGTCTTGCTCCCATTATCACCAGAAATCCATTTCCGGGCCCCGACACGCGCACAAACACTCCCAAAAACAACTAATCCATCAATGAGCCCTTAAGTGGGGATTCGGGTCCTCACAGTAATAGAGTTACTAGATATATATATATATTAGATCATGAGTTTTCTCTATTGATGCAAGTCTATGGAACCCGGGCAAGTTGTAATGTCTTTATAGTAATTCTTTCCAACAGGAAGCTCAAGGCATACTTCAAGTTGTTGGAGAAGCATCGAACAACATACCTTGGTCACTGAAAGTCTTTGCAACTAAATTCCAGTTTACTGAGCTAGCAGGTGGGTTGTTGAGCACATCGAAATTGTGGCCTACAAGTCGACTCAACCAAAAGTGCAACCTTGTGTGATGCTTACTATCTATATGGGTTTAATCATACTTATATTTAAGTTTCTTGTTGAAAACTATATTGATCATGTGTGAGAACTATTCCTTGATATCTAGACATATAGATAGGCCTTATCTCTTTTATTCATTCTATACTATTCATGTTGGAATCAAACTTAGGAGAAAACCCTTTTCTTTCCTCTTATGCTATTATTGCTCGGGTTAGAGAGCGGGGATGGGAATAGTATAGCTATATTGTTGAGTCGGGTGGGATAGCACCAGATTGTCGACTCGGGTTATTGTTTCGGCAACCGCGAACTATGGGCGGTTGGACCGATTAGTGTTATGCATCAGTTGGGGCTGGGTTTTGCATTGTGGATTGAGTGAGTCTCCACTTTGAGCATAGTGTCGACTTTTGCCTGATTGACTGAGATACTTGACAGAGCTGTTGGACATGGGTTACTTATTGACTCGAGCGGGTCGCTCCCCTCGAGTGCCACTCCAGAGTAGGCTTTAGACCGTGTTGGGTGCCGGTTAGACCGTGTTGGGTTCCGGTCATTTGGACAGTGGAGATACTGAGTTCATGAGATTGAGCTCTATACCGGGTTGGTGTACCGGTTGTTGAGATTGATTTATACAGGCAAGTCTGGCCCTATCCAGGACCATCTGATTGGGTTATACATTGACAGTTACCTTTCGTGATGCATACATATGTAGTTATACATGTTACGGAATTTGAGTTGGCGTAGTTTCGTGAAAGTTTCAAGTCCTGAAGATTGAAGGTGAAGAAAGTTGAATCTTTTAACTCAATCTCAAGAAAGAAGAATTCAAAAGGATCAGGTATGTTTAACTAAAGAATTTGTGTGATCCGAATACTTCTTGTAGTGTAGAAACACTTGGAAGAATCTTTCATTGCATAAAAATCAAAAACTGGACTTGGGACATGTTCAGGATCCGGATCAGGTTGTTCGATCCGGATCCCGAAGGTGGTTCGTTCATACATCGTCGCAATCCGGATCGTAGTCTCTTGATCCGGATCCCGAACGTTGATGTTTGGTGAACTGTATGAACGATCCGGATCGTAGTCACATGATCCGGATCCCGAACCTTCGTTTTTCTGGAATTGGCTGTTTCGTTATGACGATCCGGATCCTAGTTATCACGATCCGGATCGTCGTCCGTAAAAATCCAGAAATGGCAGTTTTTTGATTCTTATCTCCTTCCTAGGGTTTCTAACCTATAAATACACCCTATGACTCCTTTTCTAGGGTGAATCCACATAGCCGTCATTTTCATATATCATCATATACGGCTATAGATCCACATATAGAGAAGAAAGGAAATCATTAGAGAATACTCTATGTTTCTTCATCTATATTGATTAGTTTGATTCTAGGTTTTCATACTCACATCTTGAGTTGAATCAAACTAATGAATACTTAGATGGTATTTCCGATCTATCTTTGATCTAAGTATTCGGCGGATCATCACCACCCAAAAAACAACGATTACCCCAAAATCGGCGCGTGGATTCGCGTGTCCTTGTGGATTCAAGGTTCAATCGCTCTCGTGGATTCGGAGCGAGGCACGTTCGTGGATTCGAACGGTGCTATTGGGTGAAGACCGTGGATTCGGTCGGACGTCGTGGATTCGACGTTGGACGCCGTGGATTCGGCGTTGGGCGCAGATCGTGGATTCGAGAAGCGTCTGGAGCGAGCGGAGAAGATCCTCTAGGAGCGTATGGAAAAGGTTGAGTCGTAAGTGTGTACGGTAAATCACCTTGTACGTGTTTTAATTCTAGTGGATTTCAGCCGTGTTATCGGTCCCGTGGTTTTTTACTCCGGTGATGGAGTTTTCCACGTAAAAATCTTGCGTGTTATTTTATTTTCCGCATTGGGTTTTATCGCAACGATTTTTGGAGTGTTTATACGTTTACACCTATTCACCCCCCTCTAGGTGTTTCTTCCCCTATTTAGATCCGTATTATATACGACCCAACAAGTGGTATCAGAGCGGGAATAGGGTTGTGAACAATGGTTGAAGGTGGAAACATCAATCGACCCCCTTTCTTTGATGGAACAAATTATGCGTACTGGAAAGTACGGATGAAAGCCTTTTTATCTTCCATCGACGAAAGGGTGTGGCATTCAATTGAATCAGGATGGACTAATCCAACTGAACTTATCTCTGATGTTCACACCTTAAAACCTAGGTCGAAATGGACCAAGGAAGAGTTTGAGTTATCTTCTTACAATGGCAAGGGAATTAATGCTATTTTTAATGCCTTATCTCAAACTGAATTCTCTCGCGTCTCGGCATGTGAGACTGCGAAAGAAATCTGGGATGTTCTCCAGGTTACACATGAGGGAACTAACCTCGTGAAGATTCAGAAACTGCAGATGCTTACGAGCAAGTTTGACTCTATTTTGATGGCAGAAAATGAATCTTTCACGGACTACTATACACGATTGCAAGACATCGTAAACTCATGTGCTAATCTGGGAGAGAAGATTCCAGAATTTAAGATTGTAAGAAAAATCTTAAGAACTCTTCCTGAACGATTTCGCCCAAAGGTTACTGCCATTGAAACTATTAAACACCCGGACGAAATACGTGTAGAAGAATTAGTTGGTTCATTACAAACTTATGAAATGACTTTTAATACTAACAATTCTTCTGGAAAAGCATCCACTTCTAAGTCTTCAGGTTATGCGTTGAAAACAACTAAGGAAGAAGACGCGGATACATCCTCCTCGGACGACGACGAGAACCTTTCTATGGAGGAATTTGAGAAGCAGCTCGCTCTCTTGACAAGGAATTTTCGCCGCAACTTTCAAAGGGGTAATTCAAGCAAATCTCCATCCTTCAGAAAGTGGAACAAAGGCAAGGGTACTCCAAGTCACAAGTCAAGAAAGCAGGAGAACTTCTCAAAGGATAAGAAAAGTTCAGAAGGACAACTGCAATGCTTCAAATGTCGAGGCTACGGCCACATTGCAACGGAGTGTCCTAACAAGTATCCGGCAAAGAAGAAGGCGATGCAAGTCGTCACTTGGGATGACAACTCAACGTCAAATGAGTCGTCTTCAAGTGATGAAGAAAAGAGCTCCACGGCATTCCACGCGTCCACATCTTCACCATTCATGTGCTTTATGGCAAGTACGTCTGAATCATTGTCCAACTCCACTGTTGAAAAGAATGCAATGGACAATGAATCGGATGATTCGGAAGGTGAAGAGTTTGCTCTAGCCTACCACAGACTTTTGAGGGACTCAAAGAAAGTGGCTAAGCAAAACAAGAGTTTGAGAGGGAGATTGCATGATCTCGAAGAAGAAGCAAAAAGAGCGACTTCTCTCTCAAACGCTCTTGAAGTGGAAAGGGAAAACCTGATAAAAGAAAATGCTTCCCTTCAAGAGTCCAATGAGCAACTTGAAAAGGAACATACAAATCTGGTGGATAACGCGAATCACTTTTCAAAGCTCTACAACGAGGCTCGACAGGATAACCTGGAAATGACAAAGACCATTTTCCAACTCAAGGATGACTTACAGCAATTCTCTTTAGGAAGGAGTAAGTTGGATAAACTCCTTGGTCTTGGTCAAACAAATCGGTTCGGCCTCGGGTACACTCAAACTGGAAACAGTCCAAGTTCGAGTGGGACAGTCTTTGTGCCTCAGTCGGTATCTCCTCCTCCGACATCGGAATTCAAGACAAACAACGACAACAAACCTACCTCATCCTCTTCGGAATCGTCAAGCTCAAAGGTATGTTTTCGTTGTAATTTTACAGGGCACATCAAAAGAAATTGCGAGATTGGAGCTCAAAGAACAAATCAACCACATCTTGCAATTGCTACCAATAAGCTCACTTCCCGGAATTCAAGGAAGGATTTTTCAAGAGAAAAGAACATTGGTAGCACCTCAAACAAGACGATGACAAAAGAAAAAGATCAATCATACAAGACGTCGTCTTCAAGGAGAATCTCTCAACCTTTACCAACATACTCCAAAACTCAAAAGGTTTGGGTATGCAAAGGTGAAACCCCTCCTTGTCCTTAATCGTTCTACGATTAAATCTTGTATAGTTTGTGTAGACTATTTTCTTTTCTTCTTTTTCTTTTGGCCAACTCGTCAACCATCTTTGGGAGGTAAATGGTACATCTTTTTATTGGTTGATGATTTCTCTCGGTTTTCTTGGGTAGCATTTTTGAGAGAGAAAGCTGATACGTTTGACTCTTTTCATGAGATTTGCCATCGTATTATGATTGAAAAGAATGAAAAGATCATTCGTGTTAGAAGTGATTGGGGTGGAGAATTCATAAATTCAAAATTCATTGACTTTTGTACTTCAAATGGCATTAAGCATGAATTCTCGGCACCCTATACACCTCAGCAGAATGGTGTTGTTGAGCGCAAAAACAGGGTTGTTCAAGAGATGGCGCGTGTGATGCTTCATAGCCGGAAATTACCGCTACATTTTTGGGCTGAAGCTGTGAACACCGCTGTCTATGTCATTAACAGAGTGTATTTGCGCCCAGGAACCTTGAATACACCATATGAGCTGTGGTTTAGTAGAAAACCGGATATCAAGTACTTTCGTATCTTCGGGAGTCGATGTTACATCTTACGTGACCGTGAAAATCTTGGAAAGTTCGACTCTCGAAGTGATGAAGGGATCTTTTTGGGTTATTCTACGAATAGCAGAGCATATCGAGTATTTAACATTGAATCTAAGACGATCGTAGAATCTATAAATGTTAAAGTAGATGAAGCTTCTCATTTTGAATCTGAAAAATCTACCCTCGATATCTCTCTAGATGATGATTCTCCTGCTAGTGCATCTTCTCATAATAACACTTCCAATATTAATGATGCATCTAATGGTTCTTCTAGTTTATCTGATGTGCAGGAATCATCTCGTGTACCTCCGAGTACTCCGTTTCAACAAACGCTACGAATCTCCAAGGATCATCCGGAATCGAACATCATTGGAGATCCACAAGAAGGAGTTAGAACTCGAAGGCAGTTGGTTTGCGGATTTGCTTGCTACGTATCTTTAATCGAACCAAAGACAATAGATGAAGCTCTTCAGGATGACTACTGGATTAAAGCAATGCAGGAAGAGCTTCATCAATTTGAGCGAAACAAAGTCTGGGAATTAACGAAGCCTCCAAAGCAACATAATGTGATAGGTACCAAATGGATCTTCAAGAACAAGAAAGATGAAGATGGTACTATCATCAGGAACAAGGCACGACTAGTTGCTCAAGGCTACTCTCAAGTAGAAGGTATAGACTTTGACGAAACTTTCGCCCCTGTAGCTAGACTCGAGTCCATTCGTATATTGTTTGCTATTGCTTGTCATTTTAAAATCAAATTATTTCAAATGGACGTCAAGAGCGCATTTCTAAATGGGTTTTTAAATGAGGAAGTTTATGTAGCTCAACCGAAAGGTTTTGTAGATCATAAACAACCTAACCATGTTTTTCGTTTGAAAAAGGCTCTTTACGGTCTGAAACAAGCACCGCGAGCATGGTACGAAAGGTTAACAAAGCACCTTTTGGAGAAGGGCTATACTCGAGGGGGAGCTGACAGGACTCTCTTTGTGAAGCATTATCAAAATAATTTCATTGTAGCACAAATCTATGTCGATGACATTGTATTTGGTGCAACAAAAGATAATGATGCTTCTAAATTCGCGGAGACCATGGAAAGCGAATTTGAGATGTCCATGATGGGCGAACTGTCTTATTTTCTTGGATTGCAAATTAAACAAAATGATGAAGGTATTCACTTGAGTCAATCCAAGTATGCACTGGAGTTGGTCAAAAAGTTTGATCTAGAAAATTGTAAAGATTTTCCAACTCCAATGGGAACTAGCCACAAGGGACTTGGAAGTGAATCACATAGTGAGAATGTAGACGAGAAACTGTATAGAAGTATGATTGGAAGTCTACTTTACCTCACGGCTAGTCGCCCGGATATATCCTTTAGTGTTGGGATTTGCGCGAGATATCAATCAGCACCAAAGGAGGTTCACCTGAAAGCGGTGAAACGGATCATCCGGTACATCAAAGGATCAATTAATTTCGGAATTTGGTATCCTATGGGAACAAGTCTGGACATTGTTGGATACTCAGATGCCGATTGGGCAGGATCAGTGGATGATCGGAAAAGCACGAGTGGTGCATGCTTCTATCTTGGCCATTGCCTTGTTGCATGGCACAGTAAAAAGCAGAATTGCATAGCACTCTCGACTGCCGAAGCGGAATACATTTCAGCTGGAAGTTGCTCAACTCAACTCATTTGGATGAAAAGCGTATTGAGTGACTTCCGCATTTCAGCATCTTCGGTAACAATTCTTTGTGACAACACAAGTGCAATTAACATTTCTAAAAACCCTGTGTTGCACTCTAGAACAAAACATATTGAACTTAGATATCATTTTCTTAGGGAGCTAGTTGAATCAAATACTCTTCAACTTTCATATATTTCAACTGAGGATCAATTAGCTGACATTCTAACAAAACCTTTGGATCAAAAACGTTTTATTCATTTACGAAAAGCGATTGGGATGCTTTCCTTGAAATAATCTTCTTTTTGAAATCTTTGCTTAGAATAGGTTTTGTATTTGTTTTTGTTTTGTTCTTTATCCATGTTTGTACATAGGACATTAATTGAGCATAGATCATAATTGACTTTAATTGCATCTTTTCGCACATTTAGAAATTTATTATGCTTTTGCCATCATAATATTTCACTGTTGCAATGATCATTTATGTTAATTAAATCATCTTCTAAAGTGATCAAAGTCAATTTCTCTCTCTCAATGATCTCTTGGTATAGTTCATTATCTATTTGACTGTTTAGTCGAGTATGAAATCGAGATCAATTTTTGGTTGAATACTTTATATTTTAAATAATTGATAGCCAATTGAGGGGGAGTCAAAGATAATGTAAAATGCTCAAAAGATGTGGAAAGAGTTACATCCCAATGAGGAGTGTGAAAACTACCACCACATGGAGGAAAGAGCTACCACCTCGGTCGTCCGAGTATTGTGTGCAGCTACCACATGTATACCAAGCATGGTTGTTCAAATTTTTGATTAAGTAAAATGCATGTTGAAATACTTGACTCTGTCAAATTTCAAGGTTGGTATAAGGTGGGATTTTAAAGAAAGATGCTCAAAGAGCCACTCTCTTCAACAGATTGTCTAGAAATATTATCTACCATATTTGGGATTTCAAACATCTATTGATCTTGTATTTCAGTTTCTTTACTGAATTGATGATTTGATAAAGGCATTACTCATAAGATCAAGTTAGATGTGATTGAAGGTGTTCAACTTTAAGGGATTGTAATTTTTATAAATTTTCGTTTCATTTTTGGATATTATTGATAGATTTGGCATAATCTAATTCTTGTTGTATGAAACGATGCTTTTTGTTTAAAGTTAATACACCTTGGTGCTTACAATCTTTTTCTGGTTTTTCTTGAATTTCTCTGAAATTTTTCTAAAGAAAAAGTTGGGACCGATCCGGATCGGGCAAGGTGATCCGGATCCCGAACGCAGGTTTTCTCCTGCGGGCTGACGATCCGATTGGACCTGCCGATCCGGATCCCGAACGCAGTTTTCTCACTGCGGGTAGCCGATCCGGATCGCAAGCTCGGAGGATCCGGATCGCGGCTAGGTTGTATAAAGAACAAAAGGGTTTGATTTCTTTTACTCCAATCTTTTGTTCAAAAGTTCCAGAGCGCTTCTCTCTAGATTTCATCCTCCTTGGAAGCTTTCTAACTCAGGTTCTTCAACTCCAAGTAAGTTTTATTGATCAAAATCTCGGTTTTCACCGTTTTTTCTCTTTTCCTCCTCAAACGCACGAATTCTTGGATCAACTTTGTTTGGTGGATGGTTTTTGATCAAATTTCTTTTGAAATAAGAACTCTGGGTTGTTTAGTTTTGATTATATGCTAGTTTTTTCTCCTGATTAAACGGATTTTTAGGCTTCGATTCTAAAATTTCGGTTTTAGGGCATATAATAGGATTTTCGAAAATCATGCAATTGATCTATTTTTAAGAAGTCCTTTTTCAAAACTAATTTGATTCTTAGTCTCTCTACATGATTATGAGTGTTGGGTACAATTTTTCAATTTTTGAAAACTAAGAATTTTTGTGTTCTTGAGTTGGTTTTCACAGGACACCTTCTTTACTCAAGCATTTGTTCAATGGCACTTAATTCAGTGAGGTTCTCTTGGTTAATCCTTCTCCTGGTTTTCAATGATGCACACAAGTACATCTGTTAAAAGGGAACCAGATGATTCAACTCAAAACAAGACGAAAAACGCAGAGAAGACAGCTCAGACCTATGATGATGAAGAATGGGACGAATTTTTCAAAGATGTTCAAAGGAAGATTGATGAGGAAAACAAGAAATTTACCAAAGGAAAAAGATTAATGAAATCTACCTCAACAACCAAACAATATACGAGACGGAAGACTGTCCAATGGAGTGAAAATCAGCCTAGTGGGCCTCTCACCAGAGCTCGCTCACTCTCTGGAATTCTACAAACTGAAAATCCATGTGTTACGGGACCGGTATGCTCCATCTGCATCTACACAGCATCCATCACACTCGAAGAGACAGGCTACAGACGCTGATGTGTTGAAATCGCTTCGACAGGAACAACAAAGACTGTCTGCTGAACAAGAAAGAATGTCGAAGGAACTTCAGCAACTTTTCCTCTAAACAGAGAAGATCAGAAGAGTGCTCAACTATTTCGACAATGCTTAAAGGGATTTTGAGCAAGCTCAGTTGTACCAGCTCCGACTCCTCCGACTGAACTGCACCTTCTTTTTTCTTTTTGTGCAGGATTTTGATTTTAGGATTTAGTCTTATCCTTACTTTTAGCTTAGTTCTCAGGTTTTACGTTTTATTGGAACTTTTTCACTCTCCTAACATTTTCGTAGTCTTAACTACATTTTGGCTTTGTTTTGTGACAAAAAGGGGGAGAGAGTTGTTGAGAACTTTTGAACAATGATGATGATGTGAATGAACAATCAAGGTAAGGAACTTGAACATTGATTGAACAATTGATTGTGAAAATCTTGATGATGAAGATTTTGTATACATCAAGTAAGTATGATCTCAACTTCAACTTTTGGTTTTTATCTTGTGATTTGTTGCATGTCTCGACTAACTATTTGCTAACTATTTGGGCAGTAATATAACTAACAAGGTGATGTTCCACTAACAAGTTTGTGACACTTGGTTTTTGATTGCATAGAAGATATGTTGCTTCTTAACTCTGATCAATTACATATCTACTATATATATAAGTTTGTCACAAACATGTTCATGACATTTGGTTTTTACGTGCAAAGAAGATATGTTGGTGTTTCTTTAACTATGATCAGTTTACATATCTGAATATAAATGTCATGGTAAGTATAAATGAGTTTAAACTTCATCTCTGTTTGTGGTTTTTGAATGATACAAAATTCTTGAGGTATCTAACGATTTCTTTTGTCAAGAATGATTTCCTTTTTGCAGAGAGTACAGATGTCTAAGTCTAGAGTCTGTTTTAGGAGTTTAACTCATGTATTGTATTTTGGATCTCCATTGTAAATTTTTGTTGTATGGTGATAGCAACAAAAATATCTTTTTGAATTTTCTTTAGTGGATCTATGTTTTGTCACGAAACCGCCAAAGGGGGAGATTGTTACGGAATTTGAGTTGGCGTAGTTTTCGTGAAAGTTTCAAGTCCTGAAGATTGAGGTGAAGAAAGTTGGATCATTTAACTCAATCTCAAGAAAGAAGAATTCAAAAGGATCAGGTATGTTTAACTAAAATTTGTGTGATCCGAATACTTCTTGTAGTGTAGAAACACTTGGAAGAATCTTTCATTGCATAAAAATCAAAAACTGGACTTGGGACATGTTCAGGATCCGGATCAGGGTTGTTCAGTCCGGATCCCGAAGGTAGGGTTCGTTCATGCGCAAATCAGTCCGGAACACCCTGTTTCATCCGGATCCCGAACGTTGATTTTGGTGAAATGTATGAACGATCCGGAGTAGGTATTTCTGATCCGGATCCCGAACCTTGTTTTTTCTGGAATT
>CM055066.1:28885495-28915920 GCA_029204045.2 Tillandsia leiboldiana | reverse complement strand
AATTCTCTTTAGGAAGGAGTAAGTTGGATAAACTCCTTGGTCTTGGTCAAACAAATCGGTTCGGCCTCGGGTACACTCAAACTGGAAACAGTCCAAGTTCGAGTGGGACAGTCTTTGTGCCTCAGTCGGTATCTCCTCCTCCGACATCGGAATTCAAGACAACAACGACAACAAACCTACCTCATCCTCTTCGGAATCGTCAAGCTCAAAGGTATGTTTTCGTTGTAATTTTACAGGGCACATCAAAAGAAATTGCGAGATTGGAGCTCAAAGAACAAATCAACCACATCTTGCAATTGCTACCAATAAGCTCACTTCCCGGAATTCAAGGAAGGATTTTTCAAGAGAAAAGAACATTGGTAGCACCTCAAACAAGACGATGACAAAAGAAAAAGATCAATCATACAAGACGTCGTCTTCAAGGAGAATCTCTCAACCTTTACCAACATACTCCAAAACTCAAAAGGTTTGGGTATGCAAAGGTGAAACCCCTCCTTGTCCTTAATCGTTCTACGATTAAATCTTGTATAGTTTGTGTAGACTATTTTCTTTTCTTCTTTTTCTTTTGGCCAACTCGTCAACCATCTTTGGGAGGTAAATGGTACATCTTTTTATTGGTTGATGATTTCTCTCGGTTTTCTTGGGTAGCATTTTTGAGAGAGAAAGCTGATACGTTTGACTCTTTTCATGAGATTTGCCATCGTATTATGATTGAAAAGAATGAAAAGATCATTCGTGTTAGAAGTGATTGGGGTGGAGAATTCATAAATTCAAAATTCATTGACTTTTGTACTTCAAATGGCATTAAGCATGAATTCTCGGCACCCTATACACCTCAGCAGAATGGTGTTGTTGAGCGCAAAAACAGGGTTGTTCAAGAGATGGCGCGTGTGATGCTTCATAGCCGGAAATTACCGCTACATTTTTGGGCTGAAGCTGTGAACACCGCTGTCTATGTCATTAACAGAGTGTATTTGCGCCCAGGAACCTTGAATACACCATATGAGCTGTGGTTTAGTAGAAAACCGGATATCAAGTACTTTCGTATCTTCGGGAGTCGATGTTACATCTTACGTGACCGTGAAAATCTTGGAAAGTTCGACTCTCGAAGTGATGAAGGGATCTTTTTGGGTTATTCTACGAATAGCAGAGCATATCGAGTATTTAACATTGAATCTAAGACGATCGTAGAATCTATAAATGTTAAAGTAGATGAAGCTTCTCATTTTGAATCTGAAAAATCTACCCTCGATATCTCTCTAGATGATGATTCTCCTGCTAGTGCATCTTCTCATAATAACACTTCCAATATTAATGATGCATCTAATGGTTCTTCTAGTTTATCTGATGTGCAGGAATCATCTCGTGTACCTCCGAGTACTCCGTTTCAACAAACGCTACGAATCTCCAAGGATCATCCGGAATCGAACATCATTGGAGATCCACAAGAAGGAGTTAGAACTCGAAGGCAGTTGGTTTGCGGATTTGCTTGCTACGTATCTTTAATCGAACCAAAGACAATAGATGAAGCTCTTCAGGATGACTACTGGATTAAAGCAATGCAGGAAGAGCTTCATCAATTTGAGCGAAACAAAGTCTGGGAATTAACGAAGCCTCCAAAGCAACATAATGTGATAGGTACCAAATGGATCTTCAAGAACAAGAAAGATGAAGATGGTACTATCATCAGGAACAAGGCACGACTAGTTGCTCAAGGCTACTCTCAAGTAGAAGGTATAGACTTTGACGAAACTTTCGCCCCTGTAGCTAGACTCGAGTCCATTCGTATATTGTTTGCTATTGCTTGTCATTTTAAAATCAAATTATTTCAAATGGACGTCAAGAGCGCATTTCTAAATGGGTTTTTAAATGAGGAAGTTTATGTAGCTCAACCGAAAGGTTTTGTAGATCATAAACAACCTAACCATGTTTTTCGTTTGAAAAAGGCTCTTTACGGTCTGAAACAAGCACCGCGAGCATGGTACGAAAGGTTAACAAAGCACCTTTTGGAGAAGGGCTATACTCGAGGGGGAGCTGACAGGACTCTCTTTGTGAAGCATTATCAAAATAATTTCATTGTAGCACAAATCTATGTCGATGACATTGTATTTGGTGCAACAAAAGATAATGATGCTTCTAAATTCGCGGAGACCATGGAAAGCGAATTTGAGATGTCCATGATGGGCGAACTGTCTTATTTTCTTGGATTGCAAATTAAACAAAATGATGAAGGTATTCACTTGAGTCAATCCAAGTATGCACTGGAGTTGGTCAAAAAGTTTGATCTAGAAAATTGTAAAGATTTTCCAACTCCAATGGGAACTAGCCACAAGGGACTTGGAAGTGAATCACATAGTGAGAATGTAGACGAGAAACTGTATAGAAGTATGATTGGAAGTCTACTTTACCTCACGGCTAGTCGCCCGGATATATCCTTTAGTGTTGGGATTTGCGCGAGATATCAATCAGCACCAAAGGAGGTTCACCTGAAAGCGGTGAAACGGATCATCCGGTACATCAAAGGATCAATTAATTTCGGAATTTGGTATCCTATGGGAACAAGTCTGGACATTGTTGGATACTCAGATGCCGATTGGGCAGGATCAGTGGATGATCGGAAAAGCACGAGTGGTGCATGCTTCTATCTTGGCCATTGCCTTGTTGCATGGCACAGTAAAAAGCAGAATTGCATAGCACTCTCGACTGCCGAAGCGGAATACATTTCAGCTGGAAGTTGCTCAACTCAACTCATTTGGATGAAAAGCGTATTGAGTGACTTCCGCATTTCAGCATCTTCGGTAACAATTCTTTGTGACAACACAAGTGCAATTAACATTTCTAAAAACCCTGTGTTGCACTCTAGAACAAAACATATTGAACTTAGATATCATTTTCTTAGGGAGCTAGTTGAATCAAATACTCTTCAACTTTCATATATTTCAACTGAGGATCAATTAGCTGACATTCTAACAAAACCTTTGGATCAAAAACGTTTTATTCATTTACGAAAAGCGATTGGGATGCTTTCCTTGAAATAATCTTCTTTTTGAAATCTTTGCTTAGAATAGGTTTTGTATTTGTTTTTGTTTTGTTCTTTATCCATGTTTGTACATAGGACATTAATTGAGCATAGATCATAATTGACTTTAATTGCATCTTTTCGCACATTTAGAAATTTATTATGCTTTTGCCATCATAATATTTCACTGTTGCAATGATCATTTATGTTAATTAAATCATCTTCTAAAGTGATCAAAGTCAATTTCTCTCTCTCAATGATCTCTTGGTATAGTCATTATCTTATTTGACTGTTTAGTCGAGTATGAAATCGAGATCAATTTTTGGTTGAATACTTTATATTTTAAATAATTGATAGCCAATTGAGGGGGAGTCAAAGATAATGTAAAATGCTCAAAAGATGTGGAAAGAGTTACATCCCAATGAGGAGTGTGAAAACTACCACCACATGGAGGAAAGAGCTACCACCTCGGTCGTCCGAGTATTGTGTGCAGCTACCACATGTATACCAAGCATGGTTGTTCAAATTTTTGATTAAGTAAAATGCATGTTGAAATACTTGACTCTGTCAAATTTCAAGGTTGGTATAAGGTGGGATTTTAAAGAAAGATGCTCAAAGAGCCACTCTCTTCAACAGATTGTCTAGAAATATTATCTACCATATTTGGGATTTCAAACATCTATTGATCTTTGTATTTCATTTTCTTTACTGAATTGATGATTTGATAAAGGCATTACTCATAAGATCAAGTTAGATGTGATTGAAGGTGTTCAACTTTAAGGGATTTAATTTTTATAAATTTTCGTTTCATTTTTGGATATTATTGATAGATTTGGCATAATCTAATTCTTGTTGTATGAAACGATGCTTTTTGTTTAAAGTTAATACACCTTGGTGCTTACAATCTTTTTCTGGTTTTTCTTGAATTTCTCTGAAATTTTTCTAAAGAAAAAGTTGGGACCGATCCGGATCGGGCAAGGTGATCCGGATCCCGAACGCAGGTTTTCTCCTGCGGGCTGACGATCCGGATTGGACCTGCCGATCCGGATCCCGAACGCAGTTTTCTCACTGCGGGTAGCCGATCCGGATCGCAAGCTCGGGAGGATCCGGATCGCGGCTAGGTTTGTATAAAGAACAAAAGGGTTTTGATTTCTTTTACTCCAATCTTTTGTTCAAAAGTTTCCAGAGCGCTTCTCTCTAGATTTCATCCTCCTTGGAAGCTTTCTAACTCAGGTTCTTCAACTCCAAGTAAGTTTTATTGATCAAAATCTCGGTTTTTCACCGTTTTTCTCTTTTCCTCCTCAAACGCACGAATTTCTTGGATCAACTTTGTTTGTGGATGGTTTTTGATCAAATTTCTTTTGAAATAAGAACTCTGGGTTGTTTAGTTTTGATTATATGCTAGTTTTTCTCCTGATTAACGGATTTTTAGGCTTCGATTTCTAAAATTTCGGTTTTAGGGCATATAATAAGGATTTTCGAAAATCATGCAATTGATCTATTTTTAAGAAGTCCTTTTTCAAAACTAATTTGATTCTTAGTCTCTCTACATGATTATGATTGTTTGGGTACAATTTTTTCAATTTTTGAAAACTAAGAATTTTTGTGTTCTTGAGTTGGTTTTCACAGGACACCTTCTTTACTCAAGCATTTTGTTCAATGGCACTTAATTCAGTGAGGTTCTCTTGGTTAATCCTTCTCCTGGTTTCAATGATGCACACAAGTACATCTGTTAAAAGGGAACCAGATGATTCAACTCAAAACAAGACGAAAAACGCAGAGGAAGACAGCTCAGACTATGATGATGAAGAATGGGACGAATTTTTCAAAGATGTTCAAAGGAAGATTGATGAGGAAAACAAGAAATTTACCAAAGGAAAAAGATTAATGAAATCTACCTCAACAACCAAACAATATACGAGACGGAAGACTGTCCAATGGAGTGAAAATCAGCCTAGTGGGCCTCTCACCAGAGCTCGCTCACTCTCTGGAATTCTACAAACTGAAAATCCATGGGTTACGGGACCGGATGCTCCATCTGCATCTACACAGCATCCATCACACTCGAAGAGACAGGCTACAGACGCTGATGTGTTGAAATCGCTTCGACAGGAACAACAAAGACTGTCTGCTGAACAAGAAAGAATGTCGAAGGAACTTCAGCAACTTTCCTCTAAACAGAAGAAGATCAAGAAGAAGTGCTCAACTATTTCGACAATGCTTAAAGGGATTTTGAGCAAGCTCAGTTGTACCAGCTCCGACTCCTCCGACTGAACTGCACCTTCTTTTTTCTTTTTGTGCAGGATTTTGATTTTAGGATTTAGTCTTATACTTACTTTTAGCTTAGTTCTCAGGTTTTACGTTTTATTGGAACTTTTTCACTCTCCTAACATTTCGTAGTCTTAACTACATTTTGGCTTTGTTTTGTGACAAAAAGGGGGAGAGAGTTGTTGAGAACTTTTGAACAATGATGATGATGTGAATGAACATCAAGGTAAGGGAACTTGAACAATTGATTGAACAATTGATTGTGAAAATCTTGATGATGAAGATTTTGTATACATCAAGGTAAGTATGATCTCAACTTCAACTTTTGGTTTTTATCTTGTGATTTGTTGCATGTCTCGACTAACTATTTGCTAACTATTTGGGCATGTAATATAACTAACAAGTTGATGTTCACTAACAAGTTTGTGACACTTGGTTTTTGATTGCATAGAAGATATGTTGCTTCTTAACTCTGATCAATTACATATCTATATATATATAAGTTTGTCACAAACATGTTCATGACATTTGGTTTTTACGTGCAAAGAAGATATGTTGGTGTTTCTTTAACTATGATCAGTTTACATATCTGAATATAAATGTCATGGTAAGTATAAATGAGTTTAAACTTCATCTCTGTTTGTGGTTTTTGAATGATACAAAATTCTTGAGGTATCTAACGATTTCTTTTGTCAAGAATGATTTCTTTTTGCAGAGAGTACAGATGTCTAAGTCTAGAGTCTGTTTTAGGAGTTTAACTCATGTATTGTATTTTGGATCTCCATTGTAAATTTTTGTTGTATGGTGATAGCAACAAAAATATCTTTTTGAATTTTCTTTAGTGGATCTATGTTTTGTCACGAAACCGCCAAAGGGGGAGATTGTTACGGAATTTGAGTTGGCGTAGTTTCGTGAAAGTTTCAAGTCCTGAAGATTGAAGGTGAAGAAAGTTGAATCTTTTAACTCAATCTCAAGAAAGAAGAATTCAAAAGGATCAGGTATGTTTAACTAAAGAATTTGTGTGATCCGAATACTTCTTGTAGTGTAGAAACACTTGGAAGAATCTTTCATTGCATAAAAATCAAAAACTGGACTTGGGACATGTTCAGGATCCGGATCAGGTTGTTCGATCCGGATCCCGAAGGTGGTTCGTTCATACATCGTCGCAATCCGGATCGTAGTCTCTTGATCCGGATCCCGAACGTTGATGTTTGGTGAACTGTATGAACGATCCGGATCGTAGTCACATGATCCGGATCCCGAACCTTCGTTTTTCTGGAATTGGCTGTTTTGTTATGACGATCCGGATCCTAGTTATCACGATCCGGATCGCCGTCCGTAAAAATCCAGAAATGGCAGTTTTTTGATTCTTATCTCCTTCCTAGGGTTTCTAACCTATAAATACACCCTATGACTCCTTTTCTAGGGTGAATCCACATAGCCGTCATTTTCATATATCATCATATACGGCTATAGATCCACATATAGAGAAGAAAGGAAATCATTAGAGAATACTCTATGTTTCTTCATCTATATTGATTAGTTTGATTCTAGGTTTTCATACTCACATCTTGAGTTGAATCAAACTAATGAATACTTAGATGGTATTTCCGATCTATCTTTGATCTAAGTATTCGGCGGATCATCACCACCCAAAAAACAACGATTACCCCAAAATCGGCGCGTGGATTCGCGTGTCCTTGTGGATTCAAGGTTCAATCGCTCTCGTGGATTCGGAGCGAGGCACGTTCGTGGATTCGAACGGTGCTATTGGGTGAAGACCGTGGATTCGGTCGGACGTCGTGGATTCGACGTTGGACGCCGTGGATTCGGCGTTGGGCGCAGATCGTGGATTCGAGAAGCGTCTGGAGCGAGCGGAGAAGATCCTCTAGGAGCGTATGGAAAAGGTTGAGTCGTAAGTGTGTACGGTAAATCACCTTGTACGTGTTTTAATTCTAGTGGATTTCTGCCGTGTTATCGGTCCCGTGGTTTTTTACTCCGGTGATGGAGTTTTCCACGTAAAAATCTTGCGTGTTATTTTATTTTCCGCATTGGGTTTTATCGCAACGATTTTTGGAGTGTTTATACGTTTACACCTATTCACCCCCCTCTAGGTGTTTCTTCCCCTATTTAGATCCGTATTATATACGACCCAACAATACATTTGAGATCACATATCTGTTGATATTATATAGCTCAGTAGTTGTTTCTATGAGGTATGCATGTGTCTATTTGAGATCATACAGTTGGAGACATTATTGGTACACTAGGGTCGTGATACATTCATTCATGCATACTCTTGACATTATTCAGTTGGTTTTGGGCATAGTAGAGTAGTTTCCTTTTCAGCTATTACTGTAATTCTTCTTACTATCACCTACTTTGCCCTTATGGTAGACTCGGTGTGTAGGTCGGAGGTTCGATGATTTACCCACTGAGGACTGCTGTTAGTAGTTCTCACACCCGTTGTTGCTCCCGAGTGATCTCTTCTGGAGCAGCGGTACAGGCTGAGCGTGGCAAGGGAGTCGCGGACTAGATAGAGCTCCACCCCAATGGTTCTGATAGAGGTCGCCCTATAGTTTATTTATGTCTTTCAGTTTTTTTATGTACCCCGACTACTGTATATTTGGTCTGGCTGGAGCCAGCTTTATGTATTTATGTCAGTCCCAGAGTTGTATTCTTTTGGTGTTGTTGTTAGAGATGTTTTGGAGTTGCTCTTATTATATTTGTTGGAGAGTTGGTTGGAGTGGTGTACTGGTCATTTGTTGTAGTAGTATTGTTATTTTGAGACTTGTATATGTGATATTCTTGGGGTTGTACATTGTGGAGCAGTATGTTTAGGATTATATTAGTATAGTGGAGTTGTACTTTGTTGTTGGGTTTGGTGTTATGTTGTTTATGTTTGGGAAAGCCTTGTGGTTGTATGTCTATAGTTCATTTCAGTTGAGTTGTTGTATCTTTCATCATGGATTGGATTTTGTAGTCTTGATTGGAGTTCATTCTTAGTGGTGGAGGCTTGTTTGGTGGTGGTTATTTAGTAGTTTTGTCTGCTGGTGGTGTTTGTTTATATAGTAGTTTATGTTCATTCCTCGCTCTGAGCCACTTTTTGTGGCTATATATTCTCTTGTACACTACACCTAGTTGCTTGAGTTATTGTATCGCTTCGTATATGTGGAAAATACTACATATACAGCGGATCTGTTGTCGAATTCGGGTTATGGTTTACACCCGGGTCGTGACAGATTAAGTTGGTATCAGAGCTTAGGGAATAGGTCATTTGGGACTCAGGAAACCCTAGGCTATTGGCTGACCCTAGGATAATAGCACGTGAGAGACGTGATTATGCGAAAGTCGCTGATTTGGTTTATTAACTCTCTGATGGAGTAGAGAGAGGAATTTGACATACCCTTCTTCTGCTGGGCAATTATGCTGGCTGCAGACGACATAAGGCTACAGAAGTGGGGCGATGTCTTGGGCTTTCGCTAGATTGGGTCGATCGGTGGTTTGATTTTGAGTGTAGTGTTAGCTGTATTTTTGTGTGTTGTTTTGCGCGATCTGTTCCTACGCATATCACCCCGTTATCCTGTGAGGGTTGGGCATGAGAGATCTGTCGAGATGGACGAGTTGAGAGTTCAGATGATCCATTGGGAAAAAAAGAACTGTAGATAGGAAGAGCAGGTGGCGCAGCTGTCAACTCAGTAGGTGAGCCAGCACAGCAAGTCCTGGAGCCCTCGGCAACATTGTTGAATAGTGTCAGAGCAGGGGGTTCGGTTTGATTTTGACCTCTGTGGAGTAGGGGCAGATGTTGGGCGGTTGGCCCAGTGTTGCAGGATGGATGTTTTTCGACTAGCAGGTCGGGATAAGACAGTCAAGGAAAGCATTTTCGAAGTTATTTTGTAGGATGGCTGAATGATTTTGATGTTTAGTTTGTGATAACAGGACCTTGAACCCAGGATGTTTCTTTTAGACATACATGATTTTTGGTATGCCAACGCTTTCTTCCAAATTTCGAAGGATTGCCAGGACCTGCTCTTGCTAGATAAGGTGAAGTTGTTAACCCTTCGAGGTTTGGAAAAGTAAAACTGGTTTTAACAAATTGCCCTAAGAAATAAAGTTTACTAAAATGTGTTTCCCCCAATCAAAATAATTTTTTTTTTTTTGGAATAAGTATCATCTTTATTTGTTCCTCGACCGGAATGGGTTCGAGTGATCTGGGGTCCAAGGGCTGTTTTCACATTCGAGTTTGAAAGATTTGGCAAGCCAATAGAGTTTGAGAAAAAGCGCCCGGCATAATCTGATGGAGGACAGACCAGTCGATCAAAATCTCCGAGGCTACAGTGATATTAGTTTCTGGGTCACGAATCTCAGAGAGGACGGAGATTAGGAGAATTTCGAATGTCAAGACGGCCCCAGCAGCAGAGATAGCCATGCAGCAGGGACAATAGCAATAGGAGAGATGTTCTGACAGGTGTGTTATTTGAGGCAGATTTCATGCACCCCATCAGTGCGAGTAGTGACAGAACTGGTGCTACGGATGCAGCCATTTGGGACCTTTGCATCATCGTTTGCATCGACTCCTCCGATGTCGCTGCAGATGGTGGGGCCTTCTCAGGCTAGATGAGTGTTGTAGATCCTGACCGGTGCAGTTAGGACCTTAGATTTTACTCATTGAGTTATTGGTCCTACTTTAGGTCCAGGTTTCCGATGTGGTTTTGGTATGGATTGGTTATCTCAGTATTATACCACGATTAACTATAGAGAGAGGACAGTGACTCTGTGAGAGCCGGGTCAGGAGGAATATGTTTACAGAGGATGCCACAGCATGCTGTTCGCAGCGACTATATCTGTAATAACCGCGGCTTTATTTGCCTTTCTAGACCTTCTTTTAAAATTCTTGTAAATCCACTTTTCGACTAAGGGGTCCGGGGGTGAATTATTTTTCTTTATCTCTGGGCAGACTGTCGGGGCTCGCGGGTATTTTTAGACAATAAAGCTCGCGAAATGGATTTCGGCGGCGCGATCGGATCTGGATTCTGACCCCGGAATCTCCCAGAATAAATTCCGGAAGTTGGCAGCAGTTCAGGCGACTTACACGTTCTTCGAGGCGGACCGGACCCAGGTTCGCACCCAAACTCATTTCGCCGAGATTGATTTGTATTTTGGGACTTAGGGTTAAGTTCCCGTGTACGGAGGCGGCTAATATTAATACGTATGTGTCGGGTTTAGTTTTGGAGTTTTCCTACCGTTCCTCTCACCCAAACCCTCCTCTTCCCACCGATCGGCGCGAGGCACCGCGGCGGAGCAATCGAGGAACGGGAAGAACACCGCACACCTCCGGAACCGGGCACGCAAGAACGGGATAATCCTCGTCTCTCCCTCCCTCTCCATCGGCGAGTCGGAGGCGCATTGGTTCGTTTTGGGGAGCGCACCGGGACACACGGGGGATAGCGCTTTGTTCATCGCTCGTAGAGGTGGGTTTTTACTCTTAAGTCTTAACATTTATTTCTATCATGGTGGACGGGGTCATCCATAAGTGTACTTGGGTTAAACCTGGTAGGGAGGCATCATTTATTCGTCATGGCTTTACGGTGCCCGTGATTAGACATACATATTGGTTCATGTCGCTCTCATGCACGTATAGGAGTATGCTGTGATTATATATATACTGTTTCATATAGTTCTCATGCACGGATATGTTTATGTTATTTCATACGGTTCATACATTGATATATATATATATATGGTTCACGGTTACTATGCTCGGCTGCAACACGCGCACCCGCGGTTTGGCCACCGCAAAGGGTGTGCTTTTCCGGAAAAGTGGTCCATGACCCGTGTATACCCACAGGACGGCGTGGGGCCTCTTTAGTTGTGGGGCATGTATGCGCCAAGGTGTGAGCGGTGCGACCCGTCGGTTCAGTTGTCCGACGTGGGAGCGGTGCGACCCGTCGGTTTAGTTGTCCGACGTGGGAGCGGTGCGACCCATTCGGTTTAGTTGTCCGACTTGGGCGCGGTGCGATTCGTCGGTTTAGTTGTCCGACGGGATCGGGTATTGCAGGTTTACAGGTGTTTGATTCTACTTTTCCCTTGCGGGGAGGGGTGGTTGCTCCGGATAGACTACGGTTGGACGTTTTCTTTACCTGCTTTATTGTTATCTTTTATGACTAGTCGCTGACTTCCCACTTTGCGACAGGGTCCTACAGGGGGGAGAGTTAGGCGACGGCGAGGCCACGGCTAGAGGTGTTGGGTCTCAGGAGACCGGAACAGTATTTTACTCTTTACTTTCGCATTCCATTTATTATTTGTAGACTGTGGATGGTTCTCGATACCCTCGTGGGGTCGGTGTGGATGTCGGTACGGTGACAACTGAATTGTTTAGTTTTCTTTACATCTCTGTGGGCCGCTTTGGAAAATAAAATAGCAAATAAAAGAACAGATTGCGAAAACTACTATTTCAAAACTCGGGTGTCGTGTGGGCACCGTTTTCAAAACCTTGTGGATTTATGGTTTGCGAAAATGGATTTCAAAACCTAAGTGTCGTGTGGGCACTGTTTTCAAACCCCTGAGTTTATGTTGCTTTCGAAAAAGGGTTTTCAAAATATGGGTGCCGGGTGGGCGCCGTTTCAACAATTGTGGGTTTTATCCTTTCAAACTAATCGGCCGTTAGTTTATTCTGCACTTTGTGAATGGTTATACGTTTGGATTGTTGTGATTGAATGTTTACTCGTTATTGAACATTGTACAAACCGCGACGCCGTGCATATACAGGGGAGACTCTGTCCGTTTGTAGAGTGATCCTGTATATGCGGCGGATCTGGGTACGCGCCGGGGAAGAAGGTTTTCAAAAAAAAATACATACCCTTTTGTAATCCGTTTCCGCTAAATTAATCCCCCGGGGCGTGACAGATTAAGATGGTATCAGAGACTTTCTTCAATCACAACAGTTTGTGCCCGACATCCACAAAGATACCTCACTTAGCTACAAATGAATAAAATGAATGGCATAGAAGTGTAGAACGCGAGTGACCGGGGGGAAAGTATAGGTCCCTTTTCTCGATAGTTGTTTGAGTGCTATGCTAGTAGGAGGCTAGAGCTGACTTGTGTTGTGTGTGGTTGCAGATTAAGTTTTGTTTCCCGGTTTAGCTGGGTCGGCGTGCTCGTGTAGTCGTGTTGTTTTGGCTTGATTAGTCGTGTTGGTTTGGAGGCTGGGGTCGAGGCCGGCTGCCACCGGGGTATTGATGGTTGCTAGGAATCAATGGATTAAGCAACCAGCACGGGACACGGTGGGCCTGCTGACGTTGTTCATGCACTTGGTGCGGCTGTTATCACAGCAGATCGTTGCGCCGGCTGTTGTTTTTCGAGCCCCTCCCTCTGCCGACGTGCTGGTTGTCGTTAGTGACGGCGACTGGGGATAGAGTAATCCGACGGTGTTTGTTAGTGAGTCGGCCGTTTGTCGGTCGTGAGTACTGGGTAGCCTCTTGTCTAAATGATACCTTCTAGGTCTACTGGGTTTAAGTTACAGCAGATAGTCGACCGATTCTTTTGCATCTTGGACAAGGTATGGGTGGGAATGAGGATTCTTCCCTTATGATTGTCACCCATAGTTCGGCTTTTTGCGGTAGACACCGCGATGGTGGTAGGAATCGTCGTGATGGGGCCTTGGGGTTCTCCTTTGATTTGAGAAATGAGGCCCCCGGGGCTAGCAAATTTTGTTCGTTTGGGCTCGATTTTGGGTGAGCAGACCTAGAGCTTAGAATACTCCTAGTTGGGAAAGGGAGCGTTTGGTCTGGGGGTGTGCAGCTCGGTTCGGTGCATGGTGCTTGGAGGGGCAATTAATTAGGATCGAGCGGTAGGGGTTAACCAGAGTGTCGCACCCCTTCGGCACCAAGACGGAGGTAGGACCGTATTCCTTGGTTGTCGTCGCCAGCTTCCCATAACCAAGGTATAGCCTTGAGGATTTGGGTTGCGAGTTTAGTGATTGTGAAGGAGTACTGATCGGCGAGGGGTTGTTGACTGCATGGCGCTCTGGCATCGGTTACTTTTGGCTAGGATGCCCTGCTTTCAGCTTTCTCTATGGGGTAGACCTTGTGGTAGGTCTCAGAGCTGAAACCTAGCTTTAGTTTTGACCGTCGCCTCGGTAGGACGGACAGTCGGAGCGGACAATCCGGGATGGTGGTTATACTCCGAGCTAGTAGCCGTGTTGGTGACGGGCGGAAGTAGTCCGTGTTGGCGACGGGTGGGTTCATCGTTTTCAAAGGAGGATTACTTGTAGGCGGTGACCCGGCTAGTTGGATTGGCACATCCCGGAGTTTTTGTAAGGGTATTAGTGTGGCCTCCCCCTTTGTTGTCGGGTTAGTCTGGGCATTTAAGGGCCGTCGGTCCGGGTTTGGTAGTAGGACCGGGGTACCTCGACGCATCGCAAGACTTTGGTTGCTGACTGCTCAACACCGTCAGAGATGGTCCGCGAACCAGTGGTGTGAGAAGCGGATGGTGCAATTGCAAGAGCCGAGCTTTCCTGAGAATATGTACCTGGCGTGTAAGAGCATTTCCTTCCCAGCAATCATCTCATCGGCGAGGGCTAGAAGATTGGTGGAAGGCGGGTGCGTGGCCTACCTGGCCTCGGTAGACCTGGTGACACGACCCGCGGCGACACCGTCAGACATTGCGGTGGTGAGGGACTTCCCCGATGTCTTCCCGACGGAACTGCCCGGGGTACCCCCTGAACGAGAGGTGGTTTTTCCTATCGAACTCGTACCGGGTACCCAACCAATCACAAAGGCGCCCTACCGAATGGCCTTCGCAGAGTCAAAGGAGCTTAAGGCGCAACTGGAGGACCTCTTGGACAAAGGATTTATCAGACCGAGTGTGTCACCCTGGGGGGCACCAGTGCTCTTTGTACGGAAGAAAGACGGAAGCCTGCGCCTCTGCATCGACTACAGGGGGATAAACAAGGTTACTGTGATGAATAAGTACCCCCTGCCCAGAATTGACGACCTCTTCGACCAGCTGCGAGGAGCAACGGTGTTCTCAAAGATCGACCTGCAATCGGGCTACCACCAGCTCCGGGTTCGGAACGAAGATATCCCAAAGACCGCCTTCCGGACCCGGTACGGCCACTACGAGTTCACGGTTATGCCGTTCGGGCTTACGAACGCCCCCGCCGTCTTCATGGACATGATGAACCGGATCTTCAGACCTTTCTTGGACCGGTTCGTAGTGGTCTTCATCGACGACATCCTGATCTATTCATCTACCGACGAGGAGCACGAGGACCACTTACGAACGATTCTCCAAACCCTCAGGGGACAGAGGCTGTTCGCGAAGCTCAAGAAGTGTGAATTCTGGCTACGAGAGGTGGGTTTCCTAGGGCACGTGATCTCGGCAGAGGGAATCGCTGTGGACCCCAAGAAGGTGGAATCGGTGATCGACTGGCAACCACCGACGACAGTGACAGAGATCCGCAGCTTCTTGGGACTGGCGGGATATTATAGACGCTTCGTCGAGGGTTTCTCGAAGATTGCGGCCCCTTTAAACCGGTTGACCAAGAAAGGGGAAAAGTTCCTATGGACGGCTAAGTGCCAAGAGAGCTTCGAAGAACTTAAAAGGAGGCTAACCAGGGCGTCTATTCTTGTACTACCCACGCCCGGAGAGGATTATGAAGTGTACTGCGACGTATCGAGAATCGGACTTGGGGGTGTTTTGATGCAACAGGGGAAGGTAATAGCCTATGCATCCAGGAAGTTGAAGGATTACGATCTAACAATCCAATACCACCCCGGGAAGGCAAACGTGGTGGCGGACGCTTTAAGCAGGAAGGGGCAACCGGAGGAGACGCCGGCACGCGCGATAACTGAGCAGAGCACCCTGATCGCGGAATTCTCGCGACTGAGGTTGGAGGTGGTACCGGCGGGCACTGTTGCTCGACTGACGGCGTTGGTGGTCAAGCCGACGTTTTTTTGAGAAAATCCGAGAAGGACAACTGACGGACCCGCACTTACAGCTCGTGCGAGACAAGATCCACCCGAACCAGGAGAACGACTTTGCAGTGGGAAGTGACGGTGTCTTGCGGTTCCGTGGGCGTTTCTGTGTACCGGATTCGCCGGAATTGAAGGAGGAGATTCTGACAGAGGCACACCGCGCCCCTTATGCGGCGCATCCGGGGGGGGGCACGAAGATGTACAGGGACCTCAAGCAGACCTTCTGGTGGCCCAAGTTGAAGGGGGATGTGACACGACACGTAGCTCACTGCCTGGTATGCCAGCAGATAAAGGCAGAGCATCAGCGGCCTGCAGGAAAATTACGGCCCTTACCGGTGCCGATGTGGAAGTGGGATCAGATCACTATGGACTTCGTCACCGGGTTCCCACGTTCACAGCAGGGGCACGACTCGATCTGGGTCATTGTGGACCGGCTAGCCAAGACAGCTCATTTCCTACCCATCCACACAACCTGGACCAGAGAGCAGTTGGCTCAAGTCTACCTCAGCGAGATCGTGAGACTGCACGGAGTGCCGGCATCGATCACCTCGGATAGAGACACCCGCTTCGTCTCGAAGTTTTGGCAAAGTCTACAGCAAGCCCTGGGGACCAAGCTACACTTCAGCACAGCTTTCCACCCTCAGACGGACGGACAGTCGGAGCGAGGGATTCAGACCCTCGAGGACCTGCTGCGCGCCTGTGTACTTGACTGGGGAGTCGGTTGGGCGCGCTACCTACCCCTCGTGGAATTCGCCTACAACAATAGCTACCAGGCCAGCATCCAGATGGCACCCTACGAAGCTTTGTATGGGAGACGCTGCCGATCCCCGATCTGTTGGGACGACTTAGGGGAACGGAAATTCCTGGGACCCGACTTGGTGGAAGAGACTGAGGAGAAGGTGCGCCTCATCAGGCGGCGGTTGCTGACCGCCCAAAGCCGACAGAAGAGCTACGCAGACCGACGGCGCCGCGATTTGGAATTTCAAGTGAGGGAGTGCTACCCCGACCTCTTCACCACCACCCGGGTTTGAGTTTCGAGGACGAAACTCGTTTTTAGAGGTGAGTGGTGTAATAACCGCGGCTTTATTTGCCTTTCTAGACCTTCTTTTAAAATTCTTGTAAATCCACTTTTCGACTAAGGGGTCCGGGGGTGAATTATTTTTCTTTATCTCTGGGCAGACTGTCGGGGCTCGCGGGTATTTTTAGACAATAAAGCTCGCGAAATGGATTTCGGCGGCGCGATCGGATCTGGATTCTGACCCCGGAATCTCCCAGAATAAATTCCGGAAGTTGGCAGCAGTTCAGGCGACTTACACGTTCTTCGAGGCGGACCGGACCCAGGTTCGCACCCAAACTCATTTCGCCGAGATTGATTTGTATTTTGGGACTTAGGGTTAAGTTCCCGTGTACGGAGGCGGCTAATATTAATACGTATGTGTCGGGTTTAGTTTTGGAGTTTTCCTACCGTTCCTCTCACCCAAACCCTCCTCTTCCCACCGATCGGCGCGAGGCACCGCGGCGGAGCAATCGAGGAACGGGAAGAACACCGCACACCTCCGGAACCGGGCACGCAAGAACGGGATAATCCTCGTCTCTCCCTCCCTCTCCATCGGCGAGTCGGAGGCGCATTGGTTCGTTTTGGGGAGCGCACCGGGACACACGGGGGATAGCGCTTTGTTCATCGCTCGTAGAGGTGGGTTTTTACTCTTAAGTCTTAACATTTATTTCTATCATGGTGGACGGGGTCATCCATAAGTGTACTTGGGTTAAACCTGGTAGGGAGGCATCATTTATTCGTCATGGCTTTACGGTGCCCGTGATTAGACATACATATTGGTTCATGTCGCTCTCATGCACGTATAGGAGTATGCTGTGATTATATATATACTGTTTCATATAGTTCTCATGCACGGATATGTTTATGTTATTTCATACGGTTCATACATTGATATATATATATATATATGGTTCACGGTTACTATGCTCGGCTGCAACACGCGCACCCGCGGTTTGGCCACCGCAAAGGGTGTGCTTTTCCGGAAAAGTGGTCCATGACCCGTGTATACCCACAGGACGGCGTGGGGCCTCTTTAGTTGTGGGGCATGTATGCGCCAAGGTGTGAGCGGTGCGACCCGTCGGTTTAGTTGTCCGACGTGGGAGCGGTGCGACCCGTCGGTTTAGTTGTCCGACGTGGGAGCGGTGCGACCCATTCGGTTTAGTTGTCCGACTTGGGCGCGGTGCGATTCGTCGGTTTAGTTGTCCGACGGGATCGGGTATTGCAGGTTTACAGGTGTTTGATTCTACTTTTCCCTTGCGGGGAGGGGTGGTTGCTCCGGATAGACTACGGTTGGACGTTTTCTTTACCTGCTTTATTGTTATCTTTTATGACTAGTCGCTGACTTCCCACTTTGCGACAGGGTCCTACAGGGGGGAGAGTTAGGCGACGGCAAGGCCACGGCTAGAGGTGTTGGGTCTCAGGAGACCGGAACAGTATTTTACTCTTTACTTTCGCATTCCATTTATTATTTGTAGACTGTGGATGGTTCTCGATACCCTCGTGGGGTCGGTGTGGATGTCGGTACGGTGACAACTGAATTGTTTAGTTTTCTTTACATCTCTGTGGGCCGCTTTGGAAAATAAAATAGCAAATAAAAGAACAGATTGTGAAAACTACTATTTCAAAACTCGGGTGTCGTGTGGGCACCGTTTTCAAAACCTTGTGGATTTATGGTTTGCGAAAATGGATTTCAAAACCTAAGTGTCGTGTGGGCACTGTTTTCAAACCCCTGAGTTTATGTTGCTTTCGAAAAAGGGTTTTCAAAATATGGGTGCCGGGTGGGCGCCGTTTCAACAATTGTGGGTTTTATCCTTTCAAACTAATCGGCCGTTAGTTTATTCTGCACTTTGTGAATGGTTATACGTTGGGATTGTTGTGATTGAATGTTTACTCGTTATTGAACATTGTACAAACCGCGACGCCGTGCATATACAGGGGAGACTCTGTCCGTTTGTAGAGTGATCCTGTATATGCGGCGGATCTGGGTACGCGCCGGGGAAGAAGGTTTTCAAAAAAAAAATACATACCCTTTTGTAATCCGTTTCCGCTAAATTAATCCCCCGGGGCGTGACAATATCTTCGGCCAGGGCATGACATATGATGAGTAGAGGATGAGTTGCATTATTAGCGTCGGTGGTAGAGGTGCCTACGACGGCATTGGGGATCGAGGACATTTCTGTTGTTCACGAGTACCCAACGGTTTTCTCTAGTGATCTTTCATTGATGCCGCCGGATAGGGAGGTTGAGTTTGTAATTGATTTAGTTTCGGGGGAACTGCACCAATTCTAAGGCACCCTCTAGGATGACTTCTGCCGTGTTAAGAGAACTAATGGCGCATCTGCAAGACTTGTTGAATAAAGATGTTATCAGCCCAGTGCGTCACCTTGAGGAGTGCAATTACTGTTTGTGATGTAGAAGGATGGCTCACTTAGACCTTGTGTGAATTAAAGAGAATGGAATAAAGTGGTCACCATGAATAGATATTCGTTGCCTTGAATCGATGATTTGTTTGATCAGTTGCAGTGGGCTTCAGCATTTTCGAAGATAGATCCCCAGTCGTGTTACCACTAGTTGAGAGTGAGGACCGAAGGCTTATTGAGGATCGCACGCCAGACTCGGTATGGGCATTATGAGTTCTAGGTGATGCATTTTGGATTAACTAATGCCCTGCCACCTATATGGATCTGAAGAATAGAATTTTTCCAACCTTATTGGATCGGTTCGTATTGATTTTCATTGTTGATATTTCTGATATACTTCCGAAGCGATATAATCACGAGGAGCACTTGAGGATAGTGCTGCAAATTTTCCAAGAAAAGAAGTTGTATGCCAAGTTAAGAAGTGTGAATTTTGGCTTCAGGAGGTTGCATTTCTAGCCATGTGATTTCAGCCACAGGTGTGGCAATAGACCTGACGAATATTGATGCAGTTCGGATTTGGCCTAGACCAACGACGGTCACTGAGGTTCGTTGTTTTTGGGTTTGGCTGGCTACTACTGTCATTTTGTGAAGGGCTTTGCGAAGCTCTCCACTCCTCTCACCGGATGGACTAGAAAGGAGATCATATTTGCTTAGGATGAACAGTGTTAATAGAGCCTTAAAGAGCTGAAATCAAAATTCGTCAACTGAAGGATTATGAGAAGAATTACCCTACGCATGAGTGGGAGCTGGCCGCTGTGGTTTCACACTAAAGCTGTAGCGCCACTATCTGTATGGGGAGGATTGTGAAATTTTCATTGATCACAAGAGCTGAAATACTTGCCACTCAGAAGAAGCTCAACTTGAGACAACACCGATGGTTGGAATTGGTAAAAGATTATGACTTGGGTTTATAGTACCACCCTGGGATAGTGATTATGGATGCAGACATCTTGAGTAGACAAGCAGTGTATTCATTGAGTTTGTTGATTACCTAGCAGATGCCACTATTAGAGCAGCTGAGGCGTTTGGACATTGAGGTTGTTTTCCCTGGGGTTTCTGTAAGACTTATGTCTCTAGTCTTGCAGCCAACTCTGTTAGATAGGATCAAGGAAAAATAGAGTGAGGACCCCTATTTGGCGAGGATTAGAGATCCGACATAGCAGGGTCAAGTTGGGGATTTTGCCATTGATATAGCGGGAGTACTTAGGTACAGGGACCGCATTTGTGTGCCTATGGATTTAAGGATTGGAGAGCAGATGCTGAGGGAGGCTCACTATGCACCTTATAACTTTCCCTCAGGTGGTACTAAGATGTATAGAGGCCTCCGGGCACAATTCTGGTGATCTGGAATGAATAGAGATTTTGGGATGTTCCTTTCTTATGGTCAAACTTGACAGCAAGTTAATGTTGAACATCAGGTTCTCGCTGGCAAGGACCGAGCCTTCCAATGCCTGAATGGAAATAGAATCATGTGATCATGGGTGTTGTTACTGGATTACCGAGGTCGCAGAGTGGAGTGAAGGCTATAAGAGTTATTATGATGGATTGACCAAATCAATCCCCCTGTCTCCCTATTCAGATGAGTGGTCTTGGGAGCGGATAGCGCAGCAGCAGCTGTACATGGATGAGATTAGTGGGAAATAGAGTATGGACCTTACCTTGAGAGGGTTGAGATCGGAATCAGTAAGATCAGAGTGAGGATTTTATCAGTGTTGCCTCGGGGGTACCGAGGGATAAGGACCGGGCAGATATGTTCTTTTGACTCAGAGAGTAGAGGATAGATACTCGATACTACTGGGCATTGTATTGATGGACAGTGAGGACACACCTTTCAGACTTGTGATGAATGCCATGAGGACGGCACACCCCCACTTATTGAGGCTTCAACGAGAAGACGTTTAGTTTCGAGGACGAAACTTTTTGTAGTGGGGGGAGGATGTGAAGACCGAAATCTTTGTGGGTTGGGTTACTAGTGGATTGGTAGCTCGTCGGCACATTTTGGGTGTGTTAGAGTTGTCGATGCGCGAAAAGGACGCGAAACTCAGATCCAGTGCGAAAAACTGCATAAAGTAGATGTACTGAAGTGCGGTGGTTGTACAGTTATGGTTTGGAGAGCTTTGAGTATACTTTTTTGGTATGTCGGGACCCTTGATTCGCCAAATGGACGAGAAAAATGGACTCAGGGCGAAAAACTGTGCGAAATACACTATTTCTAGATATTTTTGAGTTAAAATAGAGTTTGGGTGCATACTGTAGCTGTGAACCGGGCTCACGGGGGTCGGTGTACGAGCTGTACACCGGCAGGTGCAGCGCTGGTGCAGGGGACGGCGCGTGCACCGGGTCCACGGCAGGCGAGCGCATGGGTATGCGCCAGCGCGGTGCGCCGCTGGGGAGCACGCGATGCTGGACCGGGCTCGCGGCGCAGGCTGGGGCGACCAGTGCACCGCGCGTGCACCGGAGGCCGCAGCGCACGCCAGCGCTGCGCGCACGTGGCACGCGCTACGGGCGGGTCCTTGCGGGCGTGTCGCAGCGTGGGCGCCCGGTCGGACGCATGGTCCGACCCGCCTTGCGCGGGATTCGGTGCAAGGGAAGTGTGGAGTCTGTGTGTGTGTGTGTTTGGATGGACCTTTGGTGCATTTTAAGGGGATTTTGAGGCTATAAATTGCACCATTGGACAGCAAATTGGTTCTTTTACATTCCTAGCCTATCTCCACTCAGTTGTGAAGGAAATTAAGGGGTTTTCCATCATCTTCTTCACCCAAGAACTCCATGAATGGAAACTTGAAGTTCACTATTGGAGTTGACCATTTCGTCGCATTTTCTTCCTGGAGATCTCCAGAACTATAGAAGTGGAATTTCAGGGTGATTCTTTCGGGGTTCTCTTCACAACTTCAAGATCTACAACTTTTGTATAGAAGATGGGACCTAATTGGCGCTCTAAACCAGGTAAATATAGCAATCTTTGAGACACTTGTTTTCTGTGGAGGATTCTGAGCAGAGGTTAGTGTTTTTACTCCTCTGGGATGTACAAATGGAATTTTAAATTGGCTTTTATTGGAAAATTTCCAGGACTTAAAGAGAATCAATTTTTCTATTTTCTATAACTTCAAATTTGGACTCTAAAATAGGTAAATTGAGCTATTTCTGAGACTTTTGTGCGCAGCTGAGATTCTGTATGTGGTTTTGAGCAATGTTCAGTGTTTTTGCTCCCTAGGACTGAAGGAGTAGATTTTTGGGCTTATTTTTGTATGGATTTCACTAAGACTCATAGAACTACATTTTTCATGTTGAAAAGGAAGGGGGATTCTTGCTTCTATCAAGGTAAATTTTACCATCTTTGAGCTTCTATGTGCAGAGTGTAGTTTTGGACAGCATGTAGTAATATTGAGATATCTTCTTCTCCTCTTTATGAAATGATGGATTTCAAGTTGAGTTATCTTCTAGACTTCAAGAGGAACAATGTGATACCTTACTCTCGAAATTTTGATAAGAATTGATATGTCATCTTTAGTCCTATTTGCAGTACATTGTTGCTGAAAATCTGCATGCAAGCTGGTAATGGTTTAGGTGGTAAATTGAGGGTTTTATATGATTTCGTGGTTAAGTGTACTTGAGGTTGTTAATTTTAAGGGATGAGTATAATCTTAGGTGCAAGATGAACAAGTTTACTTTTGGGTTCAACATGTAAAGGTGTTTCCATTAGAAGTTATTGCAAGTTGAACCTCAGCTTATATTTCCACATCGAAAATTGGGGGTAGTAAGGTGTTCTTTTCTTGGACTTATGAAAAGAGTGAGTTTAGCTGTTGTAAACTCTTTGGTAATTTGACATTAATTGGAAACCTAAGGAAACAAATGTGGGGCTGAGGTAATAGAGTTACTAGATATATATATATATTAGATCATGAGTTTTCTCTATTGATGCAAGTCTATGGAACCCGGGCAAGATGTAATGTCTTTATAGTAATTCTTTCCAACAGGAAGCTCAAGGCATACTACAAGTTGTTGGAGAAGCATCGAACAACATACCTTGGTCACTGAAAGTCTTTGCAACTAAATTCCAGTTTACTGAGCTAGCAGGTGGGTTGTTGAGCACATCGAAATTGCGGCCTACAAGTCGACTCAACAAAAAGTGCAACCTTGTGTGATGCTTACTATCTATATGGGTTTAATCATACTTATATTTAAGTTTCTTGTTGAAAACTATATTGATCATGTGTGAGAACTATTCCTTGATATCTAGACATATAGAAAGGCCATATCTCTTTTATTCATTCTATATTATTCATGTTGGAATCAAACTTAGGAGAAAACCCTTTTCTTTCCTCTTATGCTATTATTGCTCGGGTTAGAGAGCGGGGATGGGAATAGTATAGCTATATTGTTGAGTCAGGTGGGATAGCACCAGATTATCGACTCGGGTTATTGTTTCCGCAACCGCGAACTATGGGCGGTTGGACCGATTAGTGTTATGCATCAGTTGGGGCTGGGTTTTGCATAGTGGATTGAGTGAGTCTCCACTTTGAGCATAGTGTCGACTTTTGCCTGATTGACTGAGATACTTGACAGAGCTGTTGGACATGGGTTACTTATTGACTCGAGTGGGTCGCTCCCCTCGAGTGCCACTCCGGAGTAGGCTTTAGACCGTGTTGGGTGCCGGTCAGACCGTGTTGGGTTCCGGTCATTTGGACAGTGGAGATACTGAGTTCGTGAGATTGAGCTCTATACCGGGTTGGTGTACCGGTTGTTGAGATTGATTTATACAGGCAATTCTGGCCCTATCCAGGACCATCTGATTGGGTTATACATTGACAGTTACCTTTCGTGATGCATACATATGTAGTTATACATTTGAGATCACATATCTGTTGATATTATATAGCTCAGTAGTTGTTTCTATGAGGTATGCATGTGTTTATTTGAGATCATACAGTTGGAGACATTATTGGTACACTAGGGTCGTGATACATTCATTCATGCATACTCTTGACATTATTCAGTTGGTTTTGGGCATAGTAGAGTAGTTTCCTTTTCAGCTATTACTGTTATTCTTCTTACTATCACCTACTTTGCCCTTATGGTAGACTCGGTGTGTAGGTCGGAGGTTCGATGATTTACCCACTCAGGACTGCTGTTAGTAGTTCTCACACCCGTTGTTGCTCCCGAGTGATCTCTTCTGGAGCAGCGATACAGGCTGAGCGTGGCAAGGGAGTCGCGGACTAGATAGAGCTCCACCCCGATGGTTCTGATAGAGGTCGCCCTATAGTTTATTTATTTCTTTCAGTTTTTTTATGTACCCCGACTACTGTATATTTGGTCTGGCTGGAGCCAGCTTTATGTATTTATGTCAGTCCCAGATTTGTATTCTTTTGGTGTTGTTGCTAGAGATGTTTTGGAGTTGCTCTTATTATATTTGTTGGAGAGTTGGTTGGAGTGGTGTACTGGTCATTTGTTGTAGTAGTATTGTTATTTTGAGACTTGTATATGTGATATTCTTGGGGTTGTACATTGTGGAGCAGTATGTTTGGGATTATATTAGTATAGTGGAGTTGTACTTTGTTGTTGGGTTTGGTGTTATGTTGTTTATGTTTGGGAAAGCCTTGTGGTTGTATGTCTATAGTTCATTTCAGTTGAGTTGTTGTATCTTTCATCATGGATTGGATTTTGTAGTCTTGATTGGAGTTTATTCTTAGTGGTGGAGGCTTGTTTGGTGGTGGTTATTTAGTAGTTTTGTCTGCTGGTGGTGTTTGTTTATATAGTAGTTTATGTTCATTCCTCGCTCTGAGCCACTTTTTGTGGCTATATATTCTCTTGTACACTACACCTAGTTGCTTGAGTTATTGTATCGCTTCGTATATGTGGAAAATACTACATATACGGCGGATCTGTTGTCGAATTCGGGTTATGGTTTACACCCGGGTCGTGACACGTAAAATCCCAGAAATCCTCCAGATGGTACAGCACAAGTGGGGGAGCAACTCCTCTGAAGAAACCGAGGTGAGAAATGGCTTGGAAACGTGAAAAACCCAAGGTGAATGCGGCTCGGGCTATTTATATGCCCACAGAAACAAATCCGAAAATACCCTATGTGTCCCCGGATTCGGGCGCTGGACTACGATTCGGGCGCCCGAATCCGGCGGAACACCACACCGAGGAAAATCGCCCGAAACGCCCTCGTGCAACCACGTGTCCCGCACAGCAAACAGCTGTGCGGGGCGCGCCGGGAGTGGCGACGTGGCCCTCCCGGAGACCGACGCGTGTCCCGCACAGCAAACAGCTGTGCGGGGCGCGCGCGGTGCCGCCGCGTGGCGTCTCCCCGGTCAAACGGGTAGGTGGCGCCCGCGAATGGCGGGGCACCACCTGTCCCACTACTGTCGCGTTCACACGTGCGGGCAGGCGCCGCCTGACAGCCTGCCACGCACGCGCCCCGAGGCGCTCGCCCGCGTCCCCGTGCGCCGCGCCTCGTGAGCCCGCAAATCACGCGCCGCCATGTGTCCCCTGCACCCGATCCACGCACCCCACTTCGGGTTCCGTGGACCACGCCGCGTGCACCGACCAACCGGGGACTGTCACGTGTCCCCGCCATGGTCCATGCACCGCCGCGCCAACTCTGTAGACCGCGCACCATGAGCCCGCCAATCAGGCGGCGCCACGTGTCCCTGCGCCGGGTCTGTGCACCCAGCCGCGACGCTCTGTGGACCGAGCGCCGTAAATCGGCCAATAACAGGCCGCCACGTGGCATGCCGGCAGTCCACGGCCCCTCCCATGCACCGAAATCCAATAAAAACTTCTGGGAGTCCCTTTTTGGGCCTCCGGACTCAGAATCAAACAAGCAAATAGCCGTTTTCAAGCGTTTTTCCGCGCTGAATCCAAATCCAACCTCTGTTTGGCCAAAAACCATTTCAAAAATTCGGCAAATGCAGCCGAAGGCCAATACAGCTAAAGATACCTCATAGGGTCCATCTGTGGCATCCCTTTGGTGCACTATGGGCCTGATACACCAACACTAGGTGTTCTATACAATGGATTCACCGGAAGAGTTGCATGGGAACCTGGATCACTACAATAACAGTAATAGCTGAAAGGAAACTACTCTACTATGCCCAATACTAACTTAATAAAAGAGAGTGTATGCATGAATAAAAGTAACACTACCCTCGTGTACCAATAATGCCCTCAACTGTATGATCTCAAATAGACACATGCATACCTCATAAAAAGACCTCATAAAAAGACAACTACTGAGCTATATGATATCCTCAACTGTATGAATCTCAAATATGTATGTATATATGTATGCATAATTCATAGAAAGACAACTACTGAGCTATATGATATCCTCCACTGTATGAATCTCAAATATGTATATATGTATGCATCATGGAAAGATAACTGCCAAAGTATAACCCAATCACATGGTCCTGTATAGGCCCAGACTTGCCTGTATAAATCAATCTCAACAACCGGTACACCAACCCGGTATATAGCTCAAACTCATCGCTGGTACAACAACCCGGTCCAAATATCACTCTCAATGCCGGTACAACAACCCGGTCCAAATATCACTCTCAATGCCGGTCCAACGACCCGGTCTCGCCTACTCCGGAGTGGACCTCGAGGGGAGCGACCCGCTCGAGTCAACAAGTAATCCATGTCCAACATCTCTGTCAACTATCTCAGTCAAGCAGGCATAAGTCAACACTATGCTCAAAGTGGAGACTCACTCTATCCATAATGCAAAATCCAGCCCCAACTGATGCATAACACTAATCGGTCCAACCGCCCACAATCCGCGGTTGCCGAAACAAAACCCGAGTCGATAATCTGGTTCTATCCCACCTGACTCAACCAAATAGCTATACTATCCCCATCCCTGCTCTCTAACCCGAGCAATAAAAGTATAAGAGAAAAGAAAAGGTTTTCTCCTAAGTTTGATTCCAGCATGAATAGTATAGCATGAATAAAAGAGATATGGCCTATCTATGTAATAACCGCGAGTTTATCTTCCTTTTTGGTCCTTCCTTTAATTTTATTGAACCGTTTTCCGACTAAGGGGTACGGGGTGTGATTTATTTTTTCCTTCGTTCTGGGCAGACCGTCGGGGGCTCGCGGGTATTTTTGGATAATAAAGCTCGCGAAACGGAGACCGGCGGCGCGATCGGTTTTGGATTCCGACTCCGGAATCTCCCGAAATAAATTCCGGAAGTTTTGTACGGTTCAGGCGACTTCCACATGTACCGAGGCAGACCGGACCCTGGTTCGCCCCAAATCAACCTGTCGCTTTGCTTGAGGTTTGGGTTTGAACCACCCCAGCTCACATTCGCCCAATCTTTTTATTTCCCTAATTGGGTTTAGTCCGACTGTGCCAGATCAACTAATTAATTGGCGTTTGGGAATTAGGTTTTAGGAACCCCCTTTTCTTTTCCTCTTACCTTAACGCGCGATACCCCGAGCACGGACAAGAGCGTTTTTTTCCCAAACCCTCCTCTTCGCGTGGATCGACGTGGAGCACCGCGGCGGAACGAGCAAGGAAAGGAAAGACCACCGCCCAACCCTTCCCCGGAACCGGCCACGCAAGAACGGACGATCCCTCATCCCCCAACCATCGTCATCGTAACCGAGGTGAGACGGAGGATTTCTTTTAGTTTTCTTTGGGTTCTTGATCGTCCCGATCGGCAAGGGGAAGGCACAGGCGACGGATTCTCCGGAATCCGCCGCATATGCGAAGACCTCCTTCCCCCAAGCCGGCGTTCCGGTGACCCGCACGGTGCGGGGGGCTGACCCGCACGGTGCGGGGGTGACCCGCACGGGGCCGGGCTCATGCCCAGCCCCGCGTGCGGGGGTGACCCGCACGGTGCGGGGGTGACCCGCACGGGGCCGGGCTCACGCCCAACCCCGCGTGCGGGGGTGACCCGCACGGTGCGGGGGTGACCCGCACGGGGCCGGGCGCACGCCCAGCCCCGCGTGCGGGGGTGACCCGCACGGTGCGGGGGTGACCCGCACGGGGCCGGGCTCACGCCCAGCCCCGCGTGCGGGGGTGACCCGCACGGTGCGGGGGGGGGGGGGGGGGGGTGACCCGCACGGTGCGGGGGGGGGGGGGGGGGGGGGGGGGGGGGGGGGGGGGTGACCCGCACGGTGCGGGGGGTGACCCGCACGGGGCCGGGCCTAGCGCCCAGCCCCGCGTGCGGGGGTGACCCGCACGGGGCTGGGCACGCGCACGGTCCCGCGTGCGGGCGGGGTGCCGCGAACCGGGATAGACGGAGGGCCGCGTTCTTTTCTTTATTCGGGTCTAGGTGCTGATTTTTCCTTGCGACAGGTGTGTGAGCCCGGACGAGCGTGTCGGGACGCGAGGAAAGCCGAGCCTTGATCGCTACAAGTGACAGGTGGGTGGTATTTACTTTGTCCTAGCCTCTAACTCTATCATGTTGGACGGGGTCTATTCTAAGTGTACTGGGGTTAAACAGTGAGGGGTGATAGCGTATGCATGTTAGTGGGTTCTTCATAGTGTTTAGCGTCGGTTTCCGACGGTTGCTCTCTTTTTAATAACTACATGTTGGCGGGCCACCTTCGAGTGCGCGTATTATTACCTTGCTTTTGATTATACACTTTACCGCATTACTCTTGTTATTTATATTATGATGCTGACATGATGGTGGTTATGGTTACTTGGCTCGAGGCTGCAACACGCGCACCCGCGGTTTGGCCACCGCAAAGGGTGCGCTTTTCCGGAAAAGTGGTCTATGACCCGTGTATACCCACGAGGTGACGTAGTGGGGCCCCTTATTAGTTGTGGGGTTGAGGCGCCGAGGTGCGAGCGGTGCGACCCGTCGGTTTAGTTGTCCGACGTGGTCAGGTTTCTGCAGGTACGGTATGGGCCGTCGGTTTAGTTGTCCGACGTGGCCGGGTATTACAGGATACAGGTGTACAGGTTGCCTTCCTCCCTTGAGAGGGTGGTTGCTCCGGTTGTCTTCACGGTTTGTTTTATTATATTCTCCTGCTGTAGAACACCGGGATTTGGATGACGCACCGACCTTGCAGGATGGTGTGGTGCGGAGGAGTTTGCCTTGGATTTGTCCCATTTGTGTTTACAGAGGAGTTCGGGTTGATTTGGATCCCCGCGGAAGCCTCTGCTTGTTTCGGGCCTTGTACGCGTTAGGTGACTGGTACGGGAAGCGCCGACACCGCTTTGGGTTGCAGAAAAATTGGGAAACACTTGGAGCAGGTGTATTTTCTATTTACAGCGAGGTTCGGGAGGTTCCGGACTGACGCGGAAGACCCGGAGGCAAAAAGTGAGTCGGAACTGGCAATTTTGGAGCCGGTATTTGATTTGAGTACCCCGACTCAACGGATGAGCTTTTTGAAGAGAAAAAGCTGTGAGCGCGTGTACTTTGGAATTACAGCGGAGCTCGGGAGGTTCCGGGCAGCGGCGGAGGGCCCGAAGACAAAAAGTGAGTTGGAGTTGGGCTTTTTGGATTATTTTATTGATTTAATTAATTAGCTTTGCTAATTAAGGGTCTTCTCTGCTTAATGGCTGTGAGTGTGGGTTGAGGGTGGTGTGATGAGGTAAGTGGAATTGTTACTTCTAAGTTAATCCCTTCTAAGCTTAATTAAAATTAGTTAAGCAAAAGGTTAATTAATTAGTTGTGGCTCTTTTTAAGGAGGACCCATCCACTTGCCTCGTGACCTCCAAGCCACCCACCTCCCTCTGTAGCAGAGAAGAAAGGAAAAGAGAAAAGAAAAGTTAAGGAAGGGAAAAAGGGATGAAGGAAGAAGAAGGAGGAAAATGGAGAGGGTTCTTGAGCTTTTCTTCCCCGAGCGAGGGCGTGAAGCCGAGCGAGGTCGGCGAGCCTCGTGGAGGTCGGTTTTATTTTATGGTTTTATTTTTGATTGTGGTTTTTGCTTCTCTCCTCTCCTCTCTTTTATTTTCTTTCCTTCTTTGCTGCTTGGGAGTGTTGTGTGCGGGTTGGTGGAGCTTGGCGAGCCACGCGCGCGCGGTGGTTGGCGGCGCGAGGCTGTGGGGCCATCGCTGCGCTGCCGCGTTGGAGCGACGCGCGCAGCTTGCGCCCTGCTGCCAAAATCTGAGCAGCAGGGCGCCGGTCCACCCTGGCTGTGCAGCAGGCCGCGCGGCATGCGGCCTGCTGCCGTGGTGCACTGCAGGCCGCGCGCTGGGCGCGCGGCACTGCAGGCGGGCCGCGCGGGTGCCCTCGGGGCCGCGCGGCACTGCAGGCCGCGCGCTGGGCGCGCGGCACTGCAGGCGGGCCGCGTGGGTGCACTCGGGGCCGCGCGGCACTGCAGGCGCGCGCTGGGCGCGCGGCACTGCAGGCCCCCGCGCGGGCGGCCCCTTGGGCCCCGCGCGGTGTGCAGGCCGCGCCGGCGCGGCGGCCTGCTGGCGGGCCGCGCGGGTGCCTAGGGGCCCCGCGCGGCACGGCAGGCCGCGGCTGGGCGCGCGGCACTGCATAGCCCCGCGCGGGCGCCCCTTGGGCCCCGCGCGGTCTGCAGCCGCGCGCTGGGCGCGCGGCGCTGCAGGCCCCGCGCGGGCGGGGCCCGTTGGCCCCGCGCGGTGGTGAAAGGCCGTGCGCTGGGCTGCGCGGCCGCTGCAGGCCCCGCGCGGCCGGCACCCGTTGGGCCCGCGCGGTGTGCAGCCGCGCGCTGGGCGCGCGGCGCTGCAGGCCCGAGCGGGCGGCCGT
>CM055066.1:28795400-28885395 GCA_029204045.2 Tillandsia leiboldiana | reverse complement strand
ACTGGCTGAGTTACCAGATGTAGTAGATACATGGCAGAGTTACCAGATGGGTATAAATCACTGGCTGAGTTACCAGATGAGCGGATACCACTGGGCAGAGTTACCAGATGGGTATAAATCAATGGCTGAGTTACCAGATGAGTGGATACCCACTGGCAGAGTTACCCAGATGGGTATAAAACCCCTGGCTGAGTTACCAGATGAGTAGTTACCACTGGCAGAGTTACCAGATGGGTAGTAATCACTGGCTGAGTTACCGATAGGTAAGTATCACTGGCCGAGTTACCAGAGAGATAGTTATGCCCTGGCGAGTTACCAGGTGGTTACTAGAAGGGATTGAGGTGGCCTTCTAGTGTCTTGTAGAGTTCTAGCAGTCCCAGTGCGGGGGCGGAAACTATGGGCGCCTAAGCCTACAGCCCGTTCTTGTTTGATAAGGGCTGTAGGGGACGCAGACGTTCGTAGTTTCCAAGCCTCCCGTGAGAGAGACTGAGAACTTACTTCCAGCATTGCATTGAGACATGTAGCGATAGATTCATTTCCAGTTATCTATCTATCTATCTATCTATCTATCTATCTATCTGTGTTTTTGTCTCCAGCAGACTGAGTGGGTGTACCGTGGGTTTAGCTTGGTACCCACTGAGATCTGACTGTTGCAGTAGATCTCACGCCGCTGTGATGACAGGTGTTCCTGAGGCGACCGTTCCAGGTTTGGCTCGTTCGGAGCTTTCTGACCGAGGTAAGGGCGTAGCTGGCTAGCTCCTACCCGAGTCGGTGGTGTCGGTGTTAGTGTCACTTTGTACTTTTTAGTTTCTACTTTTGTACCATTTAGTGCTTTTGTACTTATGTTGTGGGTTCTAGTGGACTGCTGTACTTGGACTTGTTCACCGCTTGGTGTTTCTGCTTCCTTTCAGCTCTGATACTTGTTTAGCTATAGAATCTCTTTTGCAGGTTAGACGCTTCGTCTGTACGGCAGTCTCCGTACAGGCGGCGGATCTGTTGGTGAGCCCGGGTCGCAAATCGACCCCGGGGCGTGACAGATTAGGTGGTATCAGAGCCTAGGAATATAGGCGTTGGGGACTTAGAGACCCTAGGCTTTTGGTTGGACAGTGGGAAGACTGTCGTGTGAGACGTGACCTTAGCGAGAGTCTTGTCTGAGGGTGTACCTCCCCCTGAGGATTGGGGTGAGTGACCTCGCATGTTATTTCTCTAAAGGTGATTGTGTTGGCTGCAGACAGCATATGGCTTTAGAAAGGTTAACATGTTTAGGCTTTCGTTTGTTTGGGTCGAGAGAGTCTTGGTCCTAATGTTTGTCTGTTGCAGTGGTTTTTGGATGCTTCCGAGACGCCGTGCAGCGGCGAGGGCGTGTTTGACCTGGGATGAGGGGCTCGTTTAGAGGAAAGCTAAATGGATGGAGCCGAGAGAGGCTTGAGAGATCCAGGCCCAAGCAGTCCTGGTATTTGAGGCGTTACGGCGCCAGGAAGAGAGAGCATGGAGCGTATGATGCACATGCTTGGACCGAGAGCATCTCCCGGAGTATCGTCAGTAGTACCTCCGGCCGCGACTTTGTCGATTTCTGTTCTGATCGCACCATTGATGGTGCGGAAGCAGCGAGGAGGTTGCTGTTAGGTTGTGTACCGCATCCAGTTCCATCCCTTGTAGATTTCGGGACTGAGTTGGAGCCGTGAGAGGCCGAGAACTGGAACGCTGTTATGGAAGATTTGTTCGAGGATTTGTTCATCCAGGATAAGCATCAGGGCGCTTGGTTATGCACTTTTTGCATTCGGGACGCCAAGAGAGCTGGTGGCGTCGGATTCGTCTGGTTGGACCATCGGAGCGCAGTTGATGTTCTGGGGTGAGTTTCTGTGACGGTTGAGCGATGTACCCCTGGACGCCCAGGATGAGGCTTAGAGGTTGGTTATGTTCGAGTGGGAGCTGCATCGAGATGCCTACCTCTTCGTGCATTTTCGGCGAGTGCCGACCTTGGATGCAGTGAGTGTGCATGCTCGATGGATTGACCGAGGATCAGTGATCCCGTCCGAGGGAGACGGTGAGCGGGGGACCCGCTTCGGAGAGAGAGCTCCAGCATCGCCGATTTTGCGATAGTCGCGTGATTCGAGGTTGCCGTGATTCCACCCTCTGGATCAGGGGTCTCAGAGGAGACAGAGACTAGGAGGTTCTCGACAGTGCTCGCTTCAGCAGCAGTGCCAGGATGTGAGTTTCCCTTCTGCATGGGCCCGCATTCTTCGTCAGGGTTGTGGATCGCGTCTCACCTGGTGTGGTCGTCGGAGTTGGAGCTTGCTTAATGCCAACGCCGCTTGTGCGTTTCGGTAGAGCAGGGGTACCTTCGTGTGGGCCAGTGTCAGGACTGACGGTTGTGCACTTTTGGATCAGTTTTCAGATCACGTGAAGCACTTGGATGAGTGCTGCCTGTCCTGCCAGTGCGACTAGGACCCTTGGATTGATCATCGAGATGTTAGTCCTACATCAGTGCAGAGGTGTTGATACGAGGTTGGATAGGAATCGGCCGTCCCAATTTATGCTATCATGGATTGTCGAGAGAGAAGACATTGACCCTCCGTGGACCTGGTCAGGAGGAGGTATTTTTATAGCATGTGATGAGATATATGATGCCCTGGCCTGAGTTACCAGGAGGTTACCTGCCCCTGGCTGAGTTACCAGGAGGTTACTTGCCCCTGGCCGAGTTACCAGGAGGTTGATGCCCCTGGCCGAGTTACCAGGTGCTTACTAGATTGGGACTGAGATCGAGACAGTGATTGACGTGGTTTGGGAACCGCGCCAACTTCGACAGCACCTCGTGGAGTATCAACCGTGAGACAGAGAGAGCTGTGAGCGCAGGTTGTGAGATTTGGCGGATCGAGAGGTCTGTGAGACCTAGTACCTCGTCGTGGGGATACGACAGTGAGGTTCCAGGCAGTTGTTACATAGTGGTGATGTCACGTTGTGGGTACACAACCGTGTGAGTTCTTGTAAGGTTCGAACTTGATTAGTCTCACCTTGTGCTTGGGCAGATGCCTTCGAGTGATTGATATCTTTATGGAACCTTACAGCCAAGGGCTGTGCCTGGATACTGATCCGGAACCAGTAGGGCAGTTTGAGCGGTTTGCGTGGTCAAGTAGATTGACTAATGCCCTACTGATTTGAGAGCTGTGTTTTTCCCTGTTTCACTGGACGGGTTGGTGGTGTTACCGTCGTGGGTTTTTGCTTATCTCCGAGGCGACTTGGAGCTTGAGGGGCTCTTGAGGATGGTGCTACAACTTCTATGGAGGAAGAAGTTGGTTGCCTAGCTTTGAGAGTTGCACTTGGGCATCGAAAATTTTGTGGTTAGGCCTTGTGATTCAGCCGCATGAGTGACGGAGGACCCAACGAGGTGAGATACCGTTTGGGTTGGGCCTGGACCCATGTTAAAGCCAGAGATCAGAAGCTCTTGGACTATGCAAGGCCAGTGTAACTTGCGAGAGGCAAAGCTGAGGAAGATACCAGCATTGATCCGGATATTGCCGTGATAGTGAGGTCATGGAATTATTCTTGAATCCTCAAACCTTAAGTGCTTGGACACTCAGGAAGTCGGGTCGAGGTAACGCCGGTGGATAGATTTTGCAAGGATGTATGATTGCTTTATCCCAGCGAGGACATTTTGTTCAGTATGCCCTGTTTAGGCGAGCTGTGTAACCCTGGGAATTGAGTGCCAGAATCGAGAGAAGGTTCTCGAGGTTGAAAGTTTTCCCCTGTCAAGGGAGGTGATTTATGTTTTGTGGAACAGGAGTTTTGGTGGCCATGAAGCATCAGTGGGGTTTTGCCTTAAGGAGGCTTAGACTTCGGTTTTATGAGATCTCGAATCGAGGGAAACTACCAGCCTGAGAGTTATTTATAGAAATGAGTTTTGCGAAGTGAGGATCCTCGAGCAGTGATCAGGCTGGATGAGGCCTATTTGAACCCCGCAAGTTTTGTTTTGCTTTCCCTTCCTTGGTGGTGGACGAGGACTGCGTTATCCTCATCGACCGATGCGATTCTTGTTGGTGAAACCAAAGAATTTTGCAGTCGAATCTTACCTTTGGGGAAGGTTCAGTGTTGTCAGCATGAGGAATGTGAGTGACCACTTGGGAGCCGTGGGCAATCTGAGGATCTTCTATCCCTTTTGTTTTTGATTTACCCTCCTAAGTATGGATTTAGTTGGATTTCGAGGACGAAACCCTTTTAAGGGGGGGAGAGTGTAGAACACCGGGATTTGGATGACGCACCGACCTTGCAGGATGGTGTGGTGCGGAGGAGTTTGCCTTGGATTTGTCCCATTTGTGTTTACAGAGGAGTTCGGGTTGATTTGGATCCCTGCGGAAGCCTCTGCTTGTTTCGGGCCTTGTACGCGTTAGGTGACTGGTACGGGAAGCGCCGACACCGCTTTGGGTTGCAGAAAAATTGGGAAACACTTGGAGCAGGTGTATTTTCTGTTTACAGCGAGGTTCGGGAGGTTCCGGACTGACGCGGAAGACCCGGAGGCAAAAAGTGAGTCGGAACTGGCAATTTTGGAGCCGGTATTTGATTTGAGTACCCCGACTCAACGGATGAGCTTTTTGAAGAGAAAAAGCTGTGAGCGCGTGTACTTTGGAATTACAGCGGAGCTCGGGAGGTTCCGGGCAGCGGCGGAGGGCCCGAAGACAAAAAGTGAGTTGGAGTTGGGCTTTTTGGATTATTTTATTGATTTAATTAATTAGCTTTGCTAATTAAGGGTCTTCTCTGCTTGATGGCTGTGAGTGTGGGTTGAGGGTGGTGTGATGAGGTAAGTGGAATTGTTACTTCTAAGTTAATCCCTTCTAAGCTTAATTAAAATTAGTTAAGCAAAAGGTTAATTAATTAGTTGTGGCTCTTTTTAAGGAGGACCCATCCACTTGCCTCGTGACCTCCAAGCCACCCACCTCCCTCTGTAGCAGAGAAGAAAGGAAAAGAGAAAAGAAAAGTTAAGGAAGGGAAAAAGGGATGAAGGAAGAAGGAGGAAAATGGAGAGGGTTCTTGAGCTTTTCTTCCCCGAGCGAGGGCGTGAAGCCGAGCGAGGTCGGCGAGCCTCGTGGAGGTCGGTTTTATTTTATGGTTTTATTTTTGATTGTGGTTTTTGCTTCTCTCCTCTCCTCTCTTTTATTTTCTTTCCTTCTTTGCTGCTTGGGAGTGTTGTGTGCGGGTTTGTGGAGCTTGGCGAGCCACGCGCGCGGTGTGGTTGGCGGCGCGAGGCTGTGGGGCCATCGCTGCGCGGCCGCGTTGGAGCGACGCGCGCAGCTTGCGCCCTGCTGCCAAAATCTGAGCAGCAGGGCGCCGGTCCACCCTGGCTGTGCAGCAGGCCGCGCGGCATGCGGCCTGCTGCCGTGGTGCACTGCAGGCCGCGCGCTGGGCGCGCGGCACTGCAGGCGGGCCGCGTGGGTGCCCTCGGGGCCGCGCGGCACTGCAGGCCGCGCGCTGGGCGCGCGGCACTGCAGGCCCCGCGCGGGCGGCCCCTTGGGCCCCGCGCGGTGTGCAGGCCGCGCGCTGGGCGCGCGACACTGCAGGCGGTCCGCGCGGGTGCCCTAGGGGCCGCGCGGCACTGCAGGCCGCGCGCTGGGCGCGCGGCACTGCAGGCCCCGCGCGGGCGGCCCCTTGGGCCCCGCGCGGTGTGCAGGCCGCGCGCTGGGCGCGCGGCGCTGCAGGCCCCGCGCGGGCGGCCCGTTGGGCCCCGCGCGGTGTGCAGGCCGCGCGCTGGGCGCGCGGCGCTGCAGGCCCCGCGCGGAGCGGCCCGTTGGGCCCCGCGCGGTGTGCAGGCCGCGCGCCTGGGCGCGCGGTGTGCAGGCCGCGCGCTGGGCGCGCGGCGCTGCAGGCCCCCGGCGCGGGCGGCACGTTGGCCCCGCGCGGTGTGCAGGCCGCGCGCTGGCCGCGCGGCACTGCAGGCACCGCGCGGGCAGCCCCTTGGGCCCCGCGCGGTGTGCAGGCCGCAGCGCTGGGCGCGCGGCGCTGCAGGCCCCGCGCGGGCGGCCCATTGGGCCCCGCGCGGTGTGCAGGCCGCGCGCTGGGCGCGCGGCGCTGCAGGCCCCGCGCGGGCGGCCCCTTGGGCCCCGCGCGGTGTGCAGGCCGCGCGCTGGGCGCGCGGCGCTGCGGGCCCCCGCGCGGGCGGCCTCCTGGGCCCCGCGCGGTGTGCAGGCCGCGCGCTGGGCGCGCGGCACTGCAGACCCTCGCGCGGGCGGCCTTGTGCCGCGCGGACTTGCTGGGCGCCGCGCGAATGGCTGGGTTTTCTGGAGCCGTGCAGCTGCGCCGCCTTTGCCGCGCGGGCTGTGACTTGGCGACGCGCCGCGGCGTGTGTGCGCGATGGGTTTTCCGCGCAACGCGCGGCGTTTCTCGTCGCCGGTTTGGTTTCTTTTGCCCTTTGTGAGCGCGGTTTTAGCCGCATGTTTTCTGATCCCGGTCCCTCTTCTTGTCTCGCAGTTGTGGCATACGGTTAGCTTCTCACGTGGCCGGTGGCGCGTGTTTTGCCGCGTGGAGCTGCGGGATCGCATCGGGACCTCCGTTTGGCGCACGGTTTTCGCGGATGGATCGCAGGTGGGTTGGTTTCTCCCAATGAACTACGGATTGCCCTTTATGCTTCCGAATGCAAAGGTATCGTATCCTTACTATCAGGTGATTGCGGAACAGTCGTGTAAGTCGAGGGATGTCGTTTCCGACTTGGACACGAGTGTTAGTAGCATCGTTAGAGTATACGAGATACCACTGGCAGAGTTACCAGATGGGTATAAATCACTGGCTGAGTTACCAGATGAGTAGATACCACTGGCAGAGTTACCAGATGGGTATAAATCACTGGCTGAGTTACCAGATGAGTAGATACCACTGGCAGAGTTACCAGATGGGTATAAATCACTGGCTGAGTTACCAGATGAGCGGATACCACTGGCAGAGTTACCAGATGGGTATAAATCACTGGCTGAGTTACCAGATGAGTGGATACCACTGGCAGAGTTACCAGATGGGTATAAACCCCTGGCTGAGTTACCAGATGAGTAGTTACCACTGGCAGAGTTACCAGATGGGTATTAATCACTGGCTGAGTTACCAGATAGGTAAGTATCACTGGCCGAGTTACCAGAGAGATAGTTATGCCCTGGCCGAGTTACCAGGTGGTTACTAGAAGGGATTGAGGTGGCCTTCTAGTGTCTTGTAGAGTTCTAGCAGTCCCAGTGCGGGGGCGGAAACTATGGGCGCCTAAGCCTACAGCCCGTTCTTGTTTGATAAACGGCTGTAGGGGACGCAGACGTTCGTAGTTTCCAAGCCTCCCGTGAGAGAGACTGAGAACTTACTTCCAGCATTGCATTGAGACATGTAGCGATAGATTCATTTCCAGTTATCTATCTATCTATCTATCTATCTATCTATCTGTGTTTTTGTCTCCAGCAGACTGAGTGGGTGTACCGTGGGTTTAGCTTTGGTACCCATTGAGATCTGACTGTTGCAGTAGATCTCACGCCCGCTGTGATGACAGGTGTTCCTGAGGCGACCGTTCCAGGTTTGGCTCGTTCGGAGCTTTCTGACCGAGGTAAGGGCGTAGCTGGCTAGCTCCTACCCGAGTCGGTGGTGTCGGTGTTAGTGTCACTTGTACTTTTTAGTTTCCACTTTTGTACCATTTAGTGCTTTTGTACTTATGTTGTGGGTTCTAGTGGACTGCTGTACTTGGACTTTTCACCGCTTGGTGTTTCTGCTTCCTTTCAGCTCTGATACTTGTTAGCTATAGATCTCTTTTGCAGGTTAGACGCTTCGTCTGTACGGCAGTCTCCGTACAGGCGGCGGATCTGTTGGTGAGCCCGGGTCGCAAATCGACCCCGGGGCGTGACACCTGCTCTACTACTTTTACGTCACTGACTTCCCACTTGGTGACAGGGTTCAGACGGGGGGAGACGTAGGCGGTGGTGAGGACGGGACAGGAGCAGCTGGGTCGCCGGGGACCCTGGACTGTATTTCCTTTTCTTTCTTGCATTTCATTTACATTGTAGTTATGTGAGAGGTTCTCGATACTCTCGTGGGGTCGGCGTGGATGTCGGTATGAGTTGTATTTAGTTATCCTCTTATGCGTTACTCTCCCTTTTAAATTTTACTGGCCATTTGAAAATGAAAAAGGCAGAAGAAAAAGAAAAGATTGCGAAAATCGTTTTTAAAATAGAAGTGTCGTGTGGGCACTGGTTTCAAAACCCTGTGGATTTATGGATTTCAAAAAGGGATTTCAAAACTTGGTGTCGGGTGGGCACCGTTTTCAAAACCTTGTGGTTTTATGCTGATTTCGAAACTCGCTTTCAAAACGTAAGCGTCGGGTAGGCGCTCTTTTTAAAACTGTGGATTTATCCTTTCCAAATTGATCGGCCATACGTTTTAAATAAGTTAGAATGCTGGTTGTATGTTAATAATTGTTTTGATTGAAAGGTTGTGTATGTTTGAACATGTACTGAATGCTACGCCGTGCACATACAGGGGAGACTCTGTCCGTTTGTAGAGTGATCCTGTATGTGTGGCGGGTCTGGGCATGCGCCGGGGAAGAGGGGTTCGCTCTTACAAAAAAAAATTTTACACGTCAAATGTCTGACTTTTCTTTGAATCGTTTCCGCTAAAAACAAAACCCCCGGGGCGTGACAGATTAAATGGTATCAGAGCGTTCTTTCAATCACAACAGTTAATGCCGACATCCGTGGGAACACCTCACTTACCTACACATGAATGAAATGGGTAGGGCATAGGACTGTAGAACGTGAGTGACCGAGGGGGGGGAGGGAAAATGTTGAGTCCTTTCTCTCACTTTATGGTTGTTGTTAGTAGGGTTGCGTGGCCTACTTAGCATCGGTGGATTTGGCTACCCGACCCCCGACGACGCTCGCCGATATCCCAGTGGTGAGGGACTTCCCCGATGTTTTTCCCACGGAATTGCCTGGGATGCCCCCTGAACGGGAGGTGGGGTTCCCTATCGAACTACTACCGGGCACGCAGCCTATTTCGAAGGCACCTTACCGAATGGCCTTCGCAGAACTAAAGGAGCTTAAAGCACAATTGGAAGACCTTTTGGATAAAGGGTTCATAAGACCGAGTGTGTCACCCTGGGGCGCACCGGTACTCTTTGTGCGGAAGAAAGACGGAAGTCTACGTCTCTGCATTGATTACAGAGGAATAAACAAAGTCACAGTGAAAAATAAGTACCCCCTGCCCAGAATAGATGACCTCTTCCACCAGCTGAGAGGGGCGACGGTCTTCTCCAAAATCGATCTGCAATCAGGCTACCACCAACTCCGGGTTCGGGACAAGGACATCCCGAAGACTGCTTTCCGGACCCGGTATGGCCACTACGAGTTCACGGTCATGCCTTTCGGGCTCACAAACGCCCCCGCCGTCTTCATGGATATGATGAACCGGATCTTCAGACCCTTCCTGGATCGGTTCGTGGTGGTTTTCATCGACGACATCCTGGTTTATTCCACTACCGACGAGGAGCACGAGGACCACTTGCAAACGATCCTTCAAACTCTCAGAGAACAGGAGCTGTTCGCTAAACTCAAGAAGTGTGAGTTCTGGCTACGCGAGGTCGACTTCCTAGGACATGTGATCTCGGCGCGGGGAATCGCCGTGGATCCGAAGAAGGTGGAATCCGTGGTCGACTGGCAGCCGCCGACGACGGTGACAGAGGTCCGCAGTTTCCTAGGATTGGCAGGATATTACAGGCGTTTCGTAGAGGGTTTCGCAAAGATTGCTACCCCCTTAAATCGGTTAACCAGAAAGGGGGAGAAGTTCATATGGACGGCCAAATGCCAGGAGAGTTTTGAGGAACTCAAAAGGAGGTTAACCAGGGCACCAATTCTTGTGCTACCGACACCCGGAGAGGATTACGAGGTGTACTGCGACGCATCGAGGATCGGCCTGGGCGGTGTTCTGATGCAACAGGGGAAAGTGATTGCCTACGCGTCCAGGCAACTGAAGGACTACGAAAAGAACTACCCGATACACGACTTGGAGCTGGCCGCAGTAGTCTTCGTTTTAAAACTATGGAGGCACTATCTCTTTGGAGTCCACTGTAACATCTTCTCGGATCATCAAAGTCTTAAGTACATCTTTACCCAAAAAGAATTAAACTTGCGGCAGAGGCGGTGGCTGGAGTTGTTGAAGGATTACGACTTGACGATTCAATACCATCCCGGAAAGGCCAACGTGGTGGCGGACGCCTTGAGCAGGAAAGGGCGCCAAGAAGGGGCGTCAAGGAGCGCGATAACGGAGCAGAACCACTTGATAGCGGAGTTCGCACGAATGCAGTTGGAGGTGGTACCGACAGGCACGGTTATGCAACTCCTAACCTTGGTGGTCGAGCCGACGTTACTTGAGAAGATCCGGGAGGGACAGCAGACCGACCCGCACTTACAGCGTGTACGAGACAAATTTTCCCTGGACCAAGAGAGCGACTTTGCAGTGGAAGACGACGGCACCCTACGGTTCCGCAGACGGATCTGCGTGCCGGATTCGTCAGAGTTGAAGGAGGAAATTTTGACAGAGGCACACCGGGCCCCTTATGCGGCACATCCAGGGGGCACGAAGATGTACCGGGACCTCAAACAGATCTACTGGTGGCCCAAAATGAAGGGGGACGTCACCCGACACGTAGCTCATTGCCTAGTGTGCCAACAAGTAAAGGCCGAGCATCAGCGACCAGCAGGGAAGCTACAGCCTCTACCGGTGCCAGAGTGGAAGTGGGATCAGATCACCATGGACTTTGTCACGGGTTTCCCGCGCTCACAACAGGGCCACGACGCAATTTGGGTCGTAGTTGACCGGTTAACCAAGTCAGCACACTTTCTGCCAATCCATACGACCTGGACCCGAGAACGGTTAGCCCAAGCTTATATCAGCGAGATCGTGAGATTACATGGAGTGCCGGCATCGATCACCTCGGACAGAGACACGCGCTTTGTCTCGAAGTTTTGGCAGAGCCTTCAGCGGGCCATGGGGACCAAACTACAGTTCAGCACAGCCTTCCACCCCCAGACAGACGGACAGTCGGAGCGTGTGATACAAACCCTCGAAGACCCGCTTCGCGCCTATGTACTAGACTGGGGGATCGGGTGGTCACGCTACCTACCTCTCGTGGAATTCGCCTACAACAACAGCTACCAGGCCAGCATCCAGATGGCGCCCTACGAGGCCTTGTATGGAAGGCGCTGCCGATCCCCGATTAGTTGGGACGATTTGGGAGAACGGAAATTCTTGGGACCCGATTTAGTGGAGGAGACGGAAGAGAAGGTACGCCTTATCCGACAGCGCCTGCTGACCGCCCAAAGTCGCCAGAAGAGCTACGCGGACCAAAGGCGCCGCGACCTGGAATTCCAAGTGGGAGAGCATGTTTTCTTGCGGGTCTCGCCGTCCAGAGGAGTTAAGCGGTTCGGGCTGAGGGGCAAGCTGAGCCCACGGTTCGTGGGGCCGTTCGAGATCTTGGAGCGAATCGGCCCGGTTGCTTACCGCCTTGCCCTACCACCAAACCTCGACCGAGTCCACGACGTCTTCCACGTCTCGATGCTCCGGAAGTACCTCTCCGACCCCTCACACATCCTGGATGCTTCTACACTCGAACTTAAGGAGGACCTAAGCTTCGAAGAAACCCCTGTGAGGATCCTGGCAAGGGAGACCAAATCGCTGCGAAATCGAGCTATCCCCTACGTGAAGGTACTCTGGAGCAACCACGAGGAGCGAGAAGCAACTTGGGAGCTGGAATCAAGAATGAGGGAGTACTACCCCGACCTTTTCACCACCACTCGGGGTTGAGTTTCGAGGACGAAACACGTTTTTAGAGGTGAGTGGTGTAATAACCGCGAGTTTATCTTCCTTTTTGGTCCTTCCTTTAATTTTATTGAACCGTTTTCCGACTAAGGGGTACGGGGTGTGATTTATTTTTTCCTTCGTTCTGGGCAGACCGTCGGGGGCTCGCGGGTATTTTTGGATAATAAAGCTCGCGAAACGGAGACCGGCGGCGCGATCGGTTTTGGATTCCGACTCCGGAATCTCCCGAAATAAATTCCGGAAGTTTTGTACGGTTCAGGCGACTTCCACATGTACCGAGGCAGACCGGACCCTGGTTCGCCCCAAATCAACCTGTCGCTTTGCTTGAGGTTTGGGTTTGAACCACCCCAGCTCACATTCGCCCAATCTTTTTATTTCCCTAATTGGGTTTAGTCCGACTGTGCCAGATCAACTAATTAATTGGCGTTTGGGAATTAGGTTTTAGGAACCCCCTTTTCTTTTCCTCTTACCTTAACGCGCGATACCCCGAGCACGGACAAGAGCGTTTTTTTCCCAAACCCTCCTCTTCGCGTGGATCGGCGTGAAGCACCGCGGCGGAACGAGCAAGGAAAGGAAAGACCACCGCCCAACCCTTCCCCGGAACCGGCCACGCAAGAACGGACGATCCCTCATCCCCCAACCATCGTCATCGTAACCGAGGTGAGACGGAGGGTTTCTTTTAGTTTTCTTTGGGTTCTTGATCGTCCCGATCGGCAAGGGGAAGGCACAGGCGACGGATTCTCCGGAATCCGCCGCATATGCGAAGACCTCCTTCCCCCAAGCCGGCGTTCCGGTGACCCGCACGGTGCGGGGGGCTGACCCGCACGGTGCGGGGGTGACCCGCACGGGGCCGGGCTCACGCCCAGCCCCGCGTGCGGGGGTGACCCGCACGGTGCGGGGGTGACCCGCACGGGGCCGGGCTCACGCCCAACCCCGCGTGCGGGGGTGACCCGCACGGTGCGGGGGTGACCCGCACGGGGCCGGGCTCACGCCCAGCCCCGCGTGCGGGGGTGACCCGCACGGTGCGGGGGGGGGGGGGGGGTGACCCGCACGGTGCGGGGGGGGGGGTGACCCGCACGGGGCCGGGCCTGCGCCCCGCCCAGCGTGCGGGGGTGACCCGCACGGGGCTGGGCACGCGCACGGTCCCGCGTGCGGGCGGGGTGCCGCGAACCGGGATAGACGGAGGGCCGCGTTCTTTTCTTTATTCGGGTCTAGGTGCTGATTTTTCCTTGCGACAGGTGTGTGAGCCCGGACGAGCGTGTCGGGACGCGAGGAAAGCCGAGCCTTGATCGCTACAAGTGACAGGTGGGTGGTATTTACTTTGTCCTAGCCTCTAACTCTATCATGTTGGACGGGGTCTATTCTAAGTGTACTGGGGCTAAACAGTGAGGGGTGATAGCGTATGCATGTTAGTGGGTTCTTCATAGTGTTTAGCGTCGGTTTCCGACGGTTGCTCTCTTTTTAATAACTACATGTTGGCGGGCCACCTTCGAGTGCGCGTATTATTACCTTGCTTTTGATTATACACTTTACCGCATTACTCTTGTTATTTATATTATGATGCTGACATGATGGTGGTTATGGTTACTTGGCTCGAGGCTGCAACACGCGCACCCGCGGTTTGGCCACCGCAAAGGGTGCGCTTTTCCGGAAAAGTGGTCTATGACCCGTGTATACCCACGAGGTGACGTAGTGGGGCACCTTATTAGTTGTGGGGTTGAGGCGCCGAGGTGCGAGCAGTGCGACCCGTCGGTTTAGTTATCCGACGTGGTCAGGTTTCTGCAGGTACGGTATGGGCCGTCGGTTTAGTTGTCCGACGTGGCCGGGTATTACAGGATACAGGTGTACAGGTTGCCTTCCTCCCTTGAGAGGGTGGTCGCTCCGGTTGTCTTCACGGTTTGTTTTATTATATTCTCCTGCTCTACTACTTTTACGTCACTGACTTCCCACTTGGTGACAGGGTTCAGACGGGGGGAGACGTAGGCGGTGGTGAGGACGGGACAGGAGCAGCTGGGTCGCCGGGGACCCTGGACTGTATTTCCTTTTCTTTCTTGCATTTCATTTACATTGTAGTTATGTGAGAGGTTCTCGATACCCTCGTGGGGTCGGCGTGGATGTCGGTATGAGTTGTATTTAGTTATCCTCTTATGCGTTACTCTCCCTTTTAAATTTTACTGGCCATTTGAAAATGAAAAAGGCAGAAGAAAAAGAAAAGATTGCGAAAACCGTTTTTAAAATAGAAGTGTCGTGTGGGCACTGGTTTCAAAACCCTGTGGATTTATGGATTTCAAAAAGGGATTTCAAAACTTGGTGTCGGGTGGGCACCGTTTTCAAAACCTTGTGGTTTTATGCTGATTTCGAAACTCGCTTTCAAAACGTAAGCGCCGGGTAGGCGCTCTTTTTAAAACTGTGGATTTATCCTTTCCAAACTGATCGGCCATACGTTTTAAATAAGTTAGAATGCTGGTTGTATGTTAATAATTGTTTTGATTGAAAGGTTGTGTATGTTTGAACATGTACTGAATGCTACGCCGTGCACATACAGGGGAGACTCTGTCCGTTTGCAGAGTGATCCTATATGTGTGGCGGGTCTGGGCATGCGCCGGGGAAGAGGGGTTCGCTCTTACAAAAAAAAATTTTACACGTCAAATGTCTGACTTTTCTTTGAATCGTTTCCGCTAAAAACAAAACCCCCGGGGCGTGACAATCTATATGTCCAGATGTCAAGGAATAATTCTCACACATGATCAATATAGTTCTCAATAAGAAACTGAAATAAAAGCATAATTAAACCCAACTATAGATAATAAACATCACACGAGGTTGCACTTTTGGTTGAGTCGACTTGTAGGCCGCAATTTCGATGTGCTCAACAACCCACCTGTTTGCTTGCTGATCCGAATCCCGATCAATATGATTTTTTGGTGAGCACACTCCTCACGTCCTAAGCTTTCCAACAAACCTGAAATCGCCTCAAAACTCCTGTCGGATAGAAAGTTATAACGAAAACATTACTAGTTGCACAGAATTTCAGCAACTCGAACGGATAGTGAAAGAACTCAAAATCTGCTATGTATGTCTCATGAATCTCTAATACCACAGCCCAAACTTGATTTCTCAGTTCCCAATTAACATAGAAATACCAATAGGTTTACAAAAAGCCAAACTTAACTCTTTCAAATAAGCTCATCCCACAATTGCATCAATGCTATCCCAAAATTCCAACATAATCCTAAGCTGAAATTCAACTTATTATACATCCCAATTTAAACATAATTACTGGTTGAAACCAAAAGAGAAATTGTTCATCATGCTTCTGAGATTACAATTATCCATTTGAGTTAACCCCCACAACCAATATTAACCACGAAATTATAGCCAACCCTCAATTTACTACATAAGCCATTCCCAACTTACATGCAGATTTTTCAGCAACAATGTACTGCAAAGAGGACTAAAGATGGTATATCAATTTTTGTCCAAATTTCTAGCGTAAGGTATCAAATTGTTCCTCTTGAAGTCTATAAAATTAAACAACTTGAAATTCACCATTTCATAAAGAGGAGAAAAAGATATCCCAAGATTACCACATGCGGTCCAAAACTGCAATCTGAACAAAGGGCTTCAAAGATGATGAAATTTGTCTAGTTTGTAGCAAGATTTAGCCATCCTCTTCAACACGAAAATTGTAGGTCTCTGAGTCCTGGTGAATTCCCACAAGAAATGAGCCCAAAAGTCCACTCCTTCAGTCCTAGGGAGCAAAAACACCAAGCATGACTCAAAACAAGATCCAAAATCCCAGCTGTGCACAAAAATCCCAAAGATGGCTTAATTTACCTATTTTAATGTCCAAATTTGAGGATTCAGCAAATAATAAAGTTGAAGATCTTTAAATCCTGAAAATTTCCCATCAACAACTAACTCAAAATTCCACTTGTACATCCCAGAGTAGTAAAAACACTAACATATGCTCAGAATCCCAAACTGAAAACAAATGCTTCAAAGATCACTAAATTCACCTGACTTAGAGCTCCAATTAGCTCCCCTCTTCAATATGAAAGTTGAATATCTTGAAGTGTTAAAGAGAACCCCGCAAAAATCACCCAAATATTCCACTCCTACTGCTCTGGAGGCCTCCTGGAAGAAAATACGACGAAGTGGAACCAAAAACCAGCAATGATCAAGCTCCAACAATGGTGTTTCCTTGATGAAGAAGAAGAAGATGAAGGCTGCTTCTTAGATTCCTTAGCAGCTAAGAGGGAGATGAAGTCCAAAAGAGGTGTCCCAAGTCAAATAGCCCGCTTAAATAGGCTTAACATGTCACGCCCCGGGGTGTAAACCAGAACCCGGGTCCGTCTACAGATCCGCCGTGCACACGGAATTTCCCGCGTACACGAAGCGCTGGTAACCTGCTCAGATATAAGATGTATAATAAAAGAGCATAATACAGAGCTGAACTAAAAAGAACGACATAATATCTCAGACTGGAAATAAGGTACAAGCTGTAATAAATACAATAATCTCCCAGCTTACCAAAATAGTACAACCAGCTGGCTAAGCCAGACCCAAAATAAAAGAATAATACAACAGTCTGAGTGGAGGGTACAACATCTGTCTAAAAGCAGCTCACAGCCTCACAGGAGATCTACCTACTCAGCGATCCCCTTACCTCGATCAGCTGCCGATGGCCTAGCAGCTCCCGCAGACGACTCTGCAAAACAAAGGGAAAAAGAAAGAAAACAACAATGGGGGGTGAGAATTACTAGATAAACCAGTAGCCTCCCCCTAGTGGGTAAATCCTCAACTCTGACGGACCCACTAGGACTACTAGAGGCAAAAGGAAAGAACAGTGGTAAGCTATAAAGGCTGCTGATAAAAAGGGAAACTACCACTACTATGCCTCTAAATGCCATGTAGAACGAAGTGACTGAATGTATGCATCAATACCTAACATGCCTGCCTGAAATAACCCAATCAATGAACTAGTAAGAACTGGTACTGCCTGCTGTGCCTTGCCGTATCGGGTATGCTGGCCGACGCATAACACCGATGAAAAGGAGTCTCAAGGACTCAGAGCCTGTCTGTCGCACACTCCGGAGTGGCACTCGAGGGGAGCGACCCACACGAGTAAAGTATCTCAGTAATAAGTATCATAAGTGCCATAAAACAGCAGGACTGGATCACGACTCTGATCAAAGTGGGAAAACCCATCCACTAAAGAAAACCCCGATCTGATGCCATAGTACTCAATAAGTGGGAAAACACCATCCACTAGAGAAAAGCCCGATCCCCAATCTGATGCACAAGTAAACATCCGGTCAACCGCCTAATGTCCGCGGTCGCCGCAATACCCCATAAATCCAAAGCCTGATAAAGTAATCAACATCTGGTCAACCGCCTAATATCCGCGGTTACCACAATGCCCCATAATCCACAATCAAGTACCACCTGTCCCGGACTCCAAGGTCCCGACTACACTATCCCAAACCCCTGCTCGAACCCGAGCAACCAGACTCAAAAGTCTAAATGAGAAGGAGAAAGGAAACAATCATGGTTTCTCCTAAGTCAAGTCCCAACATGATAGTGTAGCAATAAATAGTGGCCTACCTAGATGTCCATACAAGCATGCAATTGTCCTCTTTTAAAACTGTAGAAAAGTGTCAGATTTTGAAAAGATGGATCTTACTGTACCGACATAATAAGTCATTTGCATGCAAGATTATGATATAGCATTTGTCCCAACAACAGTGTCCCCATTTAACATAAATAAGCTGTCATATAATTTGTGGGGTCTACTCATGCAATTCACAATTGGAATACCGATTATCAGTTTTGAAATAGGGGATCTCTAATACTCCTAGTGATATGACGCCCCACTTCCCAGGGGGTCACCCATCCTAGAACTACTCTAGCTCTAGCACGCTTAACTCTCATGTTCCTCTTGGATCTTGCTACCATCCAAAATGCTATAGCCGGGTTAGAGATTTAGTCCTATTATATCATTTATATAGAGGACTAATCCAAATTCCGGGGGTGTCACATTCTTCCCCCCTTTAAGCCCTGACGTCCACGTCAGGCTCAAGCACACTCACAAGCACCAGGCGATGTGAGACTCGTCTCGCTAGCCTTAGCCGACCTTGTGGGGAGCTCCACTCCACCCACAACGGTCATTAGCCGGGGAGCCTCGCTCTACCCGCTATATAACCCTGGCTCAGCCGAGACTCATCTCACATTTCCGGCTGGTGAATGGCTCTGATACCAACTATGACGCCCCACTTCCCAGGGGGTCACCCATCCTAGAACTACTCTAGCTCTAGCACGCTTAACTCTCATGTTCCTCTTGGATCTTGCTACCATCCAAAATGCTATAGCCGGGTTAGAGATTTAGTCCTATTATATCATTTATATAGAGGACTAATCCAAATTCCGGGGGTGTCACAAGTGAGTTAGTCAAAAATGAGGTAAGCAACAACCACCCACCTCGAAAAGCGCAATCCACACCCAAATAGTCTCCTAGCCGTCCACGGCCTCTAATCCCGCAACTCACTGAAAACAGTGCACAGCTGTACAGAACAACGCACCCGGTATAAATACAAGTCCCAAAAATACAGTATTTGCTGTTTTCCAAACAGCACGGAAAAAGAGGAGTTTTTCACATCTGTACAGTGCTTCCAAGAATTCAGAAAAATTACGGTTGCGTTCCTTGCGACGAGTAGACCGAAATCAACTACTTATACGCCTTGATCCGATGCTCCTAGCCCAAGATATAAATCGGAGAAGTCAATGCTGTCCAGAAAATACCACAGCAAAAAGTGGGGTCAAAGGTGCCTCGGGAACCATGCCAAAAGTGCGAAATGGAGCGAGGTGATCAACACAAAAATCGAAGCCTTACCTCTTAGGAACGCGCTGCCGTAGAAATCGCTCAAAAATTCCTCTTGGTTAGCACACAGGAATTTTCTGACTAAACTGCAATGGAAAATGGGCCGAAACTAAAAATCGTCGCAGTGCGTCGCGTCGCAGATAACTCGCTGTCGGCAACTCCAAAAATTCTGAAACTTCTCGGGGAGAGGAAGGACAGAGAGGGGAACAATTTTTGTAAAGACCACAAGTCCAAATTCTCTCTCTAGAATTCGGAATGGCATAGTGAAGAGGGATGTGGCTTAAATAATGGGCCAAGGAATCTTTCGGGCTCCACACGAAATCCGGCCAAAACAGGAAACACCAAAACTGACCAACCAGAATGCGCCACGTGTCCTCAAAATAGGAAATAGCCATGCAAGGCCATTCAGAAGCCGCCACGTGTCACCCGGGGAGCACGCACCCGGTCCCCGCGCCGGGTCTTCCGGAACCTGTCGGCCAATCGGGTCCTGCCACGTGTCACTACCCCGCCTAGAAGCCGACCAACCAATCAGGAGCTGCCACGTGTCAAAGCCGATCTTCCGTGCACCCGGTGCACGCCATGCCGTGGACCAACCCGCCTGCGCGCCTACCCGCGCCTGCCCGTGCCGCGCCCCGCCGCGCCTCGCCGCGCTCTGCCGCTGCGCCGCCGTGCCCCGCCGCCTGCCGGTCGCCGCCGGTCGCCGGAACAGTGTTTCCGGCGCCGGAGTTACTGTTCCGGCGTGAACAGTACTTTTGCGCCGAAAACAAGTGAATACACCATTTTGATCGTTTTCGCGCGCTGAGTCCAAATCCGCCGTCCGTTTCGCCAAATTCTCATCCAAAATTTTGCCGAAAGCCCCCGGAAAGCCCACTTGATCCGTTTTTCGCGTCGGATCCATTTCTGAGATCCGTTTTCGACACTACTAGCTCCGATACACTGTGTGAGCTTCCTGTAGTCACTGTAATCACTGCAACTGTCTCTGCGGAAGTCTGGATCATCACATCCTCCCCCACTAAAAAGAGTTTCGTCCTCGAAACGAGACCAAACTAAACAACAATCCTCAGTCCGACGTCTCAAATAAGTAGGGGTGGGTATCCCTCATCTCCGACTCGAGCTCCCACGTAGCCTCGCTCTCGTCATGATTGCTCCAAAGGATCTTCACATAGGGAATGGCTCGACTGCGCAATTCTCTCACCTCTCAATCCAGAATCCGCAGTGGGCGCTCCTCATACCTCAAACCCTCACTAATCTCGAGTGGTGTGAAGTCGATGACGTGCGACGGGTCGAAGACGTACCTCCTTAGAGTAGAAACATGAAATACATTGTGGACACCAGCAAGCCTCGGAGGAAGTGCAAGCCGGTAGGCAACTGGCCCGATACGCTCCAATACCTCAAAGGGTCCAATATATCGGGGGCTAAGTTTCCCGCGGATGCCGAACCTCCTGATTCCTTTGGACGGCGAGACTTTCAGGAATACATGATCTCCAACCTGGAACTCTAAGTCTCGTCACCGAACATCGGTATAGCTCCTCTGTCGGCTCTGGGCGGTCTGAAGATGCCATCGAATCACTCGGACCTTCTCCTCTGCCTCTAACAATACATCTGGTCCCAAGGTCCGCCTCTCGCCCACGGTACTCCAATAAAGCGGTGATCGGCACTTGCGTCCATACAACGCTTCAAACAAAGCCATCTGAATGCTCACTTGAAAGCTATTGTTGTACGCGAACTCAGCCAAAGATAAGTGTCGAATCCACCCTCCGCCGAAATCCAAGACGCAAGCCCTCAGCATGTCCTCCAGGATCTGTATAGTCCGCTCTGACTGCCCATCAGTCTGCGGATGAAAAGCTGTACTGAACCTGAGCTGAGTTCCCAAGGCTGTCTGCAACCTCCTCCAGAAACGCGAAACAAACCTCGGGTCTCTATCTAATACTATGGAGCCTGGTACTCCATGTAGTCTCACTATCTCATCTAGATATGATTGGGCTAGTCGCTCGAGTGGCCAAGTAGTCTGCATAGGCAAAAAGTGCGCTGACTTGGTAAGTCGGTCTACAACTACCCAGATAGCATCTGCACCTCCCTGTGCCCTCGGCAGTCCGACAACGAAATCTATCGTAATGTGGTCCCATTTCCATTCGGGGATTGGGAGACTCTGTAACTTAACAGCTGGCACTCGATGCTCAGCTTTCACCTGCTGACAAGTTAAACACTGAGCCACAAATCTCCTGATATCCCTCTTCATGCCTTTCCACCAGAAGTGTACCTTGAGGTCCTTATACATTTTAGTCCCACCAGGATGTAGGGTATAAGGTGTATAATGGGCCTCTCGCAATATCTGCTCTCTGATCTCCGCGCCCACTGGCACACATGCTCGGTCCCTGTACCTTAGTACTCCCGAAGCATCTACTGTAAAGTCCCCCGACTGATCACTCAGAATCTGATCTCTAATCCTGGTCAAGTGGGGGTCCTCACTCTGTCTCTCTCTGATCCTGTCCAGCAGAGTGGGCTGCACGACTAAAGATGTCAGTCTAGCAGAGACCCCAGGGGACACAACCTCTATCTCGAGTCGCCTCATCTCCTCTAACAGTGGCGCATGATCTGTAATCAACATGGACAAACTCTGCACCGCCCTCCTACTCAAGGCATCTGCAACCACATTGGCCTTGCCCGGATGGTACAGGATGTCCACATCATAATCCTTTAGTAGCTCCAACCATCTACGCTGCCTCAAATTCAGCTCCTTTTGTGTGAACAGGTACTTTAGGCTCTTGTGGTCGGTATAGATTTCACAGTGCTCCCCATACAGGTAATGGCGCCACAGCTTCAGTGCAAACACCACGGCAGCAAGCTCCAAGTCATGGGTAGGGTAATTCTTCTCATAATCCTTGAGCTGTCTCGATGCATAAGCAATTACCCTCCATTCCTGCATCAACACACAACCCAGTCCACTATGTGACGCATCACTGTAGATCACATATCCTTTCCCCATAACAGGGAGGGAAAGGATAGGAGCGGTCATCAGTCTATTTTTCAGCTCCTCGAAGCTCCTCTGGTAGTCCTCACTCTAGATAAACTTAATTCCTTTACGCGTCAAACGAGTGAGGGGTGTGGAGTGCTTCGCAAAGCCCTCCACAAACCGACGATAATACCCAGCTAAGCCCATAAAACTACGCACCTCAGAAACGGTCGTCGGTCGGAGCCAACCCCGGACTGCCTCAATCTTCGCCGGGTCCACCGCCACACCTGCGGCAGAAATCACATGGCCCAAGAAGACTACCTCCCGAAGCCAAAACTCGCACTTTGCCAGCTTGGCAAACAACTTCTTCTCTCGCAGAAGTTGCAGCACGATCCTCAGGTGCTCCTCATGCTCAGCATCACTTCGGGAGTAAACCAGAATATCATCAATGAATACTACCACGAATCGATCCAAGTACGGTCGGAAGATTCGGTTCATTAAATCCATGAATGCGGCAGGGGCATTAGTTAGTCCAAAAGGCATAACTGTAAACTCATAATGCCCATACCGTGTCCTGAATGCTGTCTTTGGAATATCCTCGGCCTTCACCTTCAACTGGTGGTAACCGGATTGCAGATCAATCTTGGAAAAGACACAAGACCCTTGCAGCTGATCAAAGAGATCATCGATGCGAGGCAAAGGGTACTTGTTCTTGATGGTCACTTTATTCAATTCCCTATAATCCACACACAAACGAAGTGATCCATCCTTCTTCTTCACGAATAGCACCGGCGCTCCCCAAGGCGACACACTTGGTCTAATAAAACCCTTATCCATTAAATCCTGGAGTTGCGCCTTAAGCTCTCGCAGCTCAGCCGGGGCCATCCGGTAAGGAGCCTTAGAGATTGGCGCAGTTCCTGGAACTATGTCAATCACAAACTCGATCTCCCTATCTGGTGGCATGCTAGTCAGCTCAGGTGGAAAAACATCCGGGAACTCGCGGGCAATAGGGATATCCCCAAGTCCCGGCGCCGCCGTAGGCCCCTCAACAACACTAGCCAAAAAGGCTACACATCCACGATGGATCATCTGCCTCGCTCGGGAAGTCGAAACCATAGAGGCAAAGAAAGCACTCTGACATCCCCGGTATACCAACATCTCCTGGCCTGGCTCTCTAAAAGTGACGGTCCTTGCGGCACAATCAATAGTCGCGAAATTCCGAGCCAGCCAGTCTATCCCGAGAACCACATCAAAGTCCCTCAGTTGTCTCAAGACCAACAGGTCAGCTAGCATAATCCAGGACTCGATCTGCATCGGGCAGGACCAACAGCACTCCTCCACGTGCAAAGTGTGATTGGGAATCTGAACCTCTCGTGCACGTGGTAAAAGTCCTACCTCTAACCCATGTAATGATGCAAATGATCTACTAATAAAAGAATGCGATACTCCAGTATCAAATAAAGTACGAGTCCTAATGCCAGAAAGTAAGGTGATACCTGCCACCACATGATCTGCTACCGAAGAATCCTCTACCTGCGCAGCATACACTCGCCCACTCTGAGCTGGAGGCCGATAGTCAGTGGGATGGGAAGAAGATGGCCTGCTCGCTGGGGCATATGGCCGTTGAGCCGTCGATCGCTGCTGGGATGAAAATGGGGCAGATGCTGAAGAAGGTGTTGCTGATGTCGCAATTCGGCACGTAGCTCGAACATGACCAGGCTGCCCACATCGATAACAGCGGCTAAATCTCATATCACACATGTCTGTCGGATGCTGACCCCCACAGAAGACACACCTCTCCGAAGGCTGGGTCCGCCTTGACTGCTGCTGTTGTCTCTGAGACTGCTGCTGAGACCTATGCTGTCTCGACTGCTGCCTCTGCTACTGATGGTGCTGCTGCTGCTGCTGCGGTGGCCTCTGGGATCCACCAAGCCCTCGCCGCTCAGAACGCCCACGGCCGAAAAACTGAGGCCGTGGCGGTCGTGGCGGCCTCCAAGAACTGGCCTGTCCCTCGTCGTCCTGCGCTGGTCGTTTCCTGTCAGAGCCCTGAGCGACCAAGCCCCCACGTCTGGCGACGACGTGGTCTCCCCTCTCAACCCACTGTGCATGCTCTGCTGCCTCCTCCAAGGTCTGTAGCCTCTGAGCATGCACCAAAGTATAGATCTCTGGGCGCAGGCCCGACTCAAAGAGCTCCACCTGGTGCGGTCCGTCCCTGGCGACATAGGGTACGCAGTTGAGCAACCGCGTGAACTCCTGAAAGTAGTCCAATGCTGTCCGATCGCCTTGCTGAAGATTCTTCAAATCATCTTCTAGCTTTTTCTTCACACTCGTGGAAAAGTACGTATCCAGAATCATCCTCCTGAACTCTGACCAGGGTAGCTGTCGAGTGATCTGAAACTCCAGGGGCTCAACCCCACGCCACCACGCATCTGCATCCCCATCTAAGCAATGTACAGCCATATGTACCCTGTACCTCTGGTCAATGAAGAAGTCCCGAAATAACTTCTCCATTGCTGAAAGCCAAGTCCCGATCTCCCAAGGCTGAGTACTCCGCCCTGAAAATACAAAACTGGGTGAGTTTGTCAACCATCTCCTACTCCTCCACTGGGGTCAATGGCCGAAGCTCCCTGAGCATCGCTGCTCGAAGATGGTGCCGCAGGCACTAGCGGTATAGCTGGCGGTATAACTGGTGGTACGGGGGCCTCAACAGTAGTAGGGGGAGGTGCCCCTGCCTGAGCGAGCAGCTGCTCAAACCTCTGCTCCTGCCGGCGGTGACTCTCCGCCAGTTGGGCCACCATGGCCCTCAACTCGCTAATCTCTGAAGGCCCGGACTGCTCCGGCCGCTCCGGGGGTGTAGGAGTACCTCGAGTAGGAATCTGCCGCCTAGGAGGCATCCTGTCACACAAGGAACCACGGATCAGCAAACGAAACCACACTCGACCCAATCTAGCGAAAGTCAAAGGCATCCTCCTATTTCTGTAACCTTATGTTGTCTGCAGCCAACATAATAGTTCGCCAGAAATAGGACATGCCAATCCCTCTTCACTCTCTGGAAGAGTAGAACAAATATATAATTAAATTGCCGACTTTCGCATAATGTCGCGTCACTCACGCCCTATTATACTAGGGTCTGCCAAAAGCCTAGGGTTTTCTAAGTCCCGACTGACCTATCCCTAAGCTCTGATACCAACTTAATCTGTCACGCCCCGGGGTGTAAACCAGAACCCGGGTCCGTCTACATATCCGCCGTGCACACGAAATTTTCCGCGTACACGAAGCGCTGGTAACCTGCTCAGATATAAGATGTATAATAAAATAGCATAATACAGAGCTGAACTAAAAAGAACTACATAATATCTCAGACTAGAAATAAGGTACAAGCTGTAATAAATACAATAATCTCCCAGCTTACCAAAATAGTACAACAGCTGGCTAAGCCAGACCCAAAATAAAAGAATAATACAACAGTCTGAGTGGAGGGTACAACATCTGTCTAAAAGCAGCTCACAGCCTCACAGGAGATCTACCTACTCAGCGATCCCCTTACCTCGATCAGCTGTCGATGGCCTAGCAGCTCCCGCAGACGACTCTGCAAAACAAAGGGAAAAAGACAGAAAACAACAATGGGGGGTGAGAACTACTAGATAAACCAGTAGCGTCCCCCTAGTGGGTAAATCCTCAACTCTAACGGACCCACTAGGACTACTAGAGGCAAAAGGAAAGAACAGTGGTAAGCTATAAAGGCTGCTGATAAAAAGGGAAACTACCACTACTATGCCTCTAAATGCCATGTAGAACGAAGTGACTGAATGTATGCATCAATACCTAACATGCCTGCTAGAAATAACCCAATCAATGAACCAGTAAGAACTGGTACTGCCTGCTGTGCCTTGCCGTATTGGGTATGCTGGCCGACGCATAACACCGATGGCAAGGAGTCTCAATGACTCAGAGCCTGTCTGTCGCACACTCCGGAGTGGCACTCGAGGGGAGCGACCCACACGAGTAAAGTATCTCAGTAATAAGTATCATAAGTGCCATAAAACAGCAGGACTGGATCACGACTCTGATCAAAGTGGGAAAACCCATCCGCTAAAGAAAACCCCGATCTGATGCCATAGTACTCAAAAAGTGGGAAAACACCATCCACTAGAGAAAAGCCCGATCCCCAATCTGATGCACAAGTAAACATCCGGTCAACCGCCTAATGTCCGCGGTCGCCGCAATACCCCATAAGTCCAAAGCCTGATAAAGTAATCAACATCTGGTCAACCGCCTAATATCCGCGGCTACCACAATGGCCCACAATCCACAATCAAGTACCACCTGTCCCGGACTCCAAGGTCCCGACTACACTATCCCAAACCCCTGCTCGAACCCGAGCAACCAGACTCAAAAGTCTAAATGAGAAGGAGAAAGGAAACAATCATGGTTTCTCCTAAGTCAAGTCCCAACATGATAGTATAGCAATAAATAGTGGCCTACCTAGATGTCCATACAAGCATGCAATTGTCCTCTTTTAAAACTGTAGAAAAGTGTCAGATTTTAAAAAGATGGATCTTACTGTACCGACATAATAAGTCATTTGCATGCAAGATTATGATATAGCATTTGTCCCAACAACAGTGTCCCCATTTAACATAAATAAGCTGTCATATAATTTGTGGGGTCTACTCATGCAATTCACAATTGGAATACCGATTATCAGTTTTGAAATAGGGGATCTCTAATACTCCTAGTGAGTTAGTCAAAAATGAGGTAAGCAACAACCACCCACCTCGAAAAGCGCAATCCACACCCAAATAGTCTCCTAGCCGTCCACAGCCTCTAATCCCGCAACTCACTGAAAACAGTGCACAGTTGTACAGAACAACGCACCCGGTATAAATACAAGTCCCAAAAATACAGTATTTGCTGTTTTCCAAACAGCACGGAAAAAGAGGAGTTTTTCACCTCTGTACATTGCTTCAAAAAATCTAGAAAAATTACGGTTGCGTTCCTTGCGACGAGTAGACCGAAATCGACTACTTATACGCCTTGATCCGATGCTCCTAGCCTAAGATATAAATCGGAGAAGTCAATGCTGTCCAGAAAATACCACAGCAAAAAGGGGGGTCAAAGGTGCCTCAGGAACTGTGCCAAAAGTGCGAAATGGAGCGAGGTGATCAACACAAAAATCGAAGCCTTACCTCTTAGGAACACGTTTCCGCAGAAATCGCTCAAAAATTCCCCCTGGTTAGCGCACAGCAATTTTCTGACTAAACTGCGGCAGAAAATGGGCCGAAACTGAAAATCGTCGCAGTGCGCCGCGTCGCAGATAACTCGCTGCCGGCAACTCCAAAAATTTTGAAACTTCTCGGGGAGAGGGAGGACAGAGAGGAGAACAATTTTTGTAAAGACCACAAGTCCAAATTCTCTCTCTAGAATTCGAAATGGCAGAGTGAAGAGGGATGTGGCTTAAATAATGGGCCAAGGAATCTTTCGGGCTCCACATGAAATCCGGCCAAAACAGGAAACACCAAAACTGACCAACCAGAACGCGCCACGTGTCCTCAAAACAGGAAACAGCCATGCAAGGCCATTCAGAAGCCGCCACGTGTCACTCGGGGAGCACGCACCCGGTCCCCGCGCCGGGTCTTCCGGAACCTGTCGGCCAATCGGGTGCTGCCACGTGTCACTACCCCGCCGCCTTCTAGAAGCCGACCAACCAATCAGGAGCTGCCACGTGTCAAAGCCGATCTTCCGTGCACCCGGTGCACGCCATGCCGTGGACCAACCCGCCTGCGCGCCTGCCCGCGGTGCCCGCGCCGCGCCCCGCCGTGCTCTGCCGCTGCGCCGCCGTGCTCCGCCGCCTGCCGGTCGCCGCCGGTCGCCGGAACAGTGTTTCCAGCGCCGGAGTTACTGTTCCGGCGTGAACAGCACTTTTGCGCCGAAAACAAGTGAATACACCATTTTGATCGTTTTCGCGCGCTGAGTCCAAATCCGCCGTCCGTTTCGCCAAATTCTCATCCAAAATTTTGCCGAAAGCCCCCGGAAAGCCCACTTGATCCGGTTTTTCGCGCCGGATCCATTTCTGAGATCCGTTTTCGACACTACTAGCTCCGATACACTGTGTGAGCTTCCTGTAGTCACTGTAATCACTCCAACAGTCTCTGCGGAAGTCCGGATCATCACATAACAAGCTCCAACATTGGACTTAAGGTGCACCAAAACACCTTCACCAACTCCCCTCTCACAGCAATCCCCCTTGCACCCGATCCGGTGCAAGGGGGGTCAGACCAAATGGTCCGCCTGACAGCAGGCACGCAAGCGCGGCGACAGCACAGCCCGGCCCACGCGCAAGCGCGCATGCGCGGGCGCGTGCGTTGCCGGTGCACCGCGCTTGCACCGGCCGCGCACCCCAGCCGCCTGGACCCGATGCAGCGCCGCCGTGCACCGCGCTGCACCGGCCGGTCTTCCCCCGTGCACCGTGTGTGTTATGTTAAATATGGATCTGAATAGAGGAAAAAACACCTAGAGGGGGAGTGAATAGGTGTAAACAATAAACACTCCAAATTCTTTGCGTAACAAAAACCTAATGCGGAAAAGTAAATAACATGCAGAGATTTTACGTGAAAAACTCCAATCCAGGAGTAAAAAACCACGGGACCGATCACACGGTGAAATACACTAAAATTAAACACGTACAAAGGTGATATACCGTACTCACACGACTCAACCTTTTACCATACGCTCCAAGTAGATCTTCTCCGCTCGCTCCGCAACGCGCCTCGAATCCACGATTTGCGTCCAACGCCGAATCCACGGCGTGCAACATCGAATCCACGACGTCCAACCGAATCCACGGTCTCCACCAAGTAGTACGTCTCGAATCCACGAGCGCACCTCGTTTCGAATCCACGAAAGGGTAGCACCTTGAGTCCACAAGGCCACGCGAATCCACGCGCCGATTTTTGGCAAAATCGTTGTTTGTTGGTGGTGAAAATCCGCCGAATACTTAGATCAAAGATAGATCGGAAATACCATCTAAGTATTCATTAATTTGATTCTACAAGAGATATGAGCTTTGAAACCCTAGAATCAAATTAATCAATATAGATGAAGAAACATAGAATAGATCTAGTTTTTCCCTTTCTTCTCTATATGTGGATCTTTCTAAGTTTTCTTCGTTAATTTTTGGATTACCTTTTTATTATTTCCGGATTACCCTAAAAGATGAAATTAGGGTTTATTTATAGGTTAGAAACCTTTGGAAGAAGATAAGAATCAAAAACTGACTTAACTGAAATTTTCCCGCACGACGTTCCGGACTGGATTTGGCTTGATCCGGACTGTCGTCATTTTTCAGAGAATTTCCTGAAAAATCATGTTCGGGGTCCGGACTGAACCAGGGGAGGTCTGGACTGAAATTCCGCATGAACTTACCTACGTTCGGGGTCTGGACTGGAATGCCCTGATCCGGATCCTGAACATGTAACAGTCCAGTTTTTTGATTTTTATGCAATTAAAAATCCATCCAAGTATTTCTACACTATAAGAAGTATTCGGATCACCAAACTTATTAAGTTAAACGTACCTGATCCTTTTGAATTCTTCTTTCTTGAGATTGAGGTATATGATCCAAACATCTTCATCTTCAATCTTCAAGACTTAACCACTTCACGAAATACGCCAAAATAAAATCCTTAACACACCGGCCGCCTGAGAGCCCGGTCCACCACTGCTCATGCACCGAAAACACTATTTTAACTCAAAAATACTCAGAAATAGTGTATTTGTTACGCCCCAGAGGTTCTAAATGAGTGGAAAAACGTGTATTTTTTTTTAGATTAACCTCGCCACCGGTGCGCGCCAGACCCGCCACATATACAAATTCACTCCCCAAACGGACGGAGTCTCCTTTGTATATGTACGGCATTTCAAATACGACACATACTTTAACCATGCAGTCACGATGATACCAAAAGAAGAGATCACAATTAATCACAATCACAATCAAGAGAGAAAGGATAAATCCACAGGTTTGGAAAGCAGTGTCCACACGACACTCGATTTTAGAAACGTTTTTGCAAATCTCTTTTAGGCGGCAACATAACTTGAAATGATAAATCCACGGGTTTGGAAACCAGTGTCCACACGACACTTAGTTTGAAAACGTTTTCGAAATCATTTTGCTATTTGAAAACATGCCGCATACAAGTATAAGATAAACGCAATAAAAGATGTCACCACTAAGTTAGGATCTCAACCCAACATCCACAAATGTTCCACCAACAAATAATCACTAACCTACTAACCAAACGTAAAAGAGATAACCGACAGTAATTAAGGCATATGGCAGCCTCAAGCGGCTAAGGTCCTCTAAACGCAGTCTCACCATCGTCCCGGTTCCCACCCCTGTTCGGACCTGTCACAGTGTGGGGAGTCAGTGACAAATAAAGTAGATGAAAACAGGTAAAATGCTATAAAAACTGTAATGAACAAACCGATACACCAGAGCATTCCACTTCCCCCTCCATGGTACTTGCGCAGCACCTTAAGTAGTCCGCGAGGGGTCCCCACTACGTCACCTTGTGGGGTACACGGGTCAACGTACCATCTTTCTGAAAAAATACACCCTGTGCGGTGGCCAGACCGTCGGTGTGCGTGTAAGCAATCATGAGCATAAATGCCGAAACCGGCGTCTAATAAGGCACCGCGACATTCGTCGCCACAGTTAGAGTTAAAAGAGCGGGATTCTCAAGCAATGGGGTTAGACAGTTCACAAAATATACATCTACTTTATTTTCACAAGTTACGACGGGAACAACCATACACCAAAATATAATAAAGTACCCACCTCGAAATGTGCTGACCGGAACACCTGGGACCGAAACACGCTCACAATCGGCACCCGGACCTAAGAAAGTCCCCAAAAGAACAACGGTCAGACTGAATTGCATTCTGTAAAGAAATGGAGTCCAAAAACCCAAGAGTACGATGAAAACCAGGCAACGGCGGCGGTAACGACGCGCGACGGACGACGGAACCGCGGTCCCTTCCCCCGCTGCGCCGCATGCCGTGCGGCCGCGCGGGCAGCGGCCCCGCGCGGCACCGCATGCAGCTCGGCCGCGCGGTCGGACTCCCCGTGCGCCGCTCGCGGGCAACGCCCCGCGCGGCACCTGCCAGCGCGGGTGCTGCCGCCTGCGGGCGGCGCCTCGCACGGCACTAGGCCGCGCGGCGCACGCCGCGTGCGGGTGTCGCCCCGCGCGACACTTGCCCGCGCGGGTGCTGCCGCCTGCGGGCGGCGCCCTGCGCGGCACCTGCTCGCGCGGGTGCTGCCGCCTGCGGTCAGCGCCCCGCGAGGCACTAGGCCGCGCTGCGCGCGCCGTCTGCGGCGGCGCCCCGCGCGGGTACCGCCACTTGCGGGCGGCGCCCCGCACGGCACTCGGCCGTGCGGCGCGGCGGTGGCAAAGCAGAAACAACGAAGAAAAACCCCAACGAAATACCGAAAAGGAACTTCGCTTACTGCGATCTCGTCGGAGAAGATGATCCGTCCACACTTCCGGCTCCGGCACGTTGATCGAAGGTGATCGGACTCCTCCGCTCTCTTCTTCTCTCATTTTTTTCTCCGGTTAGGGTTTTCTTTTCTTTTTTTTTCTCTTTTCTCTCTTTTCTCTCCGGCTAGGGTTTTCTCTATTTTTTTCAGGAAAACAGATTTCTCCCTTGGTACGTACGATAAAACCCACATCCGGGTATTTATTATTTAAAAATAATTAACTATTCCTACGAGATAATTCCATAACTCCTCAAAAAGCGTGCCAGATCTTTAGCACGGATTCCGATGCACACTACGGTTACCGTGACCTTCAAAACCCCATTCCGGGGGATCCGTAAGTCGGATTTTAGATCCGATTGCACCGCCGTTCATCGTTTTTCGAGCTCTATCACAGAAAAATATCCGCACCGCATGATATTTAACTTAAGAAAATTCGACAATTCAATTTTTCCTAACATGTAATTTATTAGCAAGAGGGTGAAACGATACACGAAAAGTCGTGATATTACAGTATTTCGCACAGTTTTTCACACCGAGTCTATTTTTCTCGTCCATTTGGCGAACCGAGGATCCCGACACACCGGAAAAGTATAAACAAAGCTCTCCAAACCATAAATATAACAACCACCGCACTTCCGTACATCCCCATTATGCGGTTTTTCGCACTGGATCCAATTTTCGCGTCCTCTTCGCGCGCCGACAACTCTAACACACCCAAAATATGCCCACAAGCTACCAATCCACTAGTAGCTCAACTCACAATGATTCCAGTCTTCACATAACACATGTCTAATCTATACAAGCATGCATGTTACCCACAATGTACTAGTCGGTAATCAACAACGGAGATCACTCTAATATTCCTAGTAAGTCAAAATATGAGGTCCACAACAATCACCCACCTCGGTCACGAAGCACAGATCCAAACACGCCCTCACTCCAGGAAAATCGCGGCACACAGCAGAAGCTGCAAAGATGACCCACACGACGCACAATTAAACTCAAAACTACAATCTACCGCTATCCACACAATCCAGTCCAGAAAATAGTTAAATTTACCTACGAGATGATCTCAGAAAAATCCAAAAAAATAACCGCTGCAATCGTCGCGTCGAGTAGATGCGAATCGAGTACTCGCACGTCCCGTTCTAACACCTGTAGGCCAAGATAAAAATAAAACACCGCTGCGAGTCCAAAACTTCCACAATAAAAAATATGTAGCTTTCAGTCCAGAAAAGTGGAATTATCACCTTCGAAGTAATCTCCAAAAATTCCAGAAAAATCACAAAGGTGTTCCTCGCGACGAGTAGATGTAAAACGAGTACTCACACTCCTCGTTCCGATGCTCGTGGGCCGAGAAAACCCACAATCACTCCAATGCTGCCCAAAATCTCACCGCAGGAAATGGGGTCACAAGATAGTCCGAAAGACACAAGAAAAGCACATAATAGAGGGAAACTGTAAATACAAGAATCGTATCCCTACCTGTCATGAAAACGTAGGCACAAGAATCACCTAAAAATTCCTTCGGGGTAGCCCAGAGGAGTCCGCAGACCGAAATGCGACGAAAATGACCACCAAGGAAGGAGCGTCGCAGTGCGCCGAATCGCAGAAGACGTCGAACTAGCGTCCTCCAAATATCCTGGAACTCCTCCACAATATGCAGCACTGAGTGAGGAAGAAAATCTCTATAGAACTCTCCCTGTGAAACTATCACGCCCCGGGGTCGAAACTGCGACCCGGGCTCGCCAACAGATCCGCCACCTATGCCAAACCCCGCATAGGCGAAGCGTCCTACCTGCAAGAAAAGTACTACAGCTAACAGATGTTAAGGAATTTGTTTTGGCGTATTTCGTGAAAGTGTTAAGTCTTGAAGATTGAAGATAAAGAAGTTTGGATCATATACCTCAATCTCAAGAAAGAAGAATTCAAAAGGATCAGGTACGTTTAATTAATTAATTTTGATGATCTGAATACTTCTTATAGTGTAGAAACACTTGGATGAATTTTTAATTGCATAAAAATCAAAAACTGGACATGGGACATGTTCACGATCCGGATCAGGCACTGCAGTCCGGACCCCGAACGTTGTTAGTTCATGCGCAAATCCAGTCCGGAACAAAGCCAATTCTGATCCGGACCCCGAACATGGGTTTTTGCTAAAATGTATGAACAGTCCGGACCGGGTACTTCAGTCCGGACCCCGAACGTATGTTTTTCTAGAAATTGTCTGTTCAGCCACGACAGTCCGGACCGCCGATTCCAGTCCGGACCGTCGTCCTGAAAAATTCCAGATTAGGTCAGTTTTTTATTCTTATCCTCTTCCAATGGTTTCTAACCTATAAATAAACCCTACGATTCATTTTTTTAGGGTAATCCAAAATACGGTCAAAAAGAGAAATCCACATATAGAGAAGAAAGGAAATAACTAGATTTAATTCTATGTTTCTTCATCTATATTGATTAATTTGATTCTAGGTTTTCATACTCAGATTTTGAGTAGAATCAAATTAATGAATACTTAGATGGTATTTCCGATCTATCTTTGATCTAAGTATTCGGCGGATCATCACCACCCAAAAACAACGATTTTCCCAAAATCGGCGCGTGGACTCGCGTGGCCTTGTGGATTCAATGTGCTACCGCTCTCGTGGATTCGGAGCGAGGTACGTTCATGGATTCGAGACGTGCTACTGGGTGAAGACCGTGGATTCGGTTGGACGTCGTGGATTCGACGTTGGAAGCCGTGGATTCGGCGTTGGACACCGTGGATTCGGCGTTGGACGCTAATCGTGGATTCGAGGAGCGTTGAGGAGCGAGCGGAGAAGATCTACTAGGAGCGTATGGAAAAAGGTCGAGTCGTCTATGAGTACGGTATATCACCTTTGTACGTGTTATAATTCTAGTGGATTTCGCCGTGTTATCGGTCCCGTGGTTTTTTACTCCGATTTTGGAGTTTTCCACGTAAAAATCTTGCGTGTTATATTTTCATTTCCGCATTGGGTTTTATTGCGCAACGATTTTTGAGTGTTTATTGTTTACACCTATTCACCCCCCCTCTAGGTGGTTTTTTCTCTATTTAGATCCATATTTTATCATAACCCAACAATTGGTATCAGAGCGGGAATAGGGTTGTAAACAATGGCTGAAGGTGGAAACATCAACAGACCCCCGTTCTTCGATGGAACAAACTATGCCTACTGGAAAGTACGGATGAAAGCATTTCTTATTTCCATCGACGAACGGGTGTGGCAATCAATTGAGTTAGGATGGTTTAATCCAACTGAAATTATTGTTGATGTTCATGTTGGGTTATATGTAATAATGGATCTAAATAGGGGAAAAAACACCTAGAGGGGGGTGAATAGGTGTAAACAATAAACACTCAAAAAATCATTGCGCAATAAAAACCCAATGCGGAAATATAAATGAACACGCAAGATTTTTACGTGGAAAACTCCAAACCGGAGTAAAAAACCACGGGACCGATAACACGGTGAAATCCACTAGAATTAAACACGTACAAGGTGATATACCATACTCATAGACGAATCAACCTTTTCCATACGCTCCTAGTTGATCTTCTCCGCTCGCTCCACAACGCGTCTCGACTCCACGATCTGCGTCCAACGCCGAATCCACGGCGTCCAACGTCGAGTCCACGACGTCTGACCGAATCCACGGTCTTCACCCAGTAGCACGCTTCGAATCCACGAACGTACCTCGCTCCGAATCCACGAGAGCGGTTGCACCTTGAATCCACAAGGCCACGCGAGTCCACGCGCCGATTTTGGGGTAAATCGTTGTTTTTGGGTGGTGATGATCCGCCGAATACTTAGATCAAAGATAGATAGGAAATACCATCTAAGTATTCATTAATTTGATTCAACTCAAGATGTGAGTATTAAAACCTAGAATCAAACTAATCAATATAGATGAAGAAACATAGAGTAATATCTAATGATTTCCTTTCTTCTCTATATGTGGATCTAGGGCCGTATAAGATGATATTTGATTATGACGGCTCTATGTGGATTATCTGGATTAACCCTAGAAAAAGAATCATAGGGTCTATTTATAGGTTAGAAACCCTAGGAAGAAGATAAGGATCAAAAACTGTCGTTTCTGGAAATTTTTACGACGGCGATCCGGATCGTCGTAACGAGTCAGGCAATTCCAGAAAAACGAAGGTTCGGGATCAGGATCGAAGTGCTTGATCCGGATCGTTCATACAGTTCACCAAACATCAACGTTCGGGATCCGGATTGCGAAGCCTGATCCGGATCGTTCAAGGAAAATGGTAAACTCAATGTTCGGGATCCGGATCAAGGGAAGCTACGATCCGGATTGAACTGGTGTATGACCGAACCACATTCGGGATCTGGATTGAACAATCTGATCCGGATCCTGAACATGTCTCATGTTCAGTTCTTGATTTTTAAGCAATAAAAAATTCTTCCAAGTGTTTCTACACTACAAGAAGTATTCGGATCACCAAAAATATTTAGTTAAACTTACCTGATCCTTTTGAATTCTTCTTTCTTGAGATTGAGGTATATGATCCAAACTTCATTCATCTTCAATCTTCAAGACTTAACACTTTCACGAAATGCGCCAAAACAAAATCCGTAACAATCTCCCCCTTTGGCGGTTTCGTGACAAAACATAGATCCACTCAAGAAAATTCAAAAAGATATTTTTGTTGCTATCACCATACAACAAAAATTTACAATGGAGATCCAAAATAAAATATATGAGTTAAACTCCTAAAACAGACTCTAGACTTAGACATCTGTACTCTCTGCAAAAAGAAATCATTCTTGACAAAAGAAATCGTTAGATACCTCAAGAATTTTATATCATTCAAAAACCACATACAGAGATGAAGTTTATACTCATTTACACTTACCATGACATTTATACATTCAGATATGTAAACTGATCATAGTTAAAACACCAACATATCTTCTATGCAATCAAAATCCAAATGTCATGTTAGTGAACATCAACTTGTTAGTTATATTACATGCCCAAATAGTTAGTCGAATAGTTAGTCGAGGCATGCATTCAAACACAAATGAAAACCGAAAGTTGAAGTTCTACTTACCTTTCAAGTTGAGGTTATACTTACCTCTATAGTTTCAAGTTTTCTCAGTAACCATTGTATCATAGTATCATTGTTTATACTTCTCTCTCCCCCTTTTTGTCACAAAAATTAGCCAAAGATTACCAAAATGGAGAGAACGGTCCAAGTACCACAAGTTTGAGAACTAAAAACTAAAAACTGAAATCCTAAAACCTGCACAAAGAAAAAGGTTAAAGAAAATAAAGTTCCTGCACAAGAGAAGGATTAAGCAAACAATTCAAGCATCTGAATCTGAGTCATCCGAGGCGGAGTCCTCAGAGCTCGTGCAACCCAGCTTTTTCTAAATTCCTTTAAGCAATCCCGAAATCGTAGAACACTCTTGTTTCATCTGATGTATGTCCTTGGACATCTTTCTGAGTCCTAGAGCCATTTTGTCTTGTTCTTGTTTGATGGAAGACTCCAGGTTTCCCTTTTGGTCAATTCTTCTGGAAGTTGAAGAACGTTGTGTGACGATTGACAGAGCAGTCTGTCCTTCATTCCGAGGAGATCGTCTTGGCAAAGAAGGTGAATTGTCAAGAGGTTCATTGCTTGGCACATTCTTTTTCCTTGCTTGCTGCTTAAGTATTGAGGAAGACTTTAGTAGCTTCTTGTTCATTAGGTAAACCTTATTTTCTTCATCAATACCTTGTTGTACTTCATCAAGAAATGTGTCCCAATCTTCTTCGTCTTCAGATTCAGTGTCAATTTGAGAGATATTCTTTGGATTCTCTTGACATGGTTCATTTATTTCAATACCTCGAACTCGTCCAGGTCGTCGAGCGAGTCTTTTTCTTTTTAGTATGGATGAAGAGGTCATTGGTGCTTTTCCTTTTTCCGTAGTAGTGGGCGAAGCCTTTTCCTTTGATGTCTCTGCACGGGCTTTCCCTTTCGATGTAACAGAGGTTTTCTGTGGCGATTTTCCAGGATGTGTTTCATCATCTGACAACTCATCCCAATTGACTTCATCCTTTTTAGCCCTCTTGGGCTTGATAGTGTCTCTCGTATTTACCATAGCAGCCAGAAGGAGAATGATCCACGTGATCACCATTGCTATTGGTTTCTTGTGAGAAGAAAATCCTGTGAACAACAACTCAAGAACACGAAAATTTTGTAAGTTTGAAAATTTTGAAAAATTGTACCCAAACAAACATTATCGTGTAGAGAGACTAGGAATCAAATTAGTTTTGCAAAAGGAAATTTAAAAATAGATCAATTGCATGATTTTGGAAAATTCCCATTATATGCCCTAAAACCGAAATTTTTGAAATCGAAGACCAAAAATCCGTTTATCTTGAGAATACCTAGCATATATCAAAACTAATCTACCCAGAGTTCTTATTTCAAAAGAAATTTGATCAAAAACCATCCACAAACGAAATTGATACAAGAAATTCATCACGTTTTGAGGAGGAATAAGAAAAACGGTGAAAAACCGATATTTTGATCAATAAAACTTACTTGGAATCGAATAACTCGAGTTTGAAAGCTTCCAAGATGGATGAAATCTAGAGAGAGAAGCTCTGGAAACTTTGGAACAAAAGATTGGAGTAAAAGAAATCAAAACCCTTTTGTTCTTTATAAAACCCTAGCCGCGATCCGGATCAGTTCGTGATTACGATCCGGATCGGCTACCCGCAGTGAAAAACTGCGTTCGGGATCCGGATCGGCAGGTCCAATCCGGATCGTCTGCCCGCAGAAGAATATCTGCGTTCGGGATCCGGATCGGCAGGTCCAATCCGGATCGGCTCCAACTTTTTCTTTAAAAAATTTTAGAGAAATTCTAGAAAAACCAGAAAAAGATTGTAAGCACTTTTGTGTATCAACTTTAAATGAAAATCATCGTTTCATACAACAATAAATAGATTATACCAAATCTATCAATAACATCCAACAAATGAAACGAAAATTTATAAAAATTAAATCCCTTAAAGTTGAACAACTTCAATTACATCTAACTTGATCTTATGAGTAATGCCTTTATCAAATCATCAATTCGGTAAAGAAAATGAAATACAAAGATCAATAGATGTCTAACATCCCAGATAAATTAGATAATGTATCTAGTCAATTTATTGAAGAGAGTGGCTCTTTGAGCATCTTTCATTAAAAATCCCACCTTATACCAACCTTGAAATTTTGACAGAGTCAAGTATTTCAACATGCATTTTATTTAATCAAACTTGAAAAACCTTGCTTGGTATACATGTGGTAGCTGCACACAATACTCGGACGACCGAGGTGGTAGCTCTTTCCTCCATGTGGTGGTAGTTTTCACACTCCTCATTGGGATGTAACTCTTTCCACATCTTTTGAGCATAATACTTTTTCTTTGACTCCCCCTCAATTGGCTATCAATTATTTAAGATATAAAGTATTCAGCCAAATATTAATCTCGATTTCATACTCGACTAAATAGTCAAATAAGATAAAAACTATACCAAGAGATCATCGAGAGAGAAATTGACTTTGATCAAAATAAAGATGAGTTAATTGACATAAATGATCATTGCATCAAATGAAATATTATGACATCTAAAGCATAACAGATTTCTAAATATATTAAAGGATGTAGTTAAAGTCAATCAAACTAATGCTCAATTAATATTCTATGTCTAAGCATAGATAATGAACAAAAACACAAAAACAAAACCTAACCTAAGCAAAAGTTTCAAAAAGAAGTTTATTTCAAGGAAAGCATTCCAATTGCTTTACGCAAATGAATAAAACATTTTTGATCCAAAGGTTTTGTTAAAATATCAGCTAATTGATCTTCAGTTGAAATATATGACAGTTGAAGAGTATTTGATTCAACTAGCTCTCTAAGAAGATGATATCTAAGTTCAATGTGTTTTGTTCTAGAGTGCAACACAGGGTTTTTGGAAATGATTATAGCACTAGTGTTGTCACAAAGAATTGTTACCGAAGTTGCTGAAATCCGGAAATCGCTCAACACACTTTTCATCCAAATGAGTTGGGTTGAACAACTACCCGCTGAGATATATTCCCCTTCGGCTGTGACGCCCCACTTCCCAGGGGGTCACCCATCCTAGAACTACTCTAGCTCTAGCACGCTTAACTCTCATGTTCCTCTTGGATCTTGCTACCATCCAAAATTCTATAGCCGGGTTAGAGATTTAGTCCTATTATATCATTTATATATAGGACTAATCCAAATTCCGGGGGTGTCACATTCTTCCCCCCTTTAAGCCCTGACGTCCACGTCAGGCTCAAGCACACTCACAAGCACCAGGCGATGTGAGACTCGTCTCGCTAGCCTTAGCCGACCTTGTGAGGAGCTGCACTCCACTCACAATGGTCATTAGTCGGGGAGCCTCGCTCTACCCGCTATATAACCCTGGCTCAGTCGAGATTCATCTCACATTTCCGGCTGGTGAATGGCTCTGATACCAACTGTGACGCCCCACTTCCCAGGGGGTCACCCATCCTAGAACTACTCTAGCTCTAGCACGCTTAACTCTCATGTTCCTCTTGGATCTTGCTACCATCCAAAATGCTATAGCCGGGTTAGAGATTTAGTCCTATTATATCATTTATATATAGGACTAATCCAAATTCCGGGGGTGTCACATCGGCAGTCGAGAGTGCAATGCAGTTTTGCTTTTTACTGTGCCATGCAACAAGGCAATGGCCTAAATAAAAACATGCACCACTCGTACTTTTCCGATCATCCACAGATCCTGCCCAATCGGCATCTGAGTATCCAATAATATCTAAACTTGTTCCCATAGGATACCAAATTCCGATATTTATGGTTCCTTTAATGCATCGGATGATCCGTTTCACCGCTTTCAGGTGAACCTCCTTTGGTGCAGATTGATATCTTGCGCAGATCCCAACACCAAAAGATATATCCGGGCGACTAGCCGTGAGGTAAAGTAGACTCCCAATCATACTTCGATAAAGTTTCTCGTCTACATTCTCACTAAAAGATTCACTTCCTAATCCTTTATTGCTAGTTCCCATTGGAGTCGGAAAATCTTTACAATTTTCTAGATCAAACTTTTTTACCAACTCCAAAGCATACTTGGATTGACACAAATGGATGCCTTCGTCACTCTGTTTCACTTGCAATCCAAGGAAATAAGTCAATTCGCCCATCATTGACATCTCAAATTCGCTTTCCATGGTTTCAGCGAATTTAGAAGCATCATTATCCTCTGTTGCTCCAAAAACAATGTCATCGACATAGATTTGTGCAACAATGAAGTTATTTTGATAATGCTTCACAAAGAGAGTCCTGTCAGCTCCTCCTCGAGTATAGCCCTTATCCAATAGGGGCTTTGTTAGCCTTTCGTACCATGCTCGCGGTGCTTGTTTTAAACCGTAAAGAGCCTTTTTCAAACGAAAAACATGGTTAGGTAGTTTACAGTCTACAAAACCTTTCGGTTGAGCCACATAAACTTCCTCATTTAAAAACCCATTTAAAAACACGCTCTTAACGTCCATTTGAAATAATTTTATTTTAAAATGACAAGCTATCGCGAATAAGATACGAATGGACTCGAGTCTAGCTACAGGGGCGAAAGTTTCATCAAAGTCTATACCTTCTACTTGAGAGTAGCCTTGAGCAACTAAACGTGCTTTGTTCCTGATGATGGTACCATCTTCATTTTTCTTATTCTTGAAAATCCATTTGGTACCTATCATATTGTGTTGCTTTGGAGGCTTTGTTAATTCCCAGACTTTGTTTCGCTCAAACTGATGGAGCTCTTCCTGCATAGCTTTAATCCAGTAGTCATCCTTAAGAGCTTCATCGATGTTCTTTGGTTCGATCAAGGAAACGTAGCAAGCGAATCCACAAACCAACTGTCTCCGAGTTTTGACTCCTTCTTGTGGATCTCCAATGATGTTTGATTCAGGATGATCCTTGGAGATTCGTAACGTTTGTTGTAACGGAGTACTCGGAGGTACATGAGATGATTCCTGCATATCAGATAAACTTGAAGAACCATTAGATGCATCATTAATATTGGAAATATTATCATGAGAAGATGCACTTACAGGAGTATCATCATCAAGAGAGATATCGAGGGTAGATTTTTCAGATGCAAAGTGAAAAGCTTCATCTACTTTAACATTTATAGATTCTACAATCGTTTTAGATTCCATGTTAAATACCCGATATGCTCTGCTATTTGTAGAATAACCCAAAAAGATCCCTTCGTCACTTCGAGAATCGAACTTACCAAGATTTTCGCGATCACGCAAAATAAAACATCGACTCCCAAAGATACGAAAGTATTTGATATCCGGTTTTCTACTAAACCACAGCTCATATGGTTGTGTTTAAAGTCCTGGGCGCAAATACACTCGATTAATGACATAGACAGCGGTGTTCACAGCTTCAGCCCAAAAATATAGCAGTAAATTCCGGCTATGAAGCATCACACGCGCTATCTCTTGAACAACCATGTTTTTGCGCTCAACAACACCATTCTGCTAAGGTGTATAGGGTGCCGAGAATTCATGTTTTATGCCGTTGGAAGTGCAAAAATCAATGAATTTAGAATTAATGAATTCTCCACCTCTATCACTTCTAACACGAATGATCTTTTCATTCTTTTCAATCATAATACGATGGCAAATCTCATGAAAAGAATCAAACGTATCAGCTTTCTCTTTTAAAAATGCTACCCATGAAAACCTAGAGAAATCATCAACCAATAAGAAAATATACCATTTACCTCCCAAAGATGGTTGACGGGTCGGTCCAAAGAAAGAAAAATAGTCTACATAAACTACACAACATTTAATCGTAGGAAGATTAAAGACAAGGAAAGATTTCACCTTTGCATACCCAAACCTTTTGAGTTTTAGAGTATGTTGGCAATGGTTGAGAAATTTTTCTTGATGAAGACGTCTTGTGTGATTGATCTTTTTCTTTTGTCATCATCTTGTTTGAAGTACTACCAATGTTCTTTTCTTTTGAAAAGTCCTTCTTTGATTTTCGGGGAGTGAACTCGTTGGTAGCAGTTGCAAGATGTGATTGATTTGATCTTTGAGCTCCAATCTTGCAATTTCTTTCAATGTGCCCTGCAACATTACAACGAAAACATACCTTAGTGCTTGACGATTCTGAAGAGGGTGAAGTAGGCTTGTTGTCGTTGCTTGTCGTGAATTCCGGTGTCGGAGGAGGAGATACCGACTGAGGCACAAAAACTGTCCAACCGAACTAAAGTTGTCTTCAGTTCGATTGTATCCGAGGCCGAACTTGTTTGTTTGACCAAGACCAAGAAGCTTATCCAACTTACTCCTTCCTGATGAAAATCGCTGTAAGTTATCCTTGAGTTGGAGAATGGTCTCTGTCATTTCCAATTTTTCCTGTCGAGCCTCGCCGTTGAGCTTCAAGAAGTAATTCGCTTTGTTCACCATATCTATATAATTCTTCTCGAGTTGCTCATTGGACTCTTGAAGGGAAACATTTGCTTTTATCAGATTATCCCTTTCCACTTCAAGATCGGTCGAGAGAGAAGTTACCCTTTTTACTTCTTCTTCGAGATCCTGTAATCTCCCTCTCAACCCCTTGTTTTGTTTAGCCAGTTTCTTTGAATCCCTAAAAAGTCTGTGGTAGGCTAAAATAAAATCTTCACCTTCAGAGTTACTTGATTCATCATCCGTTTCAGTTTTTTCAACCCGGGAGGAGTTGGACAATGAATCTGAAGTACTTGCCATTAAGCACATGAAGGGTGAAGATGTGGACGCGTGGAATGCCGTTGCGCTTTCTTCTTCATCACTTGAGGATGACTCATTTGACGTTGAGTTGTCATCCCATGTGACGACTTGCATCGCTTTCTTCTTCGACGGATTCTTAGTTGGACACTCCGTTGAGATATGGCCGTATCCTCGGCACTTGAAGCATTGGACTTGTCCCTCTGAACTTTTCTTATCCTTTGAAAAGTTCTCTTGCTTTCTTGACTTGTAACTTGAAGTACCCTTGCCTTTCTTCGACTTTCCGAAGGATGGAGTTTTACTTGAATTACCCCTTCGAAAGTTGCGGCGAAACTTCCTTGTCAAGAGAGCGAGCTGCTTCTCAAATTCCTCCATAGATAGGTTCTCGTCATCGTCTGAGGAGGATGAATCCGTGTCTTCTTCCTTTGTTGTTTTCAAAGCATAACCTGAAGACTTAGAAGAGGATGCCTTTCCCGAAGAATAGTTAGTAGTAAATGTCATTTCAGAAGTTTGTAATGAACCAACTAGTTCTTCTACACGCATTTCGTCCGGGTGTTTAATAGTTTCAATGGCTGTAACCTTTGGGCGAAATCGTTCAGGAAGAGTTCTTAAGATCTTTCTTACAACCTTAAATTCTGGAATCTTCTCTCCCAGGTTAGCACATGAGTTTACGATGTCTTGCAATCGTGTATAGTAGTTCGTGAAAGATTCATTTTCTGTCATGAAAATAGAGTCAAATCTGCTCGTAAGCATTTGCAGCTTTTGAATCTTCACGAGGTTAGTTCCCTCATGTGTAACCTGAAGAACATCCCAGATTTCTTTCGCAGTCTCACATGCCGAGACGCGAGAGAATTCAGTTTGAGATAAGGCATTAAAAATAGCATTAATTTCCTTGCCGTTGTAAGAAGATGAATCTAACTCTTCCTTGGTCCACTTCGACCTAGGTTTGATGGTGCGAACATCAGCAATAATTTCAGTTGGATTAGACCAACCTAATTCAATTGATTGCCACACCCGTTCGTCGATGGAAATTAAAAAGGCTTTCATCCGTACTCTCCAGTACACATAATTTGTTCCATCAAAGAATGGGGGTCTGTTGATGTTTCCACCTTCAACCATTGTCTACAACCCTATTCCCGCTCCGATACCACTTGTTGGGTTATATGTAATAATGGATCTAAATAGGAGAAAAAATACCTAGAGGGGGGTGAATAGGTGTAAACAATAAACACTCAAAAAATCATTGCGCAATAAAAATCCAATGCGGAAATATAAATGAACACGCAAGATTTTTACGTGGAAAACTCCAAACCGGAGTAAAAAACCACGGGACCGATAACACAGTGAAATCCACTAGAATTAAACACGTACAAGGTGATATACCGTACTCACAGACGACTCAACCTTTTCCATACGGTCCTAGTTGATCTTCTCCGCTCGCTCCACAACGCGTCTCGAATCCACGATCTGCGTCCAACGCCGAATCCACGGCGTCCAACGTCGAGTCCACGACGTCTGACCGAATCCACGGTCTTCACCCAGTAGCACGCTTCGAATCCACGAACGTACCTCGCTCCGAATCCACGAGAGCGGTTGCACCTTGAATCCACAAGGCCACGCGAATCCACGCGCCGATTTTGGGGTAAATCGTTGTTTTTGGGTGGTGATGATCCGCCGAATACTCAGATCAAAGATAGATAGGAGATACCATCTAAGTATTCATTAATTTGATTCAACTCAAGATGTGAGTATTAAAACCTAGAATCAAACTAATCAATATAGATGAAGAAACATAGAGTAATATCTAATGATTTCCTTTCTTCTCTATATGTGGATCTAGGGCCGTATAAGATGATATTTGATTATGGCGGCTCTATGTGGATTATCTGGATTAACCCTAGAAAAAGAATCATAGGGTCTATTTATAGGTTAGAAACCCTAGGAAGAATATAAGGATCAAAAACTGTCGTTTCTGGAAATTTTTACGACGGCGATCCGGATCGGATTAGCTGTGATCCGGATCGTCGTAACGAGTCAGGCAATTCCAGAAAAACGAAGGTTCGGGATCCGGATCGAAGTGCTTGATCCGGATCGTTCATACAGTTCACCAAACATCAACGTTCGGGATCCGGATTGCGAAGCCTGATCCAGATCGTTCAAGGAAAATGGTAAACTCAATGTTCGGGATCCGGATCAAGGGAAGCTACGATCCGGATTGAACTGGTGTATGACCGAACCACCTTCGGGATCCGGATTGAACAATCTGATCCAGATCCTGAACATGTCTCATGTTCAGTTCTTGATTTTTAAGCAATAAAAAATTCTTCCAAGTGTTTCTACACTACAAGAAGTATTCGGATCACCAAAAATATTTAGTTAAACTTACCTGATCCTTTTGAATTCTTCTTTCTTGAGATTGAGGTATATGATCCAAACTTCATTCATCTTCAATCTTCAAGACTTAACACTTTCACGAAATGCGCCAAAACAAAATCCGTAACAATCTCCCCCTTTGGCGGTTTCGTGACAAAACATAGATCCACTCAAGAAAATTCAAAAAGATATTTTTGTTGCTGTCACCATACAACAAAAATTTACAATGGAGATCCAAAATAAAATATATGAGTTAAACTCCTAAAACAGACTCTAGACTTAGACATCTGTACTCTCTGCAAAAAGAAATCATTCTTGACAAAAGAAATCGTTAGATACCTCAAGAATTTTATATCATTCAAAAACCACATACAGAGATGAAGTTTATACTCATTTACACTTACCATGACATTTATACATTCAGATATGTAAACTGATCATAGTTAAAACACCAACATATCTTCTATACAATCAAAATCCAAATGTCATGTTAGTGAACATCAACTTGTTAGTTATATTACATGCCCAAATAGTTAGTCGAATAGTTAGTCGAGGCATGCATTCAAACACAAATGAAAACCGAAAGTTGAAGTTCTACTTACCTTTCAAGTTGAGGTTATACTTACCTCTATAGTTTCAAGTTTTCTCAGTAACCATTGTATCATAGTATCATTGTTTATACTTCTCTCTCCCCCTTTTTGTCACAAAAATTAGCCAAAGATTACCAAAATGGAGAGAACAGTCCAAGTACCACAAGTTTGAGAACTAAAAACTAAAAACTGAAATCTTAAAACCTGCACAAAGAAAAAGGTTAAAGAAAATAAATTTCCTGCACAAGAGAAGGATTAAGCAAACAATTCAAGCATCTGAATCTGAGTCATCCGAGGCGGAGTCCTCAGAGCTCGTGCAACCCAGCTTTTTCAAAATTCCTTTAAGCAATCCCGAAATCGTAGAACACTCTTGTTTCATCTGATGTATGTCCTTGGACATCTTTCTGAGTCCTAGAGCCATTTTGTCTTGTTCTTGTTTGATGGAAGACTCCAGGTTTCCCTTTTGGTCAATTCTTCTGGAAGTTGAAGAACGTTGTGTGACGATTGACGGAGCAGTCTGTCCTTCATTCCGAGGAGATCGTCTTGGCAAAGAAGGTGAATTGTCAAGAGGTTCATTGCTTGGCACATTCTTTTTCCTTGCTTGCTGCTTAAGTATTGAGGAAGACTTTAGTAGCTTCTTGTTCTTTAGGTAAACCTTATTTTCTTCATCAATACCTTGTTGTACTTCATCAAGAAATGTGTCCCAATCTTCTTCGTCTTCAGATTCAGTGTCAATTTGAGAGATATTCTTTGGATTCTCTTGACATGGTTCATTTATTTCAATACCTCGAACTCGTCCAGGTCGTCGAGCGAGTCTTTTTCTTTTTAGTATGGATGAAGAGGTCATTGGTGCTTTTCCTTTTTCCGTAGCAGTGGGCGGAGCCTTTTCCTTTGATGTCTCTGCACGGGCTTTCCCTTTCGATGCAACAGAGGTTTTCTGTGGCGATTTTCCAGGATGTGTTTCATCATCTGACAACTCATCCCAATTGACTTCATCCTTTTTAGCCCTCTTGGGCTTGACAGTGTCTCTCGTATTTACCATAGCAGCCAGAAGGAGAATGATCCACGTGATCACCATTGCTATTGGTTTCTTGTGAGAAGAAAATCCTGTGAGCAACAACTCAAGAACACGAAAATTTTGTAAGTTTGAAAATTTTGAAAAATTGTACCCAAACAAACATTATCGTGTAGAGAGACTAGGAATCAAATTAGTTTTGCAAAAGGAAATTTAAAAATAGATCAATTGCATGATTTTGGAAAATTCCCATTATATGCCCTAAAACCAAAATTTTTGAAATCGAAGACCAAAAATCCGTTTATCTTGAGAATACCTAGCATATAATCAAAACTAATCTACCCAGAGTTCTTATTTCAAAAGAAATTTGATCAAAAACCATCCACAAACGAAATTGATACAAGAAATTCATCACGTTTTGAGGAGGAATAAGAAAAACGGTGAAAAACCGAGATTTTGATCAATAAAACTTACTTGGAATCGAATAACTCGAGTTTGAAAGCTTCCAAGATGGATGAAATCTAGAGAGAGAAGCTCTGGAAACTTTGGAACAAAAGATTGGAGTAAAAGAAATCAAAACCCTTTTGTTCTTTATAAAACCCTAGCCGCGATCCGGATCAGTTCGTGATTACGATCCGGATCGGCTACCCGCAGTGAAAAACTGCGTTCGGGATCCGGATCGGCAGGTCCAATCCGGATCGGCTCCAACTTTTTCTTTAAAAAATTTCAGAGAAATTCTAGAAAAACCAGAAAAAGATTGTAAGCACATTTGTGTATCAACTTTAAATGAAAATCATCATTTCATACAACAAGAAATAGATTATACCAAATCTATCAATAACATCCAACAAATGAAACGAAAATTTATAAAAATTAAATCCCTTAAAGTTGAACAACTTCAATTACATCTAACTTGATCTTATGAGTAATGCCTTTATCAAATCATCAATTCGGTAAAGAAAATGAAATACAAAGATCAATAGATGTCTAACATCCCAGATAAATTAGATAATGTATCTAGTCAATTTATTGAAGAGAGTGGCTCTTTGAGCATCTTTCATTAAAAATCCCACCTTATACCAACCTTGAAATTTTGACAGAGTCAAGTATTTCAACATGCATTTTATTTAATCAAACTTGAAAAACCTTGCTTGGTATACATGTGGTAGCTGCACACAATACTCGGACGACCGAGGTGGTAGCTCTTTCCTCCATGTGGTGGTAGTTTTTACACTCCTCATTGGGATGTAACTCTTTCCACATCTTTTGAGCATAATACTTTTTCTTTGACTCCCCCACAATTGGCTATCAATTATTTAAGATATAAAGTATTCAGCCAAATATTGATCTCGATTTCATACTCGACTAAACAGTCAAATAAGATAAAAACTATACCAAGAGATCATCGAGAGAGAAATTGACTTTGATCAAAACAAAGATGAGTTAATTGACATAAATGATCATTGCATCAAATGAAATATTATGACATCTAAAGCATAATAGATTTCTAAATATATAAAAGGATGCAGTTAAAGTCAATCAAACTAATGCTCAATTAATATTCTATGTCTAAGCATAGATAATGAACAAAAACACAAAAACAAAACCTAACCTAAGCAAAAGTTTCAAAAAGAAGTTTATTTCAAGGAAAGCATTCCAATTGCTTTACGCAAATGAATAAAACGTTTTTGATCCAAAGGTTTGTTACGGAATTTGAGTTGGCGTAGTTTCGTGAAAGTCTCAAGTCTTGAAGATTGAAGGTGAAGAAAGTTGGATCTTTTAACTCAATCTCAAGAAAGAAGAATTCAAAAGGATCAGGTATGTTTAACTAAAGATTTTGTGTGATCCGAATACTTTTTGTAGTGTAGAAACACTTGGAAGAATCTTTCATTGCATAAAAATCAAAAACTGGACTTGGGACATGTTCAGGATCCGGATCAGGTTGTTCGATCCGGATCCCGAAGGTGGTTCGTTCATACACCAGTTCAATCCGGATCGTAGTCTCTTGATCCGGATCCCGAACAGTGAGTTTACCATTTTCCTTGAACGATCCGGATCATGCTTCGCAATCCGGATCCCGAACGTTGATGTTTGGTAAACTGTATGAACGATCCGGATCATGCACTTCGATCCGGATCCCGAACCTTCGTTTTTCTGGAACTGGCTAACTCGTTACGACGATCCGGATCCTAGCTAGTCCGATCCGGATCGCCGTCCGTAAAATTTCCAGAAATGTTAGGTTTTTGATTCTTATCTCCTTCCTAGGGTTTCTAACCTATAAATACACCCTATGACTCTTTTTCTAGGGTTAATCCACTGTGAATCGAAATAGCCGTCATTTTCATATATCATCTTTTACGGCTATAGATCCACATATAGAGAAGAAAGGAAATCATTAGAGAATACTCTATGTTTCTTCATCTATATTGATTAGTTTGATTCTAGGTTTTCATACTCACATCTCGAGTTGAATCAAACTAATGAATACTTAGATGGTATTTCCGATCTATCTTTGATCTAAGTATTCGGCGGATCATCACCACCCAAAACAACGATTTACCCCAAAAATCGGCGCGTGGATTCGCGTGTCCTTGTGGATTCAAGGTTCAACCGCTCTCGTGGATTCGGAGCGAGGCACATTCGTGGATTCGAAGGGTGCTATTGGGTGAAGACCGTGGATTCGGTCGGACGTCGTGGATTCGACGTTGGACGCCGTGGATTCGGCGTTGGGCGCAGATCGTGGATTCGTGAAGCGTCGCGGAGCGAGCGGAGAAGATCCTCTAGGAGCGTATGGAAAAGGTTGAGTCGTAAGTGTGTACGGTAAATCACCTTGTACGTGTTTTAATTCTAGTGGATTTCTGCCGTGTTATCGGTCCCGTGGTTTTTTACTCCGGTGATGGAGTTTTCCACGTAAAAATCTTGCGTATTATTTTTATTTCCGCATTGGGTTTTATCGCAACGATTTTTTGAGTGTTTATACGTTTACACCTATTCACCCCCCTCTAGGTGTTTTTTCCCCTATTTAGATCCGTATTACATATAACCCAACAAGTGGTATCAGAGCGGGAATAGGGTTGTAAACAATGGTTGAAGGTGGAAACATCAACCGACCCCCATTCTTCGATGGAACTAATTATGCGTACTGGAAAGTACGGATGAAAGCCTTTTTAATTTCCATCGACGAACGGGTGTGGCAATCGATTGAATTAGGATGGTCTAATCCAACTGAATTTAATGGTGATGTTCGCACCTTAAAACCTAGGTCGAAATGGACCAAGGAAGAGTTAGATTCGTCTTCTTACAATGGCAAGGGAATTAATGCTATTTTTAATGCCTTATCTCAAACTGAATTCTCTCGCGTCTCGGCATGTGAGACTGCGAAAGAAATCTGGGATGTTCTTCAGGTTACACATGAGGGAACTAACCTCGTGAAGATTCAGAAACTGCAAATGCTTACGAGCAAGTTTGACTCTATCTTAATGGCAGAAAATGAATCTTTCACGGACTACTATACACGATTGCAAGACATCGTAAACTCATGTGCTAATCTGGGAGAGAAGATTCCAGAATTTAAGATTGTAAGAAAAATCTTAAGAACTCTTCCTGAACGATTTCGCCCAAAGGTTACTGCCATTGAAACTATTAAACACCCGGACGAAATACGTGTAGAAGAATTAATTGGTTCATTACAAACTTATGAAATGACATTTACTACTAACAATTCTTCTGGAAAGGCATCCACTTCTAAGTCTTCAGGTTATGCGTTGAAAACAACTAAGGAAGAAGACGCGGATACGTCCTCCTCAGACGATGACGAGAACCTTTCTATGGAGGAATTTGAGAAGCAGCTCGCTCTCTTGACAAGGAAGTTTCGCCGCAACTTTCGAAGGGGTAATTCAAGCAAATCTCCATCCTTCGGAAAGTCGAACAAAGGCAAGGGTACTTCAGGATACATGTCAAGAAAGCAAGAGAACTTCTCAAAGGATAAGAAAAGTTCAGAAGGACAACTACAATGCTTCAAATGTCGAGGCTACGGCCACATTGCAACGGAGTGTCCTAACAAGTATCCGGCAAAGAAGAAGGCGATGCAAGTCGTCACTTGGGATGACAACTCAACGTCAATTGAGTCGTCTTCGAGTGATGAAGAAAAGAGCTCCACCGCATTCCACGCGTCCGTATCTTCACCCTTCATGTGTTTTATGGCAAGTACATCTGAGTCGTTGTCCAACTCCACTGTTGAAAAGAATGCAACGGACAACGAATCGGATGATTCGGAAGGTGAAGATTTTGCTCTAGCCTACCACAGACTTTTGAGGGACTCAAAGAAAGTGGCTAAGCAAAACAAGAGTTTGAGAGGGAGAGTGCATGATCTCGAAGAAGAAGCAAAAAGAGCGACTTCTCTCTCAAACGCTCTTGAAGTGGAAAGGGAAAACCTGATAAAAGAAAATGCTTCCCTTCAAGAGTCCAATGAGCAACTTGAGAAGGAACATACAAATCTGGTGGATAACGCGAATCACTTCTCAAAGCTCTACAACGAGGCTCGACAGGATAACCTGGAAATGACAAAGACCATTTTCCAACTCAAGAATGACTTACAGCGATTCTCTTCAGGAAGGAGTAAGTTGGATAGACTTCTTGGTCTTGGTCAATCAAATAGGTTCGGCCTCGGATACACTCAAACTGGAAACAGTCCAAGTTCGAGTGAGACAGTTTTTGTGCCTCAGTCGGTATCTCCTCCTCCGACACCGGAATTCAAGACAAACAACGACAACAAACCTACTTCATCCTCTTTGGGATCGTCAAGATCTAAGGTATGTTTTCGTTGTGGTGTTTCAGGGCACATAAGAAGATATTGCAAGACGGGAGTCGAACGCTCATCTCAAAGACCTCTTGCAACAACTACCAAAACGGCTCCTCCCCGAAAATCAAAGCAAAACTTTTCAAATGAAAAGAGATTTGGTAGTTCACCGCGCAAGACGATTTCATCAAGGAACAACAATCGCTATAACAAGACGCCTTCACCTAGGCATATAACTTCTCAACCATTACCGACGCACTCCAAAAGGGTTTGGGTGCGCAAAGGTGAAATTTTCCCTTGTCTTGTTTCCAATGTTTCCTTGCATGCATATGATAGTTCGTCTTGGTATCTGGATAGCGGGTGTTCCCGTCACATGACCGGTGACAAAAATAGTTTTCAAAATCTTGAGAAAATCTCCGGAGGACACGTTGTTTTCGGAGACGGTCGATCTTCCAAAATTGTTGGAAAAGGGACGGTAGCTATTCCAGATGGCCCGATTTTGAAAAACGTCTTATTTGTTGATGGCCTTAAGACTAACCTCATAAGCATAAGTCAACTTTGCGACAATGGTTTTTCAGTTAACTTTTCATCTGTTGAATGTGTTGTAACTGATAAGGACCATGTCTTCTTTCTAAAAGGGGTTAGATCTGAAAACAATTGTTATGTTGTTCCTAATAAATTTTCTGAAAATTGTAACTTAGCCGCTTTGAATAATGAAACTCTTTGGCATGAAAGGCTAGGTCACTTAAATTTTAAGGAACTTACTAGAATTTCAAACAAGGACGTGGTCAAGGGGGTTCCAAAGCTTTTATTTAAACAAAACGTTGTGTGTGGTGGTTGCCAAAAGGGGAAAACAGTCTAGGACTGCACACAAGAACTTGAACCACGTTGGTACAAAACGGCCCTTGGAACTTTTGCACATGGACTTAATGGGGCCGACCCGTCAACCATCTTTGGGAGGTAAATGGTACATCTTTTTATTGGTTGATGATTTCTCTCGGTTTTCTTGGGTAGCATTTTTGAAAGAGAAAGCTGATACGTTTGACTCTTTTCATGAGATTTGCCATCGTATTATGATTGAAAAGAATGAAAAGATCATTCGTGTTAGAAGTGATAGAGGTGGAGAATTCATAAATTCAAAATTCATTGATTTTTGCACTTCAAATGGAATCAAACATGAATTCTCGGCACCCTATACACCTCAGCAGAATGGTGTTGTTGAGCGCAAGAACAGGGTTGTTCAAGAGATGGCGCGTGTGATGCTTCATAGCCGGAATTTACCGCTACATTTTTGGGCTGAAGCTGTGAACACCGCTGTCTATGTCATTAATAGAGTTTACTTGCGCCCAGGAACTTTAAATACACCATATGAGCTGTGGTTTAGTAGAAAACCCAATATCAAATATTTTCGTGTCTTCGGGAGTCGATGTTACATTTTACGTGACCGTGAAAATCTTGGAAAGTTCGACTCTCGAAGTGATGAAGGGATCTTTTTGGGTTATTCTACGAATAGCAGAGCATATCGAGTATTTAACATTGAATCTAAGACGATCGTAGAATCTATAAATGTTAAAGTAGATGAAGCTTTTCACTTTGAAACTGGAAAATCTACCCTCGATATCTCTTTAGATGATGATTCTCCTGCTAGTGCATCTTCTCATAATAATACTTCCAATATTAATGATGCATCTAATGGTTCTTCTAGTTTATCTGATGTGCAGGAATCATCTCATATATCTCCGAGTACTCCGCTTCAACAAACGTTACGAATCTCCAAGGATCATCCGGAATCGAATATTATTGGAGATCCACAAGAAGGAGTCAGAACTCGGAGGCAGTTGGTTTGTGGATTCGCTTGCTACGTATCTTTAATCGAACCAAAGAACATAGATGAAGCTCTTCAGGATGACTACTGGATTAAAGCAATGCAGGAAGAGCTCCATCAATTTGAGCGAAACAAAGTCTGGGAATTAACGAAGCCTCCAAAGCAACACAATGTGATAGGTACTAAATGGATCTTCAAAAACAAGAAGAATGAGGATGGTACTATCATCAGGAATAAGGCACGATTAGTTGCTCAAGGCTACTCTCAAGTAGAAGGTATAGACTTTGACGAAACATTCGCCCCTGTAGCTAGACTCGAGTCCATTCGTATACTGTTTGCTATTGCTTGTCATTTTAAAATCAAATTATTTCAAATGGACGTTAAGAGCGCATTTCTAAATGGGTTTTTAAATGAGGAAGTTTATGTGGCTCAACCGAAAGGTTTTGTAGATCATAAACAACCTAACCATGTTTTTCGTTTGAAAAAGGCTCTTTATGGTCTAAAACAAGCACCGCGAGCATGGTATGAAAGGTTAACAAAGCACCTTTTGGAGAAGGGCTATACTCGAGGGGGAGCTGATAGGACTCTCTTTGTGAAGCATTATCAAAACAATTTCATTGTAGCACAAATATATGTCGATGACATAGTATTTGGCGCAACAAGAGATAACGATGCTTCTAAATTCGCAGAGACCATGGAAAGCGAATTTGAGATGTCCATGATGGGCGAATTGACTTATTTTCTTGGATTGCAAATTAAACAAAATGATGAAGGTATTCACTTGAGTCAATCCAAGTATGCAATGGAGTTGGTCAAAAAGTTTGATCTAGAAAATTGTAAAGATTTTCCGACTCCAATGGGAACTAGCCACAAGGGACTTGGAAGTGAATCACATAGTGAGAATGTAGACGAGAAATTATATCGAAGTATGATTGGAAGTCTACTTTACCTCACGGCTAGTCGCCCGGATATATCTTTTGGTGTTGGGATTTGCGCGAGATATCAATCAGCACCAAAGGAGGTTCACCTGAAAGCGGTGAAAAGGATCATCCGGTATATCAAAGGATCAATTAATTTCGGAATTTGGTATCCTATGGGAACAAGTTTGGATATTGTTGGATACTCAGATGCTGATTGGGCAGGATCAGTGGATGATCGGAAAAGCACGAGTGGTGCATGCTTCTATCTTGGCCATTGCCTTGTTGCATGGCACAGTAAAAAGCAGAACTGCATAGCACTCTCGACTGCCGAAGCGGAATACATTTCAGCTGGAAGTTGCTCAACTCAACTCATTTGGATGAAAAGCGTACTGAGCGACTTCCGCATTTCAGCATCTTCGGTAACAATACTTTGTGACAACACTAGTGCTATTAACATTTCTAAAAACCCTGTGTTGCACTCTAGAACAAAACATATTGAACTTAGATATCATTTTCTTAGAGAGCTAGTTGAATCAAATACTCTTCAACTTTCATATATTTCAACTGAGGATCAATTAGCTGACATTCTAACAAAACCTTTGGATCAAAAACGTTTTATTCATTTACGAAAAGCAATTGGGATGCTTTCCTTGAAATAATCTTCTTTTTGAAATCTTTGCTTAGGATAGGTTTTGTATTTGTTTTTGTTTTATTCATTATCTATGTTTGTACATAGGACATAAATTGAGCATAGATCATAATTGACTTTAATTGCATCTTTTCGCACATTTAGAAATTTATTATGCTTTTGCCATCATAATATTTCACTGTTGCAATGATCATTTATGTTAATTAAATCATCTTCTAAAGTGATCAAAGTCAATTTCTCTCTCTCTATGATCTCTTGGTATAGTCATTATCTTATTTGACTGCTTAGTCGAGTATGAAATCGAGATCAATATTTGGTTGAATACTTTATATCTTAAATAATTGATAGCCAATTGAGGGGGAGTCTTAGAAAAGGTAAAATGCTCAAAAGATGTGGAAAGAGTTACATCCCAATGAGGAGTGTGAAAACTACCACCACATGGAGGAAAGAGCTACCACCTCGGTCGTCCGAGTATTGTGTGCAGCTACCACATGTATACCAAGCATGGTTGTTCAAATTTTTGATTAAGTAAAATGCATGTTGAAATACTTGACTCTGTCAAATTTCAAGGTTGGTATAAGGTGGGTTTTTAATGAAAGATGCTCAAAGAGCCACTCTCTTCAACAGATTGTCTAGATATATTATCTACTATATTTGGGATTTCAAACATCTATTGATCTTTGTATTTCATTTTCTTTACTGAATTGATGATTTGATAAAGGCATTACTCATAAGATCAAGTTAGATGTGATTGAAGGTGTTCAACTTTAAGGGATTTAATTTTTGTAAATTTTCGTTTCATTTTTGGATATTATTGATAGATTTGGCATAATCTAATTCTTGTTGTATGAAACGATGATTTTTGTTTAAAGTTGATACACATTTGTGCTTACAATCTTTTTCTGGTTTTTCTTGAATTTCTCTGAAATTTTCTAAAGAAAAAGTTGGGGCCGATCCGGATTGGGCTAGGTGATCCGGATCCCGAACGCAGGAATTCTTCTGCGGGCTGACGATCCGGATTGTATCAGCCGATCCGGATCCCCAACGCAGTTTCTTACTGCGGGTAGCCGATCCTGTCACGCCCCGGGGGATTAATTTAGCGGAAACGGATTACAAAAGGGTATGTATTTTTTTTTGAAAACCTTCTTCCCCGGCGCGTACCCAGATCCGCCGCATATACAGGATCACTCTACAAACGGACAGAGTCTCCCCTGTATATGCACGGCGTCGCGGTTTGTACAATGTTCAATAACGAGTAAACATTCAATCACAACAATCCAAACGTATAACCATTCACAAAGTGCAGAATAAACTAACGGCCGATTAGTTTGAAAGGATAAAACCCACAATTGTTGAAACGGCGCCCACCCGGCACCCATATTTTGAAAACCCTTTTTCGAAAGCAACATAAACTCAGGGGTTTGAAAACAGTGCCCACACGACACTTAGGTTTTGAAATCCATTTTCGCAAACCATAAATCCACAAGGTTTTGAAAACGGTGCCCACACGACACCCGAGTTTTGAAATAGTAGTTTTCGCAATCTGTTCTTTTATTTGCTATTTTATTTTCCAAAGCGGCCCACAGAGATGTAAAGAAAACTAAACAATTCAGTTGTCACCGTACCGACATCCACACCGACCCCACGAGGGTATCGAGAACCATCCACAGTCTACAAATAATAAATGGAATGCGAAAGTAAAGAGTAAAATACTGTTCCGGTCTCCTGAGACCCAACACCTCTAGCCGTGGCCTCGCCGTCGCCTAACTCTCCCCCCTGTAGGACCCTGTCGCAAAGTGGGAAGTCAGCGACTAGTCATAAAAGATAACAATAAAGCAGGTAAAGAAAACGTCCAACCGTAGTCTATCCGGAGCAACCACCCCTCCCCGCAAGGGAAAAGTAGAATCAAACACCTGTAAACCTGCAATACCCGATCCCGTCGGACAACTAAACCGACGAATCGCACCGCGCCCAAGTCGGACAACTAAACCGAATGGGTCGCACCGCTCCCACGTCGGACAACTAAACCGACGGGTCGCACCGCTCCCACGTCGGACAACTAAACCGACGGGTCGCACCGCTCACACCTTGGCGCATACATGCCCCACAACTAAAGAGGCCCCACGCCGTCCTGTGGGTATACACGGGTCATGGACCACTTTTCCGGAAAAGCACACCCTTTGCGGTGGCCAAACCGCGGGTGCGCGTGTTGCAGCCGAGCATAGTAACCGTGAACCATATATATATATATATCAATGTATGAACCGTATGAAATAACATAAACATATCCGTGCATGAGAACTATATGAAACAGTATATATATAATCACAGCATACTCCTATACGTGCATGAGAGCGACATGAACCAATATGTATGTCTAATCACGGGCACCGTAAAGCCATGACGAATAAATGATGCCTCCCTACCAGGTTTAACCCAAGTACACTTATGGATGACCCCGTCCACCATGATAGAAATAAATGTTAAGACTTAAGAGTAAAAACCCACCTCTACGAGCGATGAACAAAGCGCTATCCCCCGTGTGTCCCGGTGCGCTCCCCAAAACGAACCAATGCGCCTCCGACTCGCCGATGGAGAGGGAGGGAGAGACGAGGATTATCCCGTTCTTGCGTGCCCGGTTCCGGAGGTGTGCGGTGTTCTTCCCGTTCCTCGATTGCTCCGCCGCGGTGCCTCGCGCCGATCGGTGGGAAGAGGAGGGTTTGGGTGAGAGGAACGGTAGGAAAACTCCAAAACTAAACCCGACACATACGTATTAATATTAGCCGCCTCCGTACACGGGAACTTAACCCTAATTCCCAAAATACAAATCAATCTCGGCGAAATGAGTTTGGGTGCGAACCTGGGTCCGGTCTGCCTCGAAGAACGTGTAAGTCGCCTGAACTGCTGCCAACTTCCGGAATTTATTCTGGGAGATTCCGGGGTCAGAATCCAGATCCGATCGCGCCGCCGAAATCCATTTCGCGAGCTTTATTGTCTAAAAATACCCGCGAGCCCCGACAGTCTGCCCAGAGATAAAGAAAAATAATTCACCCCCGGACCCCTTAGTCGAAAAGTGGATTTACAAGAATTTTAAAAGAAGGTCTAGAAAGGCAAATAAAGCCGCGGTTATTACACCACTCACCTCTAAAAACGAGTTTCGTCCTCGAAACTCAAACCCGGGTGGTGGTGAAGAGGTCGGGGTAGCACTCCCTCACTTGAAATTCCAAATCGCGGCGCCGTCGGTCTGCGTAGCTCTTCTGTCGGCTTTGGGCGGTCAGCAACCGCCGCCTGATGAGGCGCACCTTCTCCTCAGTCTCTTCCACCAAGTCGGGTCCCAGGAATTTCCGTTCCCCTAAGTCGTCCCAACAGATCGGGGATCGGCAGCGTCTCCCATACAAAGCTTCGTAGGGTGCCATCTGGATGCTGGCCTGGTAGCTATTGTTGTAGGCGAATTCCACGAGGGGTAGGTAGCGCGCCCAACCGACTCCCCAGTCAAGTACACAGGCGCGCAGCAGGTCCTCGAGGGTCTGAATCCCTCGCTCCGACTGTCCGTCCGTCTGAGGGTGGAAAGCTGTGCTGAAGTGTAGCTTGGTCCCCAGGGCTTGCTGTAGACTTTGCCAAAACTTCGAGACGAAGCGGGTGTCTCTATCCGAGGTGATCGATGCCGGCACTCCGTGCAGTCTCACGATCTCGCTGAGGTAGACTTGAGCCAACTGCTCTCTGGTCCAGGTTGTGTGGATGGGTAGGAAATGAGCTGTCTTGGTTAGCCGGTCCACAATGACCCAGATCGAGTCGTGCCCCTGCTGTGAACGTGGGAACCCGGTGACGAAGTCCATAGTGATCTGATCCCACTTCCACATCGGCACCGGTAAGGGCCGTAATTTTCCTGCAGGCCGCTGATGCTCTGCCTTTATCTGCTGGCATACCAGGCAGTGAGCTACGTGTCGTGTCACATCCCCCTTCAACTTGGGCCACCAGAAGGTCTGCTTGAGGTCCCTGTACATCTTCGTGCCCCCCCCCGGATGCGCCGCATAAGGGGCGCGGTGTGCCTCTGTCAGAATCTCCTCCTTCAATTCCGGCGAATCCGGTACACAGAAACGCCCACGGAACCGCAAGACACCGTCACTTCCCACTGCAAAGTCGTTCTCCTGGTTCGGGTGGATCTTGTCTCGCACGAGCTGTAAGTGCGGGTCCGTCAGTTGTCCTTCTCGGATTTTCTCAAAAAAACGTCGGCTTGACCACCAACGCCGTCAGTCGAGCAACAGTGCCCGCCGGTACCACCTCCAACCTCAGTCGCGAGAATTCCGCGATCAGGGTGCTCTGCTCAGTTATCGCGCGTGCCGGCGTCTCCTCCGGTTGCCCCTTCCTGCTTAAAGCGTCCGCCACCACGTTTGCCTTCCCGGGGTGGTATTGGATTGTTAGATCGTAATCCTTCAACTTCCTGGATGCATAGGCTATTACCTTCCCCTGTTGCATCAAAACACCCCCAAGTCCGATTCTCGATACGTCGCAGTACACTTCATAATCCTCTCCGGGCGTGGGTAGTACAAGAATAGACGCCCTGGTTAGCCTCCTTTTAAGTTCTTCGAAGCTCTCTTGGCACTTAGCCGTCCATAGGAACTTTTCCCCTTTCTTGGTCAACCGGTTTAAAGGGGCCGCAATCTTCGAGAAACCCTCGACGAAGCGTCTATAATATCCCGCCAGTCCCAAGAAGCTGCGGATCTCCGTCACTGTCGTCGGTGGTTGCCAGTCGATCACCGATTCCACCTTCTTGGGGTCCACAGCGATTCCCTCTGCCGAGATCACGTGCCCTAGGAAACCCACCTCTCGTAGCCAGAATTCACACTTCTTGAGCTTCGCGAACAGCCTCTGTCCCCTGAGGGTTTGGAGAATCGTTCGTAAGTGGTCCTCGTGCTCCTCGTCGGTAGATGAATAGATCAGGATGTCGTCGATGAAGACCACTACGAACCGGTCCAAGAAAGGTCTGAAGATCCGGTTCATCATGTCCATGAAGACGGCGGGGGCGTTCGTAAGCCCGAACGGCATAACCGTGAACTCGTAGTGGCCGTACCGGGTCCGGAAGGCGGTCTTTGGGATATCTTCGTTCCGAACCCGAAGCTGGTGGTAGCCCGATTGCAGGTCGATCTTTGAGAACACCGTTGCTCCTCGCAGCTGGTCGAAGAGGTCGTCAATTCTGGGCAGGGGGTACTTATTCATCACAGTAACCTTGTTTATCCCCCTGTAGTCGATGCAGAGGCGCAGGCTTCCGTCTTTCTTCCGTACAAAGAGCACTGGTGCCCCCCAGGGTGACACACTCGGTCTGATAAATCCTTTGTCCAAGAGGTCCTCCAGTTGCGCCTTAAGCTCCTTTGACTCTGCGAAGGCCATTCGGTAGGGCGCCTTTGTGATTGGTTGGGTACCCGGTACGAGTTCGATAGGAAAAACCACCTCTCGTTCAGGGGGTACCCCGGGCAGTTCCGTCGGGAAGACATCGGGGAAGTCCCTCACCACCGCAATGTCTGACGGTGTCGCCGCGGGTCGTGTCACCAGGTCTACCGAGGCCAGGTAGGCCACGCACCCGCCTTCCACCAATCTTCTAGCCCTCGCCGATGAGATGATTGCTGGGAAGGAAATGCTCTTACACGCCAGGTACATATTCTCAGGAAAGCTCGGCTCTTGCAATTGCACCATCCGCTTCTCACACCACTGGTTCGCGGACCATCTCTGACGGTGTTGAGCAGTCAGCAACCAAAGTCTTGCGATGCGTCGAGGTACCCCGGTCCTACTACCAAACCCGGACCGACGGCCCTTAAATGCCCAGACTAACCCGACAACAAAGGGGGAGGCCACACTAATACCCTTACAAAAACTCCGGGATGTGCCAATCCAACTAGCCGGGTCACCGCCTACAAGTAATCCTCCTTTGAAAACGATGAACCCACCCGTCGCCAACACGGACTACTTCCGCCCGTCACCAACACGGCTACTAGCTCGGAGTATAACCACCATCCCGGATTGTCCGCTCCGACTGTCCGTCCTACCGAGGCGACGGTCAAAACTAAAGCTAGGTTTCAGCTCTGAGACCTACCACAAGGTCTACCCCATAGCGAAAGCTGAAAGCAGGGCATCCTAGCCAAAAGTAACCGATGCCAGAGCGCCATGCAGTCAACAACCCCTCGCCGATCAGTACTCCTTCACAATCACTAAACTCGCAACCCAAATCCTCAAGGCTATACCTTGGTTATGGGAAGCTGGCGACGACAACCAAGGAATACGGTCCTACCTCCGTCTTGGTGCCGAAGGGGTGCGACACTCTGGTTAACCCCTACCGCTCGATCCTAATTAATTGCCCCTCCAAGCACCATGCACCGAACCGAGCTGCACACCCCCAGACCAAACGCTCCCTTTCCCAACTAGGAGTATTCTAAGCTCTAGGTCTGCTCACCCAAAATCGAGCCCAAACGAACAAAATTTGCTAGCCCCGGGGGCCTCATTTCTCAAATCAAAGGAGGACCCCAAGGCCCCATCACGACGATTCCTACCACCATCGCGGTGTCTACCGCAAAAAGCCGAACTATGGGTGACAATCATAAGGGAAGAATCCTCACTCCCACCCATACCTTGTCCAAGATGCAAAAGAATCGGTCGACTATCTGCTGTAACTTAAACCCAGTAGACCTAGAAGGTATCATTTAGACAAGAGGCTACCCAGTACTCACGACCGACAAACGGCTGACTCACTAACAAACACCGTCGGATTACTCTATCCCCAGTCGCCGTCACTAACGACAACCAGCACGTCGGCAGAGGGAGGGGCTCGAAAAAACAACAGCCGGCGCAACGATCTGCTGTGATAACAGCCGCACCAAGTGCATGAACAACGTCAGCAGGCCCACCGTGTCCCGTGCTGGTTGCTTAATCCATTGATTCCTAGCAACCATCAATACCCCGGTGGCAGCCGGCCTCGACCCCAGCCTCCAAACCAACACGACTAATCAAGCCAAAACAACACGACTACACGAGCACGCCGACCCAGCTAAACCGGGAAACAAAACTTAATCTGCAACCACACACAACACAAGTCAGCTCTAGCCTCCTACTAGCATAGCACTCAAACAACTATCAAGAAAAGGGACCTATACTTTCCCCCCGGTCACTCGCGTTCTACACTTCTATGCCATTCATTTTATTCATTTGTAGCTAAGTGAGGTATCTTTGTGGATGTCGGGCACAAACTGTTGTGATTGAAGAAAGTCTCTGATACCATCTTAATCTGTCACGCCCCGGGGGATTAATTTAGCGGAAACGGATTACAAAAGGGTATGTATTTTTTTTTGAAAACCTTCTTCCCCGGCGCGTACCCAGATCCGCCGCATATACAGGATCACTCTACAAACGGACAGAGTCTCCCCTGTATATGCACGGCGTCGCGGTTTGTACAATGTTCAATAACGAGTAAACATTCAATCACAACAATCCAAACGTATAACCATTCACAAAGTGCAGAATAAACTAACGGCCGATTAGTTTGAAAGGATAAAACCCACAATTGTTGAAACGGCGCCCACCCGGCACCCATATTTTGAAAACCCTTTTTCGAAAGCAACATAAACTCAGGGGTTTGAAAACAGTGCCCACACGACACTTAGGTTTTGAAATCCATTTTCGCAAACCATAAATCCACAAGGTTTTGAAAACGGTGCCCACACGACACCCGAGTTTTGAAATAGTAGTTTTCGCAATCTGTTCTTTTATTTGCTATTTTATTTTCCAAAGCGGCCCACAGAGATGTAAAGAAAACTAAACAATTCAGTTGTCACCGTACCGACATCCACACCGACCCCACGAGGGTATCGAGAACCATCCACAGTCTACAAATAATAAATGGAATGCGAAAGTAAAGAGTAAAATACTGTTCCGGTCTCCTGAGACCCAACACCTCTAGCCGTGGCCTCGCCGTCGCCTAACTCTCCCCCCTGTAGGACCCTGTCGCAAAGTGGGAAGTCAGCGACTAGTCATAAAAGATAACAATAAAGCAGGTAAAGAAAACGTCCAACCGTAGTCTATCCGGAGCAACCACCCCTCCCCGCAAGGGAAAAGTAGAATCAAACACCTGTAAACCTGCAATACCCGATCCCGTCGGACAACTAAACCGACGAATCGCACCGCGCCCAAGTCGGACAACTAAACCGAATGGGTCGCACCGCTCCCACGTCGGACAACTAAACCGACGGGTCGCACCGCTCACACCTTGGCGCATACATGCCCCACAACTAAAGAGGCCCCACGCCGTCCTGTGGGTATACACGGGTCATGGACCACTTTTCCGGAAAAGCACACCCTTTGCGGTGGCCAAACCGCGGGTGCGCGTGTTGCAGCCGAGCATAGTAACCGTGAACCATATATATATATATATCAATGTATGAACCGTATGAAATAACATAAACATATCCGTGCATGAGAACTATATGAAACAGTATATATATAATCACAGCATACTCCTATACGTGCATGAGAGCGACATGAACCAATATGTATGTCTAATCACGGGCACCGTAAAGCCATGACGAATAAATGATGCCTCCCTACCAGGTTTAACCCAAGTACACTTATGGATGACCCCGTCCACCATGATAGAAATAAATGTTAAGACTTAAGAGTAAAAACCCACCTCTACGAGCGATGAACAAAGCGCTATCCCCCGTGTGTCCCGGTGCGCTCCCCAAAACTACAAAAGTCCACCGGGGAGAAGTCAGTGACTAAACAACATAAAACAAGGGTCAAGAACAGACATTCGGGTCCCGTCGTGGAACGGGGCTCCCGGGTTCGACGGCGGCGGCGGCGGCCGAGTCGGAACCCGAGGCGGCGGCGAGCGTGCTGCCGCGCTGGCCGCACGCGTATCAGGCTCCGTGCGGTGTGATGCCCGCACGGCTCCCTGACAGCGGCGGCGCCCAGGTCCAGCACGGGTGCCCAGGCCGCACGCACGGGCTGCCCCGCGCGGCGCCCAGGTCCCGCGCGGGCGCCCCGGCCGCACGCACGGGCGGCCCCGCGCGGCGCCCAGGCTCCGCGCGGGCGCCCAGCCCGCACGCAGGGGCGACCCCGCGCGGCGCCCAGGCCCGCGCGGGTGCCAGACCCGCACGCACGGGCGACCCCGCGCGGCGCCCAGGCTCCGCGCGGGCGCCCAGCCCGCACGCACGGGCGACCCCGTGCGGCGCCCAGGCCCGCGCGGGTGCCAGACCCGCACGCCCGGTGCCCTAGCCCTCCGCGTAAGGGCGCTCGCGACGGCGGTGGTGCGGCCGGCTGGGGTGTGCCGCCTCCCCCCCTTCCCGTGCGACGATCCGGAAGAAACCCTAGCTAAAAAGAAACATAAAGACAAACTCACCGAACCAATGCGCCTCCGACTCGCCGATGGAGAGGGAGGGAGAGACGAGGATTATCCCGTTCTTGCGTGCCCGGTTCCGGAGGTGTGCGGTGTTCTTCCCGTTCCTCGATTGCTCCGCCGCGGTGCCTCGCGCCGATCGGTGGGAAGAGGAGGGTTTGGGTGAGAGGAACGGTAGGAAAACTCCAAAACTAAACCCGACACATACGTATTAATATTAGCCGCCTCCGTACACGGGAACTTAACCCTAAGTCCCAAAATACAAATCAATCTCGGCGAAATGAGTTTGGGTGCGAACCTGGGTCCGGTCCGCCTCGAAGAACGTGTAAGTCGCCTGAACTGCTGCCAACTTCCGGAATTTATTCTGGGAGATTCCGGGGTCAGAATCCAGATCCGATCGCGCCGCCGAAATCCATTTCGCGAGCTTTATTGTCTAAAAATACCCGCGAGCCCCGACAGTCTGCCCAGAGATAAAGAAAAATAATTCACCCCCGGACCCCTTAGTCGAAAAGTGGATTTACAAGAATTTTAAAAGAAGGTCTAGAAAGGCAAATAAAGCCGCGGTTATTACAGATCCGGATCGCAGTTATGAACTGATCCGGATCGCGGCTAGGTTTTATAAGGAACGAAAGGGGTTTTTGATTTCTTTACTCCAATCTTTTGTTCCAAAGTTTCCAGAGCCTCTTTCTCTAGATTTCATCCTTCCTGGAAGCTTTCAAACTCAGGTTCTTCAACTCCAAGTAAGTTTTATTGATCAAAATCTCGATTTTTCACCGTTTTTCTCTTTCCCTCCTCAAACGTGATAAATTTCTTGGATCAACTTTGTTTGTGGATGGTTTTTGATCAAATTTCTTTTGAAATAAGAACTCTGGGTAGATTAGTTTTGATTATATGCTAGGTATTCTCCTGATTAACGGATTTTTAGGCTTCGATTTCTAAAATTTCGGTTTTAGGGCATATAATAAGGATTTTCGAAAATCATACAATTGATCTATTTTTAAAAGTCCTTTTGCAAAACTAATTTGATTCTTAGTCTCTCTACATGATTATGATTGTTTGGGTACAATTTTTTTTAAATTTTTGAAAACTAAGAATTTTTCATGTGCTCTTAAGTTGGTCTACACAGGATTCTTTTTCTCAAGAAACCATTAGCAATGGTGATCACTTGGATTGTTTTTCTACTTGCGGCTATGGTTCATACAAGAGACACCGTCAAGCCCAAGAGGGCTAAGAAAGCTAAGAAAGCGAAGAAAGCTAAAGATGATTCCGATACAGAATCTGAAACGGAATCAATTAATTGGGATGAACTGCAAGTCGAAGCAACGACTGTACCGACTGCTTCAAAGGGAAAAGCACCTGCAGAAACATCAAAGGCTCCGCCCACTGCTGTTGAGAAAGGAAAAGCTCCAATGGAAGAAACTTCTGGGAAGACAAGAAGAAAAAGTATTGCTCGCAAAAGAGGGAGTGCACAAGGAATCTCCATTGAGCAACCAGCTGCTAGCCAAGCACCTCCACATGACTTTATCAGCTCGGCTAGGATTAAGGAAAATGAAGATGGAAGTGGAATTCAAAGTACTGAATCCCTCTCTAGAGCATACTCTGTACCTAGCGAATTCGCATGGACTGAAGACCAGCATGCATCATCTGCCTCTACAACTCGTCCAGCGACTTCCAAGAGAAACGCTCTAGCAGCTACTGTATTGGCCGCCATTCATCAGGACCAGAGAAGACTTTCTGCTGAGCAAGAGAAATTGGCATTAGGTCTCCGACAAATGGCTGCTGACCAAAAACAGATGAAAAAGAAATGTTCCAAATTATCGCGAATGCTGAAAGGAATCTTGAACAAGATAGACGATACTAGCTCAGATAGTTCTGATTTGGCTTGATCTTTTATGCTCTAACCCTTATCGTTAATATTGCAGGTTTTTAAGTTTTAAGTGTTAATTTTAGTTCTCAGGATTTTCTTGATTGTGAACTATTTAACTCTCCTTAAATTTTGTAATTTTGGCTTTGTTTGTGACAAAAAGGGGGAGAGAGTTAGAGAGAACTTTGAACAATGAATGATGAAATTGAATGATGAAATATCAAGGTACAATGATGATGTGAATGAACATCAAGGTAAGGGAACTTGAACAATGATTGTGAAAATCTTGATGATGAAGATTTTGTATACATCAAGGTAAGTATCCCTTCAACTTCAACTTTGGTTTTCATCTTGTGATTGTTTGCATGTCTCGACTAACTATTCGACTAACTATTTGGGCATGTAATATAACTAACAAGTTGATGTTGGACTAACATTGTGTGACATTTGGTTTTTAGTTGCATAGAAGATATGTTGGTTTTTGACTATGATTATCTTACATATCTGAATTCTCAAATGTCATGATGATTAGATAAACTCTATCTCTGTACTAGGTTTTGTATGCTAAATATTCTTGAGGTATCTAACGATCTCTTTTTGTCAAGAATGATTTCTTTGTGCAGAGAGTACAGATGTCTAAGTCTAGAGTCTGTTTTAGGAGTTTATCTCATGTTTTTAAATTTTTTGGATCTCCATTGTAAATTTTTGTTGTATGGTGATAGCAACAAAAATATCTTTTTGAATTTTCTTTAGTGGATCTTTGTTTTGTCACGAAACCGCCAAAGGGGGAGATTGTTACGGAATTTGAGTTGGCGTAGTTTCGTGAAAGTCTCAAGTCTTGAAGATTGAAGGTGAAGAAAGTTGGATCATTTAACTCAATCTCAAGAAAGAAGAATTCAAAAGGATCAGGTATGTTTAACTAAAGATTTTGTGTGATCCGAATACTTTTTGTAGTGTAGAAACACTTGGAAGAATCTTTCATTGCATAAAAATCAAAAACTGGACTTGGGACATGTTCAGGATCCGGATCAGGTTGTTCGATCCGGATCCCGAAGGTGGTTCGTTCATACACCAGTTCAATCCGGATCGTAGTCTCTTGATCCGGATCCCGAACAGTGAGTTTACCATTTTCCTTGAACGATCCGGATCATGCTACGCAATCCGGATCCCGAACATTGATGTTTGGTAAACTGTATGAACGATCCGGATCATGCACTTCGATCCGGATCCCGAACCTTCGTTTTTCTGGAACTGGCTGACTCGTTACGACGATCCGGATCCTAGCTAGTCCGATCCGGATCGCCGTCCGTAAAATTTCCAGAAATGTTAGGTTTTTGATTCTTATCTCCTTCCTAGGGTTTCTAACCTATAAATACACCCTATGACACTTTTTCTAGGGTTAGTCCACTGTGAATCGAAATAGCCGTCATTTTCATATATCATCTTTTACGGCTATAGATCCACATATAGAGAAGAAAGGAAATCATTAGAGAATACTCTATGTTTCTTCATCTATATTGATTAGTTTGATTCTAGGTTTTCATACTCACATCACGAGTTGAATCAAACTAATGAATACTTAGATGGTATTTCCGATCTATCTTTGATCTAAGTATTCGGCGGATCATCACCACCCAAAACAACGATTTACCCCAAAAATCGGCGCGTGGATTCGCGTGTCCTTGTGGATTCAAGGTTCAACCGCTCTCGTGGATTCGGAGCGAGGCACGTTCGTGGATTCGAAGGGTGCTATTGGGTGAAGACCGTGGATTCGGTCGGACGTCGTGGATTCGACGTTGGACGCCGTGGATTCGGCGTTGGGCGCAGATCGTGGATTCGTGAAGCGTCGCGGAGCGAGCGGAGAAGATCCTCTAGGAGCGTATGGAAAAGGTTGAGTCGTAAGTGTGTACGGTAAATCACCTAGTACGTGTTTTAATTCTAGTGGATTTCTGCCGTGTTATCGGTCCCGTGGTTTTTTACTCCGGTGATGGAATTTTCCACGTAAAAATCTTGCGTATTATTTTTATTTCCGCATTGGGTTTTATCGCAACGATTTTTTGAGTGTTTATACGTTTACACCTATTCACCCCCCTCTAGGTGTTTTTTCCCCTATTTAGATCCGTATTACATATAACCCAACAAGGTTTTGTTAAAATATCAGCTAATTGATCTTCAGTTGAAATATATGACAGTTGAAGAGTATTTGATTCAACTAGCTCTCTAAGAAGATGATATCTAAGTTCAATGTGTTTTGTTCTAGAGTGCAACACAGGGTTTTTGGAAATGATTATAGCACTAGTGTTGTCACAAAGAATTGTTACCGAAGTTGCTGAAATCCGGAAGTCGCTCAACACACTTTTCATCCAAATGAGTTGGGTTGAACAACTACCCGCTGAGATATATTCCCCTTCGGCAGTCGAGAGTGCAATGCAGTTTTGCTTTTTACTGTGCCATGCAACAAGGCAATGGCCTAAATAAAAACATGCACCACTCGTACTTTTCCGATCATCCACAGATCCTGCCCAATCGGCATCTGAGTATCCAATAATATCTAAACTTGTTCCCATAGGATACCAAATTTCGAGATTTATGGTTCCTTTAATGCATCGGATGATCCGTTTCACCGCTTTCAGGTGAACCTCCTTTGGTGCAGATTGATATCTTGCGCAGATCCCAACACCAAAAGATATATCCGGGCGACTAGCCGTGAGGTAAAGTAGACTCCCAATCATACTTCGATAAAGTTTCTCGTCTACATTCTCACTAAAAGATTCACTTCCTAATCCTTTATTGCTAGTTCCCATTGGAGTCGGAAAATCTTTACAATTTTCTAGATCAAACTTTTTGACCAACTCCAAAGCATACTTGGATTGACACAAATGGATGCCTTCGTCACTCTGTTTCACTTGCAATCCAAGGAAATAAGTCAATTCGCCCATCATTGACATCTCAAATTCGCTTTCCATGGTTTCAGCGAATTTAGAAGCATCATTATCCTCTGTTGCTCCAAAAACAATGTCATTGTAATAACCGCGGCTTTATTTGCCTTTCTAGACCTTCTTTTAAAATTCTTGCTAATCCACTTTTCGACTAAGGGGTCCGGGGGTGGATTATTTTTCTTCATCTCTGGGCAGACTGTCGGGGCTCGCGGGTATTTTTAGACAACAAAGCTCGCGAAACGGAGAACGGCGGCGCAATCGGTTCTGGATTCTGACCCCGAAATCTCCCAGAATAAATTCCGGAAGTTGGCAGCAGTTCAGGGGACTTACACGTTCTTCGAGGCAGACCGGACCCAGGTTCGCACCCAAACTCAATTCGCCGAGTTTAAATTGCATTTTGGGACTTAGGGTTAAGTTCCCGTGTACGGAGGCGGCTTTTCCTTTTAATACTTATGTGTTAGGTTCAGATTTATTTTTTCCCCCTACCGTTCCTCTCACCTCCTTTACAACCCGACCTAAGCCGGACAAGGAACCGCCCCTCCCAAACCCTCCTCTTCCCATCCGATCGGCGCGAGGAACCGCGGCGGAACGATCGAGGAACGGGAAGAACACCGCACACCTCCGGAACCGGGCACGCAAGAACGGGACGATACTCTACTCTTCCTCCCTCTTCATCGGCGAATCGGAGGCGCAAAGTTCGGTGAGTTTTTAATTTGTACCTAGGGCTTCTTTCGGATCATCGCACGGGGAGGGGGAAGACGGTGCACCCCGGCCGGCCGCACCACCGCCGTCGCGAGGCGCCCATGCGCGCAGGGCTAGGGCACCCGGGCGTGCGGGTCGGGCACCCGCGCGGGCCTGGGCGCCGCGCGGGGTCGCCCGTGCGTGCGGTTCTGGCACCCGCGCGAGCCTGGGCGCCACGCGGGGTCGCCCGTGCGTGCGGGTCTGGCACCCGCGCGGGCCTGGGCGCCGCGCGGGGTCGCCCGTGCGTGCGGGTTGGGCACCCGCGCAGAGCCTGGGCGCCGCGCGGGGCCGCCCGTGCGTTCGGGCTGGGCGCCCGCGCGGAGCCTGGGCGCCGCGCGGGGCCGCCCGTGCGTGCGGGCTGGGCACCCGCGCAGAGCCTGGGCGCCGCGCGGGGCCGCCCGTGCGTTCGGGCTGGGCGCCCGCGCGGAGCCTGGGCGCCGCGCGGGGCCGCCCGTGCGTGCGGGCTGGGCGCCCGCGCGGGACCTGGGCGCCGCGCGGGGCCAGGCACCGAGCAGGGCCGCCGTGGTCAGGGAGCCGTGCGGGCCTCACACCGTACGGGGCCTGATACGCGTGCGGCCAGCGCGGCAGCACGGTCACCGCCGCCCCGGGTTCCGACTCGGCCGCCGCCGCCGTCGAACCCGAGAGCCCCGTTCCACGACGGGATCCAGATATCTGTTTTTGTTCCTTGTGTTATGCTGGGTAGACGCTGACTTCTTCCCGGTGAACTTTGTAGTTTCGGGGAGTGCACCGGGACACGGGGACGTAGCGCTTTGATCATTGCTCGTAGAGGTGGGTTTTTATTCTTAAGTCTTAACTTCTAATTCTATCATGTTGGACGGGGTCAACCTTATGTGTACTTGGGTTAAACATGGTAGGGAGGCATCAATTATTCGTTATGGCTTTACGGTTCTTATGATTAGATATATATATTGTTTCATGTGGCTCTCATGCATGGATAGGTGTATGTAGTGGATATGTATATGTTATTTCATACGGTTCTCATACATTGATATATATATATGGTTCACGGTTACTATGCTCGGCTGCAACACGCGCACCCGCGGTTTGGCCACCGCAAAGGGTGTGCTTTTCCGGAAAAGTGGTCCATGACCCGTGTATACCCACAGGACGGCGTGGGGCCTCTTTAGTTGTGGGGCATGTATGCGCCAAGGTGTGAGCGGTGCGACCCGTCGGTTTAGTTGTCCGACGTGGGAGCGGTGCGACCCATTCGGTTTAGTTGTCCGACTTGGGCGCGGTGCGATTGCGTCGGTTTAGTTGTCCGACGTGATCGGGTATTGCAGGTTTACAGGTGTTTGATTCTACTTTTCCCTTGCGGGGGGAGGGGTGCTTGCTCCGGATAGACTACGGTTGGATGTTTCTTTACCTGCTTTATTATTATCATTTTTGTTTAGTCGCTGACTTCCCACTTTGCGACAGGGTCCTACAGGGGGGAGAGGTAGGCGACGGTGAGGCCACGGCTAGAGGTGTTGGGTCTCAGGAGACCGGAACAGTGTTTTACTCCTTACTTTCGCATTCCATTTAATATTTGTAGACTGTGGATGGTTCTCGATACCCTCGTGGGGTCGATGTGGACGTTGGTACGGTGACATTTGGATTGTCTATTTTTCTTATATTTCTGTGGGCCGCTTTGGAAAATAAAATAGCAAATAAAAGAACGGATTGCGAAAACTATGATTTCAAAACCCAAGTGTCGTGTGGGCACTGTTTTCAAAAACCCTGAGTTTATGTTGCTTTCAAAAAAAAAACGGTTTTCAAAATATGGGTGCCGGGTGGGCGCCGTTCCAACAACCGTGGGTTTTATCCTTTCAAACTAATCGGCCGTGAGTTAATTCAGTATATTGTGAATGGTTATACGTTTGGGATTGTTGTGATTGAATGTCTACTCGTTACTGGACATTGTACAAACCGCGACGCCGTGCATATACAGGGGAGACTCTGTCCGTTTGTAGAGTGATCCTGCATATGCGGCGGATCTGGGTACGCGCCGGGGAAGAAGGTTTTCAAAAAAAAATACATACCCTTTTGTAATCCGTTTCCGCTAAAATAAACCCCCGGGGCGTGACAGATTAAGATGGTATCAGAGACTTAACTTTCAATCACAACAATTGGTGCCGACGTCCACAGGAATACCTCACTTAACTACGAAGGAATGGAATGGATAGATTATAGTAGAGTAGGACGCGAGTGATCGAGGGGGGGGTTCGTTGCAAGTTAGCAGAGTCTAGAGCTGACTGTTGTTTTTGTGTAGAGACATGGCCCGTACTAGATCATCGGCCGAGGATTCAGGGGCGGACGCGACAACGTCGGCGGCCGCAGAGAACCAGCGCCTGCAACAACAGCTGAGGGACATGGCGGGGCAGCTGGCGACTCTCACGGCTCACGTGCGTCAGTTGACGCAGCAGCAACCGGCCGCGACGGTGACAGTCGCCGCCGCCCCTCCACAGGGGCTAGGCGCGCCGGCGACGGGGGCCAGCGCGGGAGTGACCCCTACAGCGACTGTCGAAGCCGAGGTACCCCCACCCCAGACGACGATACCAGCGGCGGTAACCGCGACGGCAACTGCGGGACCGGCGCCGGGAAGCACCAACAGGGGTGCCTCGGGGGAGACCGTGGTCGCCCCTTCCCCTCCTGTGGCTGCCGCCGCCACGGGGGAGGGGTCAGTTCCGCTGACTGAGCGGGACCGCGTGCGGGCCAACCTGGCCGACTTTAAGAAGTACGACCCACCCACGTACGACGGGGAGACGACTGATCCTTGGGTCGTCGAGAAGTGGGTGGGATCAATGGAAAAGTTATTTGAGGACTTACTCATGGAGGACGACGAGCGAGTTCCCCTGGCAGTTCACTTCCTGGAGGGGAACGCCCGCTTATGGTGGAAGACGGTCCGCCCTGATCCCACAAAGGGCACCGCCGTGCTCCCGTCATGGACAGCATTCAAACAGGAGCTGTTTGGAGCCTTTTTCACAAGCAGCGTTAAAAAGAAATTGGAGGATGACCTGAACCATATCCAGCAGGGGAGTAAAACGGTGATGGCCTATCAGCGCGAATTTGTACGACTGGCCAACTGCGTCCCTTTCGTGATAAGGGACGAGTCCCATAAGGCGCAGCTCTTCGTGGATGGATTACGGAGTGACATTTTCGAAGTGGTGCAAGCTGCCGACTTGCACACCTTCCAGAAGGTGGTCGACAGGGCCACGGTGGTAGAGCGTGGGTTCGCCGTTACCCGCGCCAGGAGGGGGGGCTCGGCGCACCATGAGGAAAAGAAGCGATCGCAACATTACTCCGGGGGAGACTCTTCCGGTGGAAACCGACCCCCAAAGCGGTGGAGGCCTCAGTCGGGATCCCGGAGCGCACCGGTAGGAGGGCCGAGGGCGGGAGACAGGCCTTGCGTTATTTGTGGGGGGGGACACCGAGCGGGAGATTGCCCCCAGAGGGGTGACCACTGTTTCCGATGCGGCAAATCGGGGCACTTCCGCCGCAACTGCCCCTTGGCCTGGGGATCTGCGTCCTCTGCAGCTTCCACGCCCACGCCACAAACGTCAGGACGGGGGAAAGCTCCAATGGGGTCGACTTCTAGACCCCCTGTACCACGACGAGAGGAGGATAGGCAACCACAACCTGGCGGGCGGGTTTTCTCGATGACCCGCCAAGAGACGGATCCGCCGGGGGGCGCTCTCGCAGGTATTACTTCTATTTCAAGTACCCGCGCTAGAACTCTATTTGATACCGGAGCAACACACTCTTTCATTTCTAGTGATTTCGTTTTTGTGCATGGTCTTGGGGTGGTGCCCCTCCAAAATCGTTTGACGGTCCAAACGGCGGGGGGGGGTGTTGGAGGCGGTCAGCTACGTGGCCGCCTGCCCGATCAATCTAGGGCGACTGGCTTGTCCGGGGGATTTGGTGGTAATCCCCCTGAAGGAGTATGACGTAGTGCTGGGCATGGATTGGCTCTCATTGTACCAAGTGCTCATCGATTGTGAGAAGCGGATGGTACAATTGCAAGAGCCGAGCTTTCCTGAGAATATGTACCTGGCGTGTAAGAGCATTTCCTTCCCAGCGATCATCTCATCGGCGAGGGCTAGAAGATTGGTGGAAGGCGGGTGCGTGGCCTACCTGGCCTCGGTGGACCTGGTGACACGACCCGAGGCGACACCGTCAGACATTGCGGTGGTGAGGGACTTCCCCGATGTCTTCCCGACGGAACTGCCCGGGGTACCCCCTGAACGAGAGGTGGTTTTTCCTATCGAACTCGTACCGGGTACCCAACCAATCACAAAGGCGCCCTACCGAATGGCCTTCGCAGAGTTAAAGGAGGAGATTCTGACAGAGGCACACCGCGCCCCTTATGCGGCGCATCCGGGGGGGCACGAAGATGTACAGGGACCTCAAGCAGACCTTCTGGTGGCCCGAGTTGAAGGGGGATGTGACACGACACGTAGCTCACTGCCTGGTATGCCAGCAGATAAAGGCAGAGCATCAGCGGCCTGCGGGGAAATTACAGCCCTTACCGGTGCCGATGTGGAAGTGGGACCAGATCACTATGGACTTCGTCACCGGGTTCCCACGTACACAGCAGGGGCACGACTCGATCTGGGTCATTGTGGACCGGCTAACCAAGACAGCTCATTTCCTACCCATCCACACAACCTGGACCAGAGAGCAGTTGGCTCAAGTCTACCTCAGCGAGATCGTGAGACTGCACGGAGTGCCGGCATCGATCACCTCGGATAGAGACACCCGCTTCGTCTCGAAGTTTTGGCAAAGTCTACAGCAAGCCCTGGGGACCAAGCTACACTTCAGCACAGCTTTCCACCCTCAGACGGACGGACAGTCGGAGCGAGTGATTCAGACCCTCGAGGACCTGCTGCGCGCCTGTGTACTTGACTGGGGAGTCGGTTGGGCGCGCTACCTACCCCTCGTGGAATTCGCCTACAACAATAGCTACCAGGCCAGCATCCAGATGGCACCCTACGAGGCTTTGTATGGGAGACGCTGCCGATCCCCGATCTGTTGGGACGACTTAGGGGAACGGAAATTCCTGGGACCCGACTTGGTGGAAGAGACTGAGGAGAAGGTGCGCCTCATCTGGCGGCGGTTGCTGACCGCCCAAAGCCGACAGAAGAGCTACGCAGACCGACGGCGCCGCGATTTGGAATTTCAAGTGGGGGAACACGTGTTCTTGCGGGTCTCGCCATCCAAAGGGATCAAGCGTTTCGGGCTGAAGGGCAAGTTGAGCCCACGGTTTGTGGGGCCTTTTGAGATCTTGGAGCGCATAGGCCCAGTGGCGTACCGCCTTGCCCTACCCCCTAACCTCGACCGGGTCCACAACGTCTTCCACGTGTCCATGCTCCGGAAATACCTATCCGACCCGTCACACGTGTTGGACGTCTCCACATTCGAGCTCAAGGAGGATCTAAGCTTCGAGGAAACCCCCGTGCGTATCCTAGCAAGGGAAAGCAAAGCACTGCGGAACCGAGTCATCCCCTACGTGAAGGTGCTCTGGAGCAACCAGGAAGAACGAGAAGCAACATGGGAGCTGGAATCTAAGATGAGGGAGTGCTACCCCGACCTCTTCACCACCACCCGGGTTTGAGTTTCGAGGACGAAACTCGTTTTTTAGAGGTGAGTGGTGTAATAACCGCGGCTTTATTTGCCTTTCTAGACCTTCTTTTAAAATTCTTGCTAATCCACTTTTCGACTAAGGGGTCCGGGGGTGGATTATTTTTCTTCATCTCTGGGCAGACTGTCGGGGCTCGCGGGTATTTTTAGACAACAAAGCTCGCGAAACGGAGAACGGCGGCGCAATCGGTTCTGGATTCTGACCCCGAAATCTCCCAGAATAAATTCCGGAAGTTGGCAGCAGTTCAGGGGACTTACACGTTCTTCGAGGCAGACCGGACCCAGGTTCGCACCCAAACTCAATTCGCCGAGTTTAAATTGCATTTTGGGACTTAGGGTTAAGTTCCCGTGTACGGAGGCGACTTTTCCTTTTAATACTTATGTGTTAGGTTCAGATTTATTTTTTCCCCCTACCGTTCCTCTCACCTCCTTTACAACCCGACCTAAGCCGGACAAGGAACCGCCCCTCCCAAACCCTCCTCTTCCCATCCGATCGGCGCGAGGAACCGCGGCGGAACGATCGAGGAACGGGAAGAACACCGCACACCTCCGGAACCGGGCACGCAAGAACGGGACGATACTCTACTCTTCCTCCCTCTTCATCGGCGAATCGGAGGCGCAAAGTTCGGTGAGTTTTTAATTTGTACCTAGGGCTTCTTTCGGATCATCGCACGGGGAGGGGGAAGACGGTGCACCCCGGCCGGCCGCACCACCGCCGTCGCGAGGCGCCCATGCGCGCAGGGCTAGGGCACCCGGGCGTGCGGGTCGGGCACCCGCGCGGGCCTGGGCGCCGCGCGGGGTCGCCCGTGCGTGCGGTTCTGGCACCCGCGCGAGCCTGGGCGCCACGCGGGGTCGCCCGTGCGTGCGGGTCTGGCACCCGCGCGGGCCTGGGCGCCGCGCGGGGTCGCCCGTGCGTGCGGGTTGGGCACCCGCGCAGAGCCTGGGCGCCGCGCGGGGCCGCCCGTGCGTTCGGGCTGGGCGCCCGCGCGGAGCCTGGGCGCCGCGCGGGGCCGCCCGTGCGTGCGGGCTGGGCACCCGCGCAGAGCCTGGGCGCCGCGCGGGGCCGCCCGTGCGTTCGGGCTGGGCGCCCGCGCGGAGCCTGGGCGCCGCGCGGGGCCGCCCGTGCGTGCGGGCTGGGCGCCCGCGCGGGACCTGGGCGCCGCGCGGGGCCAGGCACCGAGCAGGGCCGCCGTGGTCAGGGAGCCGTGCGGGCCTCACACCGTACGGGGCCTGATACGCGTGCGGCCAGCGCGGCAGCACGGTCACCGCCGCCCCGGGTTCCGACTCGGCCGCCGCCGCCGTCGAACCCGAGAGCCCCGTTCCACGACGGGATCCAGATATCTGTTTTTGTTCCTTGTGTTATGCTGGGTAGACGCTGACTTCTTCCCGGTGAACTTTGTAGTTTCGGGGAGTGCACCGGGACACGGGGACGTAGCGCTTTGATCATTGCTCGTAGAGGTGGGTTTTTATTTTTAAGTCTTAACTTCTAATTCTATCATGTTGGACGGGGTCAACCTTATGTGTACTTGGGTTAAACATGGTAGGGAGGCATCAATTATTCGTTATGGCTTTACGGTTCTTATGATTAGATATATATATTGTTTCATGTGGCTCTCATGCATGGATAGGTGTATGTAGTGGATATGTATATGTTATTTCATACGGTTCTCATACATTGATATATATATATGGTTCACGGTTACTATGCTCGGCTGCAACACGCGCACCCGCGGTTTGGCCACCGCAAAGGGTGTGCTTTTCCGGAAAAGTGGTCCATGACCCGTGTATACCCACAGGACGGCGTGGGGCCTCTTTAGTTGTGGGGCATGTATGCGCCAAGGTGTGAGCGGTGCGACCCGTCGGTTTAGTTGTCCGACGTGGGAGCGGTGCGACCCATTCGGTTTAGTTGTCCGACTTGGGCGCGGTGCGATTGCGTCGGTTTAGTTGTCCGACGGGATCGGGTATTGCAGGTTTACAGGTGTTTGATTCTACTTTTCCCTTGCGGGGGGAGGGGTGCTTGCTCCGGATAGACTACGGTTGGATGTTTCTTTACCTGCTTTATTATTATCATTTTTGTTTAGTCGCTGACTTCCCACTTTGCGACAGGGTCCTACAGGGGGGAGAGGTAGGCGACGGTGAGGCCACGGCTAGAGGTGTTGGGTCTCAGGAGACCGGAACAGTGTTTTACTCCTTACTTTCGCATTCCATTTAATATTTGTAGACTGTGGATGGTTCTCGATACCCTCGTGGGGTCGATGTGGACGTTGGTACGGTGACATTTGGATTGTCTATTTTTCTTATATTTCTGTGGGCCGCTTTGGAAAATAAAATAGCAAATAAAGAACGGATTGCGAAAACTATGATTTCAAAACCCAAGTGTCGTGTGGGCACTGTTTTCAAAAACCCTGAGTTTATGTTGCTTTCAAAAAAAAACGGTTTTCAAAATATGGGTGCCGGGTGGGCGCCGTTCCAACAACCGTGGGTTTTATCCTTTCAAACTAATCGGCCGTGAGTTAATTCAGTATATTGTGAATGGTTATACGTTTGGGATTGTTGTGATTGAATGTCTACTCGTTACTGGACATTGTACAAACCGCGACGCCGTGCATATACAGGGGAGACTCTGTCCGTTTGTAGAGTGATCCTGCATATGCGGCGGATCTGGGTACGCGCCGGGGAAGAAGGTTTTCAAAAAAAAATACATACCCTTTTGTAATCCGTTTCCGCTAAAATAAACCCCCGGGGCGTGACAGTCATCGACATAGATTTGTGCAACAATGAAGTTATTTTGATAATGCTTCACAAAGAGAGTCCTGTCAGCTCCCCCTCGAGTATAGCCCTTATCCAATAGGGGCTTTGTTAGCCTTTCGTACCATGCTCGCGGTGCTTGTTTTAAACCGTAAAGAGCCTTTTTCAAACGAAAAACATGGTTAGGTAGTTTACAGTCTACAAAACCTTTCGGTTGAGCCACATAAACTTCCTCATTTAAAAACCCATTTAAAAACACGCTCTTAACGTCCATTTGAAATAATTTTATTTTAAAATGACAAGCTATCGCGAATAAGATACGAATGGACTCGAGTCTAGCTACAGGGGCGAAAGTTTCATCAAAGTCTATACCTTCTACTTGAGAGTAGCCTTGAGCAACTAAACGTGCTTTGTTCCTGATGATGGTACCATCTTCATTTTTCTTATTCTTGAAAATCCATTTGGTACCTATCATATTGTGTTGCTTTGGAGGCTTTGTTAATTCCCAGACTTTGTTTCGCTCAAACTGATGGAGCTCTTCCTGCATAGCTTTAATCCAGTAGTCATCCTTAAGAGCTTCATCGATGTTCTTTGGTTCGATCAAGGAAACGTAGCAAGCGAATCCACAAACCAACTGTCTCCGAGTTTTGACTCCTTCTTGTGGATCTCCAATGATGTTTGATTCAGGATGATCCTTGGAGATTCGTAACGTTTGTCGTAACGGAGTACTCGGAGGTACATGAGATGATTCCTGCATATCAGATAAACTTGAAGAACCATTAGATGCATCATTAATATTGGAAATATTATCATGAGAAGATGCACTTACAGGAGTATCATCATCAAGAGAGATATCGAGGGTAGATTTTTCAGATGCAAAGTGAAAAGCTTCATCTACTTTAACATTTATAGATTCTACAATCGTTTTAGATTCCATGTTAAATACCCGATATGCTCTGCTATTTGTAGAATAACCCAAAAAGATCCCTTCGTCACTTCGAGAATCGAACTTACCAAGATTTTCGCGATCACGCAAAATAAAACATCGACTCCCAAAGATACGAAAGTATTTGATATCCGGTTTTTTACTAAACCACAGCTCATATGGTTGTGTTTAAAGTTCCTGGGCGCAAATACACTCGATTAATGACATAGACAGCGGTGTTCACAGCTTCAGCCCAAAAATATAGCGGTAAATTCCGGCTATGAAGCATCACACGCGCTATCTCTTGAACAACCATGTTTTTGCGCTCAACAACACCATTCTGCTAAGGTGTATAGGGTGCCGAGAATTCATGTTTTATGCCGTTGGAAGTGCAAAAATCAATGAATTTAGAATTAATGAATTCTCCACCTCTATCACTTCTAACGCGAATGATCTTTTCATTCTTTTCAATCATAATACGATGGCAAATCTCATGAAAAGAATCAACCGTATCAGCTTTCTCTTTTAAAAATGCTACCCATGAAAACCTAGAGAAATCATCAACCAATAAGAAAATATACCATTTACCTCCCAAAGATGGTTGACGGGTCGGTCCAAAGAAAGAAAAATAGTCTACATAAACTACACAACATTTAATCGTAGGAAGATTAAAGACAAGGAAAGATTTCACCTTTGCATACCCAAACCTTTTGAGTTTTAGAGTATGTTGGCAATGGTTGAGAAATTTTTCTTGATGAAGACGTCTTGTGTGATTGATCTTTTTCTTTTGTCATCGTCTTGTTTGAAGTACTACCAATGTTCTTTTCTTTTGAAAAGTCCTTCTTTGATTTTCGGGGAGTGAACTCGTTGGTAGCAGTTGCAAGATGTGATTGATTTGATCTTTGAGCTCCAATCTTGCAATTTCTTTCAATGTGCCCTGCAACATTACAACGAAAACATACCTTAGTGCTTGACGATTCCGAAGAGGGTGAAGTAGGCTTGTTGTCGTTGCTTGTCGTGAATTCCGGTGTCGGAGGAGGAGATACCGACTGAGGCACAAAAACTGTCCAACCGAACTAAAGTTGTCTTCAGTTCGATTGTATCCGAGGCCGAACTTGTTTGTTTGACCAAGACCAAGAAGCTTATCCAACTTACTCCTTCCTGATGAAAATCGCTGTAAGTTATCCTTGAGTTGGAGAATGGTCTCTGTCATTTCCAATTTTTCCTGTCGAGCCTCGCCGTTGAGCTTCAAGAAGTAATTCGCTTTGTTCACCATATCTATATAATTCTTCTCGAGTTGCTCATTGGACTCTTGAAGGGAAACATTTGCTTTTATCAGATTATCCCTTTCCACTTCAAGATCGGTCGAGAGAGAAGTTACCCTTTTTACTTCTTCTTCGAGATCCTGTAATCTCCCTCTCAACCCCTTGTTTTGTTTAGCCAGTTTCTTTGAATCCCTCAAAAGTCTGTGGTAGGCTAAAACAAAATCTTCACCTTCAGAGTTACTTGATTCATCATCCGTTTCAGTTTTTTCAACCCGGGAGGAGTTGGACAATGAATCTGAAGTACTTGCCATTAAGCACATGAAGGGTGAAGATGTGGACGCGTGGAATGCCGTTGCGCTTTCTTCTTCATCACTTGAGGATGACTCATTTGACGTTGAGTTGTCATCCCATGTGACGACTTGCATCGCTTTCTTCTTCGACGGATTCTTAGTTGGACACTCCGTTGAGATATGGCCGTATCCTCGGCACTTGAAGCATTGGACTTGTCCCTCTGAACTTTTCTTATCCTTTGAAAAGTTCTCTTGCTTTCTTGACTTGTAACTTGAAGTACCCTTGCCTTTCTTCGACTTTCCGAAGGATGGAGTTTTACTTGAATTACCCCTTCGAAAGTTGCGGCGAAACTTCCTTGTCAAGAGAGCGAGCTGCTTCTCAAATTCCTCCATAGATAGGTTCTCGTCATCGTCTGAGGAGGATGAATCCGTGTCTTCTTCCTTTGTTGTTTTCAAAGCATAACCTGAAGACTTAGAAGAGGATGCCTTTCCCGAAGAATAGTTAGTAGTAAATGTCATTTCAGAAGTTTGTAATGAACCAACTAGTTCTTCTACACGCATTTCGTCCGGGTGTTTAATAGTTTCAATGGCTGTAACCTTTGGGCGAAATCGTTCAGGAAGAGTTCTTAAGATCTTTCTTACAACCTTAAATTCTGGAATCTTCTCTCCCAGGTTAGCACATGAGTTTACGATGTCTTGCAATCGTGTATAGTAGTCCGTGAAAGATTCATTTTCTGCCATGAAAATAGAGTCAAATCTGCTCGTAAGCATTTGCAGCTTTTGAATCTTCACGAGGTTAGTTCCCTCATGTGTAACCTGAAGAACATCCCAGATTTCTTTCGCAGTCTCACATGCCGAGACGCGAGAGAATTCAGTTTGAGATAAGGCATTAAAAATAGCATTAATTCCCTTGCCGTTGTAAGAAGATGAATCTAACTCTTCCTTGGTCCACTTCGACCTAGGTTTGATGGTGCGAACATCAGCAATAATTTCAGTTGGATTAGACCAACCTAATTCAATTGATTGCCACACCCGTTCGTCGATGGAAATTAAAAAGGCTTTCATCCGTACTCTCCAGTACACATAATTTGTTCCATCAAAGAATGGGGGTCTGTTGATGTTTCCACCTTCAACCATTGTCTACAACCCTATTCCCTCTCCGATACCACTTGTTGGGTTATATGTAATAATGGATCTAAATAGGGGAAAAAACACCTAGAGGGGGGTGAATAGGTGTAAACAATAAACACTCAAAAAATCATTGCGCAATAAAAATCCAATGCGGAAATATAAATGAACACGCAAGATTTTTACGTGGAAAACTCCAAACCGGAGTAAAAAACCACGGGACCGATAACACAGTGAAATCCACTAGAATTAAACACGTACAAGGTGATATATCGTACTCACAGACGACTCAACCTTTTCCATACGCTCCTAGTTGATCTTCTCCGCTCGCTCCACAACGCGTCTCGAATCCACGATCTGCGTCCAACGCCGAATCCACGGCGTCCAACGTCGAGTCCACGACGTCTGACCGAATCCACGGTCTTCACCCAGTAGCACGCTTCGAATCCACGAACGTACCTCGCTCCGAATCCACGAGAGCGGTTGCACCTTGAATCCACAAGGCCACGCGAGTCCACGCGCCGATTTTGGGGTAAATCGTTGTTTTTGGGTGGTGATGATCCGCCGAATACTCAGATCAAAGATAGATAGGAGATACCATCTAAGTATTCATTAATTTGATTCAACTCAAGATGTGAGTATTAAAACCTAGAATCAAACTAATCAATATAGATGAAGAAACATAGAGTAATATCTAATGATTTCCTTTCTTCTCTATATGTGGATCTAGGGCCGTATAAGATGATATTTGATTATGACGGCTCTATGTGGATTATCTGGATTAACCCTAGAAAAAGAATCATAGGGTCTATTTATAGGTTAGAAACCCTAGGAAGAATATAAGGATCAAAAACTGTCGTTTCTGGAAATTTTTACGACGGCGATCCGGATCGGATTAGCTGTGATCCGGATCGTCGTAACGAGTCAGGCAATTCCAGAAAAACGAAGGTTCGGGATCCGGATCGAAGTGCTTGATCCGGATCGTTCATACAGTTCACCAAACATCAACGTTCGGGATCCGGATTGCGAAGCCTGATCCAGATCGTTCAAGGAAAATGGTAAACTCAATGTTCGGGATCCGGATCAAGGGAAGCTACGATCCGGATTGAACTGGTGTATGACCGAACCACCTTCGGGATCCGGATTGAACAATCTGATCCAGATCCTGAACATGTCTCATGTTCAGTTCTTGATTTTTAAGCAATAAAAAATTCTTCCAAGTGTTTCTACACTACAAGAAGTATTCGGATCACCAAAAATATTTAGTTAAACTTACCTGATCCTTTTGAATTCTTCTTTCTTGAGATTGAGGTATATGATCCAAACTTCATTCATCTTCAATCTTCAAGACTTAACACTTTCACGAAATGCGCCAAAACAAAATCCGTAACAATCTCCCCCTTTGGCGGTTTCGTGACAAAACATAGATCCACTCCAGAAAATTCAAAAAGATATTTTTGTTGCTATCACCATACAACAAAAATTTACAATGGAGATCCAAAATAAAATATATGAGTTAAACTCCTAAAACAGACTCTAGACTTAGACATCTGTACTCTCTGCAAAAAGAAATCATTCTTGACAAAAGAAATCGTTAGATACCTCAAGAATTTTATATCATTCAAAAACCACATACAGAGATGAAGTTTATACTCATTTACACTTACCATGACATTTATACATTCAGATATGTAAACTGATCATAGTTAAAACACCAACATATCTTCTATGCAATCAAAATCCAAATGTCATGTTAGTGAACATCAACTTGTTAGTTATATTACATGCCCAAATAGTTAGTCGAATAGTTAGTCGAGGCATGCATTCAAACACAAATGAAAACCGAAAGTTGAAGTTCTACTTACCTTTCAAGTTGAGATTATACTTACCTCTATAGTTTCAAGTTTTCTCAGTAACCATTGTATCATAGTATCATTGTTTATACTTCTCTCTCCCCCTTTTTGTCACAAAAATTAGCCAAAGATTACCAAAATGGAGAGAACAGTCCAAGTACCACAAGTTTGAGAACTAAAAACTAAAAACTGAAATCTTAAAACCTGCACAAAGAAAAAGGTTAAAGAAAATAAAGTTCCTGCACAAGAGAAGGATTAAGCAAACAATTCAAGCATCTGAATCTGAGTCATCCGAGGCGGAGTCCTCAGAGCTCGTGCAACCCAGCTTTTTCAAAATTCCTTTAAGCAATCCCGAAATCGTAGAACACTCTTGTTTCATCTGATGTATGTCCTTGGACATCTTTCTGAGTCCTAGAGCCATTTTGTCTTGTTCTTGTTTGATGGAAGACTCCAGGTTTCCCTTTTGGTCAATTCTTCTGGAAGTTGAAGAACGTTGTGTGACGATTGACGGAGCAGTCTGTCCTTCATTCCGAGGAGATCGTCTTGGCAAAGAAGGTGAATTGTCAAGAGGTTCATTGCTTGGCACATTCTTTTTCCTTGCTTGCTGCTTAAGTATTGAGGAAGACTTTAGTAGCTTCTTGTTCTTTAGGTAAACCTTATTTTCTTCATCAATACCTTGTTGTACTTCATCAAGAAATGTGTCCCAATCTTCTTCGTCTTCAGATTCAGTGTCAATTTGAGAGATATTCTTTGGATTCTCTTGACATGGTTCATTTATTTCAATACCTCGAACTCGTCCAGGTCGTCGAGCGAGTCTTTTTCTTTTTAGTATGGATGAAGAGGTCATTGGTGCTTTTCCTTTTTCCGTAGCAGTGGGCGGAGCCTTTTCCTTTGATGTCTCTGCACGGGCTTTCCCTTTCGATGCAACAGAGGTTTTCTGTGGCGATTTTCCAGGATGTGTTTCATCATCTGACAACTCATCCCAATTGACTTCATCCTTTTTAGCCCTCTTGGGCTTGACAGTGTCTCTCGTATTTACCATAGCAGCCAGAAGGAGAATGATCCACGTGATCACCATTGCTATTGGTTTCTTGTGAGAAGAAAATCCTGTGAGCAACAACTCAAGAACACGAAAATTTTGTAAGTTTGAACATTTTGAAAAATTGTACCCAAACAAACATTATCGTGTAGAGAGACTAGGAATCAAATTAGTTTTGCAAAAGGAAATTTAAAAATAGATCAATTGCATGATTTTGGAAAATTCCCATTATATGCCCTAAAACCAAAATTTTTGAAATCGAAGACCAAAAATCCGTTTATCTTGAGAATACCTAGCATATAATCAAAACTAATCTACCCAGAGTTCTTATTTCAAAAGAAATTTGATCAAAAACCATCCACAAACGAAATTGATACAAGAAATTCATCACGTTTTGAGGAGGAATAAGAAAAACGGTGAAAAACCGAGATTTTGATCAATAAAACTTACTTGGAATCGAATAACTCGAGTTTGAAAGCTTCCAAGATGGATGAAATCTAGAGAGAAGCTCTGGAAACTTTGGAACAAAAGATTGGAGTAAAAGAAATCAAAACCCTTTTGTTCTTTATAAAACCCTAGCCGCGATCCGGATCAGTTCGTGATTACGATCCGGATCGGCTACCCGCAGTGAAAAACTGCGTTCGGGATCCGAATCGGCAGGTCCAATCCGGATCGTCTGCCCGCAGAAGAATATCTGCGTTCGGGATCCGGATCGGCAGGTCCAATCCGGATCGGCTCCAACTTTTTCTTTAAAAAATTTCAGAGAAATTCTAGAAAAACCAGAAAAAGATTGTAAGTGCTTTTGTGTATCAACTTTAAATGAAAATCATCGTTTCATACAACAAGAAATAGATTATACCAAATCTATCAATAACATCCAACAAATGAAACGAAAATTTATAAAAATTAAATCCCTTAAAGTTGAACAACTTCAATTACATCTAACTTGATCTTATGAGTAATGCCTTTATCAAATCATCAATTCGGTAAAGAAAATGAAATACAAAGATCAATAGATGTCTAACATCCCAGATAAATTAGATAATGTATCTAGTCAATTTATTGAAGAGAGTGGCTCTTTGAGCATCTTTCATTAAAAATCCCACCTTATACCAACCTTGAAATTTTGACAGAGTCAAGTATTTCAACATGCATTTTATTTAATCAAACTTGAAAAACCTTGCTTGGTATACATGTGGTAGCTGCACACAATACTCGGACGACCGAGGTGGTAGCTCTTTCCTCCATGTGGTGGTAGTTTTTACACTCCTCATTGGGATGTAACTCTTTCCACATCTTTTGAGCATAATACTTTTTCTTTGACTCCCCCACAATTGGCTATCAATTATTTAAGATATAAAGTATTCAGCCAAATATTGATCTCGATTTCATACTCGACTAAACAGTCAAATAAGATAAAAACTATACCAAGAGATCATCGAGAGAGAAATTGACTTTGATCAAAACAAAGATGAGCTAATTGACATAAATGATCATTGCATCAAATGAAATATTATGACATCTAAAGCATAATAGATTTCTAAATATATAAAAGGATGCAGTTAAAGTCAATCAAACTAATGCTCAATTAATATTCTATGTCTAAGCATAGATAATGAACAAAAACACAAAAACAAAACCTAACCTAAGCAAAAGTTTCAAAAAGAAGTTTATTTCAAGGAAAGCATTCCAATTGCTTTACGCAAATGAATAAAACGTTTTTGATCCAAAGGTTTTGTTAAAATATCAGCTAATTGATCTTCAGTTGAAATATATGACAGTTGAAGAGTATTTGATTCAACTAGCTCTCTAAGAAGATGATATCTAAGTTCAATGTGTTTTGTTCTAGAGTGCAACACAGGGTTTTTGGAAATGATTATAGCACTAGTGTTGTCACAAAGAATTGTTACCGAAGTTGCTGAAATCCGGAAGTCGCTCAACACACTTTTCATCCAAATGAGTTGGGTTGAACAACTACCCGCTGAGATATATTCCCCTTCGGCAGTCGAGAGTGCAATGCAGTTTTGCTTTTTACTGTGCCATGCAACAAGGCAATGGCCTAAATAAAAACATGCACCACTCGTACTTTTCCGATCATCCACAGATCCTGCCCAATCGGCATCTGAGTATCCAATAATATCTAAACTTGTTCCCATAGGATACCAAATTTCGAGATTATGGTTCCTTTAATGCATCGGATGATCCGTTTCACCGCTTTCAGGTGAACCTCCTTTGGTGCAGATTGATATCTTGCGCAGATCCCAACACCAAAAGATATATCCGGGCGACTAGCCGTGAGGTAAAGTAGACTCCCAATCATACTTCGATAAAGTTTCTCGTCTACATTCTCACTAAAAGATTCACTTCCTAATCCTTTATTGCTAGTTCCCATTGGAGTCGGAAAATCTTTACAATTTTCTAGATCAAACTTTTTGACCAACTCCAAAGCATACTTGGATTGACACAAATGGATGCCTTCGTCACTCTGTTTCACTTGCAATCCAGGAAATAAGTCAATTCGCCCATCATTGACATCTCAAATTCGCTTTCCATGGTTCATCAGCGAATTTAGAAGCATCATTATCCTCTGTTGCTCCAAAAACAATGTCATCGACATAGATTTGTGCAACAATGAAGTTATTTTGATAATGCTTCACAAAGAGAGTCCTGTCAGCTCCCCCTCGAGTATAGCCCTTATCCAATAGGGGCTTTGTTAGCCTTTCGTACCATGCTCGCGGTGCTTGTTTTAAACCGTAAAGAGCCTTTTTCAAACGAAAAACATGGTTAGGTAGTTTACAGTCTACAAAACCTTTCGGTTGAGCCACATAAACTTCCTCATTTAAAAACCCATTTAAAAACACGCTCTTAACGTCCATTTGAAATAATTTTATTTTAAAATGACAAGCTATCGCGAATAAGATACGAATGGACTCGAGTCTAGCTACAGGGGCGAAAGTTTCATCAAAGTCTATACCTTCTACTTGAGAGTAGCCTTGAGCAACTAAACGTGCTTTGTTCCTGATGATGGTACCATCTTCATTTTTCTTATTCTTGAAAATCCATTTGGTACCTATCATATTGTGTTGCTTTGGAGGCTTTGTTAATTCCCAGACTTTGTTTCGCTCAAACTGATGGAGCTCTTCCTGCATAGCTTTAATCCAGTAGTCATCCTTAAGAGCTTCATCGATGTTCTTTGGTTCGATCAAGGAAACGTAGCAAGCGAATCCACAAACCAACTGTCTCCGAGTTTTGACTCCTTCTTGTGGATCTCCAATGATGTTTGATTCAGGATGATCCTTGGAGATTCGTAACGTTTGTCGTAACGGAGTACTCGGAGGTACATGAGATGATTCCTGCATATCAGATAAACTTGAAGAACCATTAGATGCATCATTAATATTGGAAATATTATCATGAGAAGATGCACTTACAGGAGTATCATCATCAAGAGAGATATCGAGGGTAGATTTTTCAGATGCAAAGTGAAAAGCTTCATCTACTTTAACATTTATAGATTCTACAATCGTTTTAGATTCCATGTTAAATACCCGATATGCTCTGCTATTTGTAGAATAACCCAAAAAGATCCCTTCGTCACTTCGAGAATCGACTTACCAAGATTTTCGCGATCACGCAAAATAAAACATCGACTCCCAAAGATACGAAAGTATTGATATCCGGTTTTTTACTAACCACAGCTCATATGGTTGTGTTTAAAGTTCCTCGGCGCAAATACACTCGATTAATGACATAGACAGCGGTGTTCACAGCTTCAGCCCAAAAATATAGCGGTAAATTCCGCTATGAAGCATCACACGCGCTATCTCTTGAACAACCATGTTTTTGCGCTCAACAACACCATTCTGCTAAGGTGTATAGGGTGTCGAGAATTCATGTTTATTGCCGTTGGAAGTGCAAAAATCAATGAATTTGGAATTAATGAATTCTCCACCTCTATCACTTCTAACGCGAATGATCTTTTCATTCTTTTCAATCATAATACGATGGCAAATCTCATGAAAAGAATCAAACGTATCAGCTTTCTCTTTTAAAAAATGCTACCCATGAAAACCTAGAGAAATCATCAACCAATAAGAAAATATACCATTTACCTCCCAAAGATGGTTTGACGGGTCGGTCCAAAGAAAGAAAAATAGTCTACATAAACTACACAACATTTAATCGTAGGAAGATTAAAGACAAGGAAAGATTTCACCTTTGCATACCCAACCTTTTGAGTTTTAGAGTATGTTGGCAATGGTGAGAAATTTTTCTTGATGAAGACGTCTTGTGTGATTGATCTTTTTCTTTTGTCATCGTCTTGTTTGAAGTACTACCAATGTTCTTTTCTTTTGAAAAAGTCCTTCTTTGATTTTCGCGGGAGTGAACGTCGTTGGTAGCAGTTGCAAGATGTGATTGATTTGATCTTTGAGCTCCATCTTGCAATTTCTTTCAATGTGCCCTGCAACATTACAACGAAAACATACCTTAGTGCTTGACGATTCCGAAAGAGGGTGAAGTAGGCTTGTTGTCGTTGCTTGTCGTGAATTCCGGTGTCGGAGGAGGAGATACCGACTGAGGCACAAAAAACTGTCCAACCGAACTAAAGTTGTCTTCAGTTCGATTGTATCCGAGGCCGAACTTGTTTGTTGACCAAGACCAAGAAGCTTAATCCAACTTACTCCTTCCTAGAAAATCGCTGTAAGTCCTCCTGAGTTGGAGAATGGTCTCTGTCATTTCCAGGTTTGTGCGAGCCTGACGTTGAGCTCAAGAAGTAATCCGCTTTGTCACAATATCTATATAATCTTCTCGAGTTGAGTCATCATGGGACTCTTGAAGGGAAACATTTGTTTTATCAGATATCCTTTCCACTTCAAGATCGGTCGAGCGAGAAAGTTACCCTTTTTACTTCTTCTTCGAGATCCTGCAATCTCCCTCTAACCCCTTTTGGTTAGCCAGTTCTTGAATCCCTCAAAAGTCTATGGTAGGCTAGAGCAAAATCTCC
>CM055066.1:28752287-28795300 GCA_029204045.2 Tillandsia leiboldiana | reverse complement strand
AAGAATCAGCAAAACCGCTAAGATCTGCAAAAACAAAGGAGAGAAAAGACCAAAGGGAGGGGGGGGGGATCACCCCCAAGGGGTGAGAACGGCACCAAAAGGGAGTTCTCAGTGGGTCCACCGCCAGCCCGACGATTGCCCACTAAGTCCAATAGAGGAATAAGATAACCATGCAGTAAAAACTGAAAAGAAAGCTGGAGACCACGCGAACCACCGCAGGGCCCGACGATATGCCCACTAAGTACAATAGAGGCATCACGATACCATGCAGTTAAAAAACTGAACAAGAAAGCTGGAGACACTCAACAGCTATCATGCCTCTATCTAAATGCTCAAATGGGGGAAACTCTGATAAGATGCAAACACTTGCACGAGGTGCTCACGAACCAATAGAGTGAACGGCCCATGGGTCCAGTACAGCCTGCGACTATTGTTACGGCATTTTGGTATTGGCATATTTCGTGAGTCAGTCAGTGAGTTGAGTCGGAGTCTTAAAGGGATCAAATTGTCAATCAGCAATCAAAGACTTAGAGAAGATTCAACAAGAGCTCAAGTTGACACTCAGTGTCTTGAGTCTTGAAGATTGAAGTTGAAGAATTGTGGATCAGTTACATCAATCTCAAGAAGAAAGTATTCAAGAGGATCAGGTATGTTTAACTAAATAATTGTGGTGATCCGAATACTTTCTTATAGTGTAGAAACACTTGAAGAACTTTTAATTGCATAATAATCAAAAACTGGTGTTCGGACATGTTCAGGATCCGGATCAGAGCCAACGATCCGGATCCCGAAGGTGTGCTTCATACAAGACTTCGATCCGGATCCATGCAATTTCCGATCCGGATCCCGAATGTTAAGTTTTTGATTGTATGAACGATCCGGATCGGGCAATGCGATCCGGATCCCGAACCCATGGTTTTCTGGAATCGTCAATCTCGTTACGACGATCCGGATCGCAGTAAATCCGATCCGGATCGCCGTCCTGAAAATTTCCAGATAAGGTATGTTTTTGATTCTTATCTCTTTCCAAAGGTTTCTAAACTATAAATAGACATTTAGGGTTTCTCAAAAACGTGGGAGCTACGGCCGATCTTTTATAAAACTCTTGAGAGCAACCCTAGAGGCTAGGTTTTATCATCTTCTTTATAGCCTCTTTTAGGTCAATTCGATGGTTCTTTCAAGAACATATCTTTTGTCGAATTGATCTAATCTTTGCTTAGAGATTTTTTCTACGGTTCCTCAATGAGAATCTAAGCAAAGGATCACCATCGAAGTCAATATTCTTATCGACTGAGTTTGCGTCGTGGATTCGACGTGGCATCGTGGATTCGGTGTGCTAAAGGCGTTTCGTGGATTCGAAACGTGCGTTCGTGGATTCGAACGTGAGCAGTGGACGGGCAAAATCGGTGGAGCGCGAGGTCCAAGAAATTGAAGGAGGGGTTAAATCCGTGGAGACGGTAATCACCTTGTTATTCTTCTTTTCTTAGGGATTGTTATTGCGTGGATATCCAACCGGTCAGCGCAAGGTCCGAAGAAGCTGAAGGAGGGGTTGAGTCCGTGGAGTCGGTAATCACCTTGTTATTCTTCTATTCTTAGTGGATTGTTATTGTGTCACGCCCCGGGGTCGAAACTGCGACCCGGGCTCACTAACAGATCCGCCATCTGTACGGAAACTGCCGTACAGACGAAGCGTCTAACCTGCCGAAAGAAACAACTACAGTAATACAGATATCAGAGCTGAAAGTAAACTACTAAAACTGAAACCAAACACTGTACAACTGAAAATAATACAATATCCATCTCCCAAATACTATCATATACAAAGTCCTCTGATACAGAACTCAAAAGGGAGATATCTCCAATAAGTACATCAGTGTAAGCCCTCGATACAAAAAATATCCTCACTACATCAGTCTCTCAAACTGTAAAATAAAGTACAACTCTATACCTCTCTACAAAGGTCTCTCAACAGAGGAAGAAGAAGTAAACTAATCTACCGAAGCTCTCCTCTGAAGGGGGTACCGCTACACTCCAACGACGGGTAGGGAACTAGCTCGCGACTCCCTCGCCTCGGTCAGAAGGATCAGCAACTGGAGCACAGGAACAGAGAAGAAGTTCCTGGGGAAAAAGACACCACGACGGGTGTGAGAACTACTTCCCACAGTAGTTCTCAGTGGGTACCGTCAACAAGCCCAACGGTCTGCCCACTAAGTCTACTAGAGGCAAAAGATAACAGGCAATGAAATCTGAAAGAAAAGCTGGAAACTACTCTACAGCTACCATGCCTCTATCTAGACACTCAAAAGTGGAACAGATGAAAGTAAAAGAGACCACTCGCACCCAAGGTGCTCAATCGACCCATCGAACTGACTGCCTCATAGGGTCCAGTCAAGCCTGCGCCTGTCGACTAGGAACGCTCCTGCCCACTACCACACATCCACATGAGGACGGGATTTACGTGGGGCGTCCTGTCCTACTAACTCATCCCTCGCGCAAAACTGCCTCAACAGGCCCATCGTTGCCTCACTGCGGAAAACTGCCTCAACAGGCCAACCATCGTATCCACAGCGGCATCTCAGGACGCGACTCCAACTGAGTAGAACGGCGCGCATAGAGTATCAAACATTGGCATATGCAGGCTAGTCAAAATCCACGCTCACTCTCAGAACGGTAGGACTCAAGATCCCCAAATACCTCGCACAACAGTCGGAGCACTCTCGACGACTCAGCTGCTCGGCTAACACGAAACACGAGACACTAGCCTCTCCAACGCTCGCAGCACAAGGCTCACTGGCTGGAGATACTCCACAGCCAGGAACGACCCACAACTCAGGGTAACAAAACAGGTCGGACAACACTCAACGACCTGGGACCACCGTCAACCCCAACGGTTCCCAACAAGACGGACCGGAAGATACTCGACGGCCCGGGACTGCCGTCTGCGCAACGGCTCCCTCCACGACGGCACAACAGGGAAACAAGACCTCCCGGACTACCGTTTACCCAAACGGCTCCCGGCACAGATAAGCAACCCAGTACAACTACCAGACTCCACTCTGCTCCCAGGCAAGAGTGCAAAAGCATCCCACACTAAAAGCAAGTCCCACCTCTCGGCCCACTACCCGGCGAGGAAAACACTATGTCCAGGATGAAGGTACAGTGTGGATGTCTAAGCATAAATAACCCTAGCCCAAGTGAGGGTTTTCTACTAGTCTGGTTACACATACAACATATGACGGGGTGCTAGGTCAAGTTCCAAGATAACTAATTAACAGATAATAAAAGGAATAACAATTCCTACAATCTAGCATACTACACAATGAAATAACTATCATGCATAGTCCTACATCAGTAGAAATACTGTACAGTCCATAAAACTTGGAGATAAGGCCACCCACCTCGATTTGCCACCAATTGCTCGTAGACACTTGCAATTGGCCTCCACGCGATCCGCACGCAAAATGATGTCCGCTGCATGAGTCCGCACGCAAAACGGAGCACGGTGCCGAATCCGCACGCCAAACGATGTCCGCACGCAAACGAGTCCGCTGCCGGAGTCCGCACGCAAAACGGAGCACGTGCCGAATATGCACGTCAAAACGGAGTCCGCACGCAAAACGGTGCACGGTGCCAGGACCCGCACGCAAAACGGAGTCGCACGCAAAACGGTGCACGGGCAAGGACCCGCACGCAAATGGAGTCCGCACGCAAACGGTTCCCGGTGCCAGCTCCGCACGCAAACGGAGTCCGCACGCAAAACGATGCACGGTGCCGATACCCGCACGCAAAACAGTCCCGCACTGCAAACGGTGCACGCGCCAGGATCCGCACGCAAAACGGAGTCGGCACGCAAACGATGCACGGTGCCAGTCCCTCACGCAAAACGGTCCGCACGCAAAACGGTGCACGGTGCCAGGATCCGCACGCAAAACCTAGTCCGCACGCAAAATGGTGCACGTTCCCACACTAAAAGAGCAAGAGGGTCAGTTACAGTCTAAAAGAACCTCCAAACTGTACAAAAATACAGTAAAACAAAGCGCGGGACTTACCCGACCCGCCGCCGTCGCCGCAAACGCCCCATCGAGCCTCGCGCGCTCCACGAGGCCCGCGATGCGAAACACCCATCTCCCACACCTCCTCCCTCATTCTCCTCTCCTCTCTCGGGGTCAGAAGAGGAAAGAAAGGGAGAAAAAACGCTTGCGGGGAGGAAGAAGAAGAAGAAAAGGAAGGAGAGAGGTAAGGTGGTCCACGAGCTCGTCCACGTGGACCGTCCAATGGGGGGCCTCCAACCGCCCGGTCCACACACAGGGGCGCGCACCAGGCGCAGCGGGCGCCCCCGCCCGCCACGTGGCCGAGTCCCCCGCGCGCCACGCGGTGCGTAACAGTCACGCGCCACACGGGCGTGACACCCAACACCGCGCAGGCGCGGGACACCGAGCTCGTGTACCGGACGGGCGTCGCACCCCCGTCAGCGCGGGCGCGAATTGGGGGGCCGCCACGTGGCGGCCCCTGCGCAATTCCCGCCGAAGCGCCTGTGCGCCCCCCTGCCGCGCCGTACGCTCCTCGAGCCGCGCGCCCGCCTCGATCCGCGAGCCGCTCTCCTCGGATTTGCCTCGCCTCGCCCGAGATTCGTGCCGTGATGCCTTGAAAAACGCGCACTTCATCCGGGCTCCAAAACCAACAAGTAAATAGTCCATTCTTAGCGATTTCGCGCGCTGAATCCAAAAACGATGTCCGATTCTCCAAATTCTCTCCCGAAAATTTGCCGAATGCCCACTCGATCCGATTTTCACGCCGGGTCCATTTTTAAAGTCCGATTTGCCAAATTCCAACTCTAAAAATTCCCGAAGGCGACCGGAGAGGTAAACTTTTTTCCGGACTTCACCCGGAGTCTAATTTTGACATCTGAAACGCGCGAAATCACTTCTAAACACCCGACGGGTCCTCCAACTTCCCACGGGGTCTCAATTTAGCCCGAAGTCCACCACTTGTGTCCAAATTGCGCGCAACCACGCAGGCCTCCAGTGATGCAAGCAAATCCCAAATTGCATCACAAATCTATTTCTGGGCCCACAAACACGCGCACCAACACCCCCAACGGCGACCGAAAGCTGCCCCACAAACCAGCAACCCTACGCGGGGGATTACGGGACCTCACATCCTCCCCCACTAAAAGAAAGTTTCGTCCTCGAAACTAGATCAAGCCCATCAGGAGTCAAGAATACCACGGCTAGGTATCTAACAATACGCCTCCAGCTCCCCCACTCGCTCCTCGTGATTACTCCGCAACAACAACAACAAGTACGGTATGACCCGATGTACAATTCTCTCATCTCTCTAGCCAGAAATTGCAACGGGCGTCCCTCGTACTCCATAATCACATATCTCAAAGGGGCAAGTAAATCACGGGCGAGAAAAATCACATCACTACTGAGCTGAGACATGAAAACCAAGGGCTCCACTAAAAGGCTGGGGGAAAACTGAAATAACCACAAGTGTAATACGCACCAAACCACAACATGGTGCCACCCTCAACAAGACGACCCGAAGCATACCCGCAGACTCGTCCAATAAGGAAGGGAAATCCAATAAGTTGGGGTCTTCACTCGGTCACTTCCCGATCCAAAACCACCCTAGTGGACTACTCAACTGCCGGCTACCCTCAAAAGGGATCCTCAAGAGACACAATCTCGTGCCACAGTTGGTCGCTCAACATGCTATCATAACCCCAACGGACCCACGGGTCGAAGTCGATCCCTCAACTCATAAAGAACACCCTGACGGGGACCAAACCGTCGGTGAACGGGACTGAAACTGGCCCACAAGGCGATCATAAAGCTGATGCCCAAACTCGCGGTCAAAGTCTGAAACATCCACAAAACTCTCACCGTTGTGTACCTACAACGTGGCATCACTGCCGTGCACCAACGGCGTGGCATCACTGTCGTGCACCAACGGAGTGGCATCACTGCCGTGCACCAACGGCGTGGCATCACTGCCGTGCACCAACGGCGTGGCATCACCACCGTGCATCAACGGTGTGGCATCACTGCCGTACACCAACGGCGTGGCATCACTGCCGTGCACCAACGGCGTGGCATCACTGCCGTGCACCAACGGCGTGGCATCACCACCGTGCATCAACGGTGTGGCATCACTGCCGTGCACCAACGGCGTGGCATCACCTGCCCGTGCACCAACGGCGTGGTATCACTCAAGCATCAAGGCCTCAGATCCTCACAGTACTATACCCAACACTACCTCGAAATCCCGGAGCTGAGGAAGAGCCAAAAGATCAACAGGCAAAAACCAGGGCCCCAACTGCACTGGGCAGGACCAATAACTCCCATCTATGTGCAACACTTGATCAGGTATCTGAACCTCACGAGCACAAGCTAAGGGTACTATCTCTAGCCATACATCAATGCAAATGCCCTAGCACTCTCACAGCTATGTCAACAAGCAACTCGCGGCTGGAGACGCTCCCGGTAGTCCATCAGGACGAACTCGACGCCATCAAATCTCGGCGTCCTGTCAGATCATCTCATCTCACTAAAATAACCACCTGGTAACTCGGCCGGAGGTGAAAATCGCCTCAACAGGCCAAACCTTCGCCACTCACTAGGCGGCATCGCCACTCATTGGGCGGTATCGCCACTCACTGGGCGGCATCGCCCCTCACTGGGCGGCATCGTCTCTGGTAGCTCGGCCAGTGGAAAGTATCCTCCTGGTAATTCGGCCAGGGAAAAAATGTCCTCCTGGTAACTCGGCCAGGGCATGTGCCCACCTGGTAACTCGGCCAGGGGCAATGCATCCATCTGGTTTGCTCGGCCAGTGGAAAGTATCCTCCTGGTAATTCGGCCAGGGAAAAATGTCCTCCGGGTAACTCGGCCAGGGCATGTGCCCACCTGGTACTCGGCCAGGGGCAATGCATCCATCTGGTTGCTCGGCTAGTGGAAAGTATCCTCCTGGTAATTCGGCCAGGGAAAAATGTCCTCCTGGTAACTCGGCCAGGGCATGTGCCCACCTGGTACTCGGCCAGGGGCAATGCATCCATCTGGTTGCTCGGCCAGTGGAAAGTATCCTCCTGGTAATTCGGCCAGGGAAAAATGTCCTCCTGGTAACTCGGCCAGGGCATGTGCCCACCTGGTAACTCGACCAGGGGCAATGCATCCATCTGGTTGCTCGGCCAGTGGAATGTATCCATCTGGTAACTCAGCCAGTGATAATTATCCATCCGGTAACTCGGCCAGCGATAATTATCCATCTGGTAACTCGGCCAGTGATAATTATCCATCTGGTAACTCGGCCAGCGATAATTATCCATCTGGTAACTCGGCCAGTGATAATTATCCATCTGGTAACTCGGCCAGTGATAATTATCCATCTGGTAACTCGGCCAGTGATAATTATCCATCTGGTAACTCGGCCAGCGATAATTATCCATCTGGTAACTCGGCCAGCGATAATTATCCAACTGGTAACTCGGCCAGCGATAATTATCCAACTGGTAACTCGGCCAGCGATAATTATCCATCTGGTAACTCGGCCAGCGATAATTATCCATCTGGTAACTCGGCCAGCGATAATTATCCATCTGGTAACTCGGCCAGTGATAATTATCCATCTGGTAACTCGGCAAGCGATAATTATCCATCTGGTAACTCGGCCAGCGATAATTATCCATCTGGTAACTCGGCCAGCGATAATTATCCATCTGGTAACTCGGCCAGTGATAATTATCCATCTGGTAACTCGGCCAGCGATAATTATCCATCTGGTAACTCGGCCAGCGATAATTATACATCTGGTAACTCGGCCAGCGATAATTATCCATCTGGTAACTCGGCCAGCGATAATTATCCATCTGGTAACTCGGCCAGCGATAATTATCCATCTGGTAACTCGGCCAGCGATAATTATCCATCTGGTAACTCGGCCAGCGATAATTATCCATCTGGTAACTCGGCCAGCGATAATTATCCATCTGGTAACTCGGCCAGTGATAATTATCCATCTGGTAACTCGGCCAGTGAAAACGCCCTCCTGGTAACTCAGCCAGGAAAAATGCTCTCCTGGTAACTCAGCCAGGGAAAATGCCCTCCTGGTAACTCAGCCAGGGAAAATGCCCTCCTGGTAACTCAGCCAGGGAAAACGCCCTCCTGGTAACTCATCCAGGGAAAACGCCTTCCTGGTAACTCAGCCAGGGAAAACGCCCTACTGGTAACTCAGCCAGGGAAAATGCCCTCCTGGTAACTCAGCCAGGGAAAATGCCCTCCTGGTAACTCAGCCAGGGAAAACGCCCTCCTGGTAACTCAGCCAGGGAAAACGCCCTCCTGGTAACTCAGCCAGGGAAAACGCCCTCCTGGTAACTCAGCCAGGGAGAACGCCCTCCTGGTAACTCAGCCAGGGAAAACACCCTCCTGGTAACTCAGCCAGGGAAAACGCCCTCCTGGTAACTCAGCCAGGGAAAATGCCCTCCTGGTAACTCAGCCAGGGAAAACGCTCTCCTGGTAACTCAGCCAGGGAAAATGCCCTCCTGGTAACTCAGCTAGGGAAAATGCCCTCCTGGTAACTCAGCCAGGAAAAATGCCCTCCTGGTAACTCAGCCAGGGAAAATGCCCTCCTGGTAACTCAGCCAGGGAAAACGCTCTCCTGGTAACTCAGCCAGGGCGGGGTGTGTCCTTTTCACAACACGACGTCTCAGGGGTATCGCAACCCACTGCACAACTACAAACGTCAGGACACAACAACCATAAGACCCAATCCAGTGAGAGTCTAAGACATGTCATCCATTCCATAGCATTATGTTGTCGCAGTCAACATAATCGCTTGGGAAAGTAAACATGCCAAACACTCATCCCGGCTCTTGGGAGAGGTAAAAACTCAATCAGGACTCTCGCTAAAAGTCACGACTCTCACGTAGTCATCCTAATGTCCAACCACAAGCCTAAGGTTTCTAAGTCCACCACGACCTACAACCTAGGCTCTGATACCACTCTAATCTATCACGCCCCGGGGTCGAAACTGCGACCCGGGCTCACTAACAGATCCGCCATCTGTACGGAAACTGCCGTACAGACGAAGCGTCTAACCTGCAGAAAGAAACAACTACAGAAATACAGATATCAGAGCTGAAAGTAAACTTGTAAGAACTGAAAACCAAACACTGTACAACTGAAGATAATACAATGTCCATCTCCCAAATACTATCATATACAAAATCCTCTGATACAGAACTCAAAAGGGAGATATCTCCAATAAGTACATCAGTGTACAAGCCCTCGATACAAGAAAATATCCTCACTACATCAGTCTCTCAAACTGTAAAATAAAGTACAACTCTATACCTCTCTACAAAGGTCTCTCAACAGAGGAAGAAGAAGTAAACTATCAACCGAAGCTCTCCTCTGAAGGGGGGTACCGCTACACTCCAACGACGGGTAGGGAACTAGCTCGCGACTCCCTCGCCTCGGTCCGAAGGATCAGCAACAGGAGCACAGGAACAGAAGAAGAAGTCCCTGGGGAAAAGACACCACGACGGGTGTGAGAACTACTTCCCACAGTAGTTCTCAGTGGGTACCGTCAACAAGCCCAACGGTCTGCCCACTAAGTCTACTAGAGGCAAAAGATAACAGGCAAAGAAATCTGAAAGAAAAGCTGGAAACTACTCTACAGCTACCATGCCTCTATCTAGACACTCAAAAGTGGAACAGATGAAAGTAAAAGAGACCACTCGCACCCAAGATGCTCAATCGACCCAATCGAACTGACTGCCTCATAGGGTCCAGTCAAGCCTGCGCCTGTCGACTAGGAACGCTCCTGCCCACTACCACACATCCACATGAGGACGGGATTTACGTGGGGCGTCCTGTCCTACTAACTCATCCCTCGCGCAAAACTGCCTCAACAGGCCCATCGTTGCCTCAACTGCGGAAAACTGCCTCAACAGGCCGACCATCGTATCCACAGCGGCATCTCAGGACGCGACTCCAACTGAGTAGAACGGCGCGGCATAGAGTATCAAACATTGGCATATGCAGGCTAGTCAAAATCCACGCTAACTCTCAGAACGGTAGGACTCAAGATCCCCAAATACCTCGCACAACAGTCGGAGCACTCTCGACGACTCAGCTGCTCGGCTAACACGAAACACGAGACACTAGCCTCTCCAACAGCTCGCAGCACAAGGCTCACTGGCTGGAGATACTCCACAGCCAGGAACGACCCACAACTCAGGGTAACAAAACAGGTCGGACAACACTCAACGACCTGGGACCACCGTCAACCCCAACGGTTCCCCACAAGACGGACCGGAAGATACTCGACGGCCCGGGACTGCCGTCCGCGCAACGGCTCCCTCCACGACGGCACAACAGGGAAACAAGACCTCCCGGAACTACCATTTACCCAAACGGCTCCCGGCACAGATAAGCAACCCAGTACAACTACCAGACTCCACTCTGCTCCCAGGCAAGAGTGCAAAAGCATCCCACACTAAAAGCAAGTCCCGACCTCTCGGCCCACTACCCGGGCGAGAAAACACTATGTCCAGGGATGAAGGTACAGTGTGGATGTCTAAGCATAAATAACCCTAGCCCAAGTGAGGGTTTTCTACTAGTCTGGTTACACATACAACATATGACGGTTGTGCTAGGTCAAGTTCCAAGATAACTATATTAACAGATAATAAAAGGAATAACAATTCCTACAATCTAGCATACTACACAATGAAATAACTATCATGCATAGTCCTACATCAGTAGAAATACTGTACAGTCCATAAAACTTGGAGATAAGGCCACCCACCTCGATTTGCCACCAATTGCTCGTAGACACTTGCAATTGGCCTCCACGCGATCCGCACGCAAAATGATGTCCGCTGCCGGAGTCCGCACGCAAAACGGAGTACGGTGCCGGAATCCGCACGCCAAACGGAGTCCGCACGCAAAACGATGTCCGCTGCCGGAGTCCGCACGCAAAACGGAGCACGGTGCCAGAATACGCACGTCAAACGGAGTCCGCACGCAAAACGGTGCACGGTGCCAGGACCCGCACGCAAAACGGAGTCCGCACGCAAAACGGTGCACGGTGCCAGGACCCGCACGCAAAACGGAGTCCGCACGCAAAACGGTGCACGGTGCCAGGATCCGCACGCAAAACGGAGTCCGCACGCAAAACGATGCACGGTGCCAGGACCCGCACGCAAAACGGAGTTCGCACGCAAAACGGTGCACGGTGCCAGGATCCGCACGCAAAATGGAGTCCGCACGCAAAATGATGCACGGTGCCAGGACCCGCACGCAAAACGGAGTCCGCACGCAAAACGGTGCACGGTGCCAGGATCCGCACGCAAAACGGAGTCCGCACGCAAAACGGTGCACGGTGCCCAACACAGAAAAGAGCAAGAGGGTCAGTTACAGTCTAAAAGAACGCTCCAAAAACTGTACAAAAATACAGTAAAAGCAAAGCGCGGGACTTACCCGACCGCGCCGCCGTCGCCGCAACGCCCCCATCGGAAGCCTCGCGCGCTCCACGAGGCCCGCGATGCGAAACACCATCTCCCACAACCTCCTCCCTCATTCTCTCTCGCTCTCGGGTGCAGAAGAAGGAAAGAAAGGGAGAAAAAACGCTTGCGGGGGAGGAAGAAGAAGAAGAAAAGGAGGGAGAGAGGGAAGGTGGTCCACGGAGCTCGGTCCACGGTGGACCGTCCAATGGGGGGCCTCCAACCGCCCTGTCCACACACAGGGGCGCGCACCAGGCGCAGCGGGCGCCCCCGCCCGCCACGTGGCCGAGTCACCGCGCGCCACGCGGTGCGTACAGTCACGCGCCACACGGGCGCGTGACACCCAGCACCGCGCAGGCGCGGGACACCGAGCGCGCCGCACGGACGCTCGCACCCCGCGTCCGCGCGGGCGCGAATAGGGGGCCGCCACGTGGCGGCCCCTGCGCAATTCCCGCCGAAGCGCCTGTGCGCCCCCCTGCCGCGCCGTACGCTCCTCGAGCCGCGCGCCCGCCTCGATCCGCGAGCCGCTCTCCTCGGGATTTGCCTCGCCTCGCCTCGAGATTCGTGCCGTGATGCCTCGAAAAACGCGCACTTCATCCGGGCTCCAAAACCAACAAGTAAATAGTCCATTCTTAGCGATTTCGCGCGCTGAATCCAAAAACGATGTCCGATTCTCCAAATTCTCGTCCGAAAATTTGCCGAATGCCCACTCGATCCGATTTTCGCGCCGGGTCCATTTTTAAAGTCCGATTTGCCAAATTCCAACTCTAAAAATTCCCGAAGGCGACCGGAGAGGTAAACTTTTATCCGGACTTCACCCGGAGTCTAATTTTGACATCTGAAACGCGCGAAATCACTTCTAAACACCCGACGGGTCCTCCAACTTCCCACGGGGTCTCAATTTAAGCCCGAAGTCCACCACTTGTGTCCAAATTGCGCGCAACCCACGCAGGCCTCCAGTGATGCAAGCAAATCCCAAATTGCATCACAAATCTATTTCTGGGCCCCCAACACGCGCACCAACACCCCCAACGGCGACCGAAAGCTGCCCAACAACCAGCAACCCTACGCGGGGGATTACGGGACCTCACATATTGCGTGTTGGTCCCATGGTTTTTCTCCTGGATTGGAGTTTCCACGTATATCTCGGTGTGCTGTTTTTATTTTCTGCATTGGTTTTTATTTTGCACTGAGATTGAGTTTTTAAGTATTACACCTATTCACCCCCCCTCTAGTTGTTTGATAGTACCTATTTAGATCCTTGTGGATCCTATAAAAACCTACAATTGGTATCAGAGCGGGTTTTAGGTTTATCTATCATGTTGGGTGAAAGTGGTAATATTTATAGACCTCCTCTTTTTGATGGGACTAATTATGCTTATTGGAAAGTGCGGATGAGAGCTTTTCTCATCGCAATTGATGAGCGGGTATGGCAATCCGTGGAATACAGTTGGGTGCATCCTGTTGAGGAAGTAGGAAATTCTACTACCCCAAAACCTCGCTCTAGATGGTCCAAAGAGGATTTTGAAAGATCTTCTTACAATGGGAAAGGTATGAATGCTTTATTTAATTCTCTTTCCTCGACTGAGTTCACACGAATTTCCGCGTGTGAAACCGCAAAGGAAATTTGGGATATTCTCAAAATTACACATGAGGGTACTAATCTTGTAAAAATTCAAAAGCTCCAGATGCTTACAAGTCAATTTGACTCTATTCATATGGAAGAGCATGAATTGTTTACAGATTATTACACTAGACTTCAAGATGTAATAAATACATGTGCTAATTTAGGAGAAAAGATCCCGGAGTCGAAAATTGTAAGAAAGATACTTCGGACTCTTCCGGAACGGTTTAGGGCAAAGGTAACCGCCATTGAAACCGTTAGTCATCCGGATGAGATGAGTATAGAGGAATTAGTAGGTGCTTTGCAAACTTATGAAATGACTTTTCCTACTAATCAAGTTTCTTCCAAGTCTTCTTCTAAGCTTACAGGTATTGCATTCAAATCAACAAAGGAAGAAGATAGCGAATCAAGTTCCGACGATGAAATCTCTTTTGCCGATTTTGAAGAACAATTGGCGCGGATAGTAAAGAAATTTCGTCGGAAGTTTTGGAAGAATCGAACCGATGGATCTTCATCCACGAAATCTTCTAAAGGATCATCGGGTTCTAAATCCTCTAATCTCAAAAGCTTTGCAAAACCCTCTAAAGAAAAAGAGAAAGATGATTTCGAAGGGGAAATCCAATGCTATCGATGCAAAGGCTACGGCCATTTTTCAACGGATTGTCCTTCTCCGAAATCATATAAAAAGAGGGCTTTGCAAGCAAAAACTTGGGACGATTCTACTTCTAATGAATCGACCTCAAGTAAAGGGGAAAAAGTTGTTGCCTCTCATGCCTCTTATATTCCCTCTTCTAATGGTTGCTTATCATCTTTAATCACTGACTCTATTCCTTTGATTTTGCATGAAACATCAACATCTGGCGGAGAGTCATCAAGTGAGGGGGAGTCGGACGAGGAAGAACTCGTTGAGGCATATCAACAACTTCTTGCGGAATCTAAGAAGATGGCCAAGCATATCAAGAAGTTGAGGAAGCAACGACTTGAGAATCAAGACGAGAATCATGCTTTAAAGATAAAACTTCATGATCTCGAGGAGGAACAAGGACGTTTATTGAATAACAATAAAATCCTCCAAGAAAAGCTAAACCAATCGGAGACAAACGCTAAATCATATACGGACAAGATTGGTTTTCTAGAAAAACAGTTTGAGGAGATTCATGTCACCAACCAAGCATTGACCAAACAAGTTCATCAAATTAAATCCGACATACAAAGGATCTCAACCGATTCCAAGAAACGTGAGTGTATGTCCGGTTTAGGTCAAACAAGCAAGGTTGGTTTGGGATTCAAAAAGGACCAAACTGTGCATGCTTCAAGTTCCACAATGAAATTGAAAGGAAGAACTTGTCACTTATGTGGACTTGAAGGACATTTGGTGAAGAATTGCCCGAAAAAGAGAAAGAAGAGTCCTTCGGCAACTTCATCTACGGAGCGAACTCAACGGAATCAAAAGACACATCAAGTCAAAGGAGTTCACTCAACCCACCAAAGGTCCGAGCCACAACATCAATCATTCAAGTGGATCACTGCGAGCCAAAGACCTAAGGTGGATCAACAGTCAAAGCGGACAACCCCCGGCCACAACGAATCAAGACAACCCAAAATCCAGCGATTTTGGATTCGGAAAGGTGATATCTTTCCTTGTCTTAAGTTCTAAATAGCTTATGACTGTATGTAATGCTTTGATTAGTTTTCCTTTCATATTTTTCTTAATCTTTGCATTACATGTTTTTCAATGCTCTTCGTTTTTATACTTTATTTTTGAACAAAAGGGTTTTGAATGAACAAGTGCATTGAATGAAAAGGGCTTTCACTTTCAATCACTCCAATTTAATTTTATATGGATTATCAACTTTACTCCATAATCATAATCTTGAAGATACTTCATTATAGGAGTTTTTGATATTATAAGCATCAAATTTTAGAAATCATGTGTGATCTTTAGATGCTTAATCTATCTCGGTTGTGTGAGTTCATTGTGATAAACGTGAGACAACCGATAGACTAAAATTTGGGATTTAATTCTTTCACGTAAGAGATTACATTCTTACAAGGGTATTGAAATGATTTGCAAAAGATGTGGAAAGAGTTACATCCGAAAGGAGTGTGAAAACTACCACCACATGCTGGAAAGAGCTGCCACCCCGGTCGTCCGGTTTGTGTGTGAAGCTACCACATGTTATGGATGCTTGATAGTATTTTATGAGAAAATCTTTAGTTGAAGCATTTGGAGATTTATATGCAAAACTCTTATATTTTGAACAATCTCCTGGTTGGTATAAGGTGGGATAGTTGAAAGATGCTCAAAGAGCCACCCTTAGTTATTTTAGTGATTATCTCAATTTGAAAGGGTAGAATTCAAGATTGATGTCGTTTGGAAATCTCCGTATGTCATCTTTGTAAATCCGTTACATCTTGATAGACTTTGGATCTCAAGATTATTTTTGATGACTTGTGTTTGATGAATATAACATGAAAAACGGTTTATAATGTTTTACCTTTATTTTTCATGATTTTGGAGTAAATCTTTTTAATTTTGTGAAATTAATTGGATTGAATGACATCTGTGTGAATTCACTGTTTAAAGCACTTAAATTGATTTCTTGATGGAATACAAATCGGTATTTGAAAAGATTCTAAAATCTGGATTTGTTTCAAGAAATTATTTGATTTTTGCTTTCTGGTATAGGTACGGAATCTGCATTTTTGTTATATACCAGAACTGAGCTTTTATCTCTCTTTCTCTATGAACTAATATTGTTAGTGATTTCCTTTTGTCTAGTATGTTCACTGTTTGACAATTTGTGACAAAAAGGGGGAGAAGAGAAATGACGGAGATGAGATCATCAAGAGAGGACAAACGAATCGAAAATTGAAAAATGGGGGAGAACAGAAAATGATGATCGTACCACAAAGGGGGAGAACATAGATGCTCAAGAACATGGAGAACACTACCTACAACCACCTCCCACTGCCGGGCAGGAATTACGTAGGGTTGTTACAGAATTTGAGTTGGCGTAGTTTCGTGAAAGTCTCAAGTCTTGAAGATTGAAGGTGAAGAAAGTTGGATCATTTAACTCAATCTCAAGAAAGAAGAATTCAAAAGGATCAGGTATGTTTAACTAAAGAATTTGTGTGATCCGAATACTTCTTGTAGTGTAGAAACACTTGGAAGAATCTTTCATTGCATAAAAATCAAAAACTGGACTTGGGACATGTTCAGGATCCGGATCAGGTTGTTCGATCCGGATCCCGAAGGTGGTTCGTTCATACATCGTCGCAATCCGGATCGTAGTCTCTTGATCCGGATCCCGAACGTTGAGTTTACCATCTACCTTGAACGATCCGGATCTTGCTTCGCAATCCGGATCCCGAACGTTGATGTTTGGTGAACTGTATGAACGATCCGGATCGTAGTCACATGATCCGGATCCCGAACCTTCGTTTTTCTGGAATTGGCTGTTTCGTTGTGACGATCCGGATCCTAACTATCACGATCCGGATCGCCGTCCGTAAAAATCCAGAAATGGCAGGTTTTTGATTCTTATCTCCTTCCTAGGGTTTCTAACCTATAAATACACCCTATGACTCCTTTTCTAGGGTGAATCCACATAGCCGTCATTTTCATATATCATCATATACGGCTATAGATCCACATATAGAGAAGAAAGGAAATCATTAGAGAATACTCTATGTTTCTTCATCTATATTGATTAGTTTGATTCTAGGTTTTCATACTCACATCTTGAGTTGAATCAAACTAATGAATACTTAGATGGTATTTCCGATCTATCTTTGATCTAAGTATTCGGCGGATCATCACCACCCAAAAACAACGATTTACCCCAAAAATCGGCGCGTGGATTCGCGTGTCCTTGTGGATTCAAGGTTCAATCGCTCTCGTGGATTCGGAGCGAGGCACGTTCGTGGATTCGAACGGTGCTATTGGGTGAAGACCGTGGATTCGGTCGGACGTCGTGGATTCGACGTTGGACGCCGTGGATTCGGCGTTGGGCGCAGATCGTGGATTCGAGAAGCGTCTGGAGCGAGCGGAGAAGATCCTCTAGGAGCGTATGGAAAAGGTTGAGTCGTAAGTGTGTACGGTAAATCACCTTGTACGTGTTTTAATTCTAGTGGATTTCTGCCGTGTTATCGGTCCCGTGGTTTTTTACTCCGGTGATGGAGTTTTCCACGTAAAAATCTTGCGAGTTATTTTCATTTCCGCATTGGGTTTTTTATCGCAACGATTTTTGAGTGTTTATACGTTTATACCTATTCACCCCCCTCTAGGTGTTTCTTCCCCTATTTAGATCCGTATTATATACGACCCAACAAGTGGTATCAGAGCGGGAATAGGGTTGTGAACAATGGTTGAAGGTGGAAACATCAATCGACCCCCTTTCTTTGATGGAACAAATTATGCGTACTGGAAAGTACGGATGAAAGCCTTTTTATCTTCCATCGACGAAAGGGTGTGGCATTCAATTGAATCAGGATGGACTAATCCAACTGAACTTATCTCTGATGTTCACACCTTAAAACCTAGGTCGAAATGGACCAAGGAAGAGTTTGAGTTATCTTCTTACAATGGCAAGGGAATTAATGCTATTTTTAATGCCTTATCTCAAACTGAATTCTCTCGCGTCTCGGCATGTGAGACTGCGAAAGAAATCTGGGATTTTCTCCAGGTTACACATGAGGGAACTAACCTCGTGAAGATTCAGAAACTGCAGATGCTTACGAGCAAGTTTGACTCTATCTTAATGGCAGAAAATGAATCTTTCACGGACTACTATACACGATTGCAAGACATCGTAAACTCATGTGCTAATCTGGGAGAGAAGATTCCAGAATTTAAGATTGTAAGAAAAATCTTAAGAACTCTTCCTGAACGATTTCGCCCAAAGGTTACTGCCATTGAAACTATTAAACACCCGGACGAAATACGTGTAGAAGAATTAGTTGGTTCATTACAAACTTATGAAATGACTTTTAATACTAACAATTCTTCTGGAAAAGCATCCACTTCTAAGTCTTCAGGTTATGCGTTGAAAACAACTAAGGAAGAAGACGCGGATACATCCTCCTCGGACGATGACGAGAACCTTTCTATGGAGGAATTTGAGAAGCAGCTCGCTCTCTTGACAAGGAATTTTCGCCGCAACTTTCGAAGGGGTAATTCAAGCAAATCTCCATCCTTCAGAAAGTGGAACAAAGGCAAGGGTACTCCAAGTCACAAGTCAAGAAAGCAGGAGAACTTCTCAAAGGATAAGAAAAATTCAGAAGGACAACTGCAATGCTTCAAATGTCGAGGCTACGGCCACATTGCAACGGAGTGTCCTAACAAGTATCCGGCAAAGAAGAAGGCGATGCAAGTCGTCACTTGGGATGACAACTCAACGTCAAATGAGTCGTCTTCGAGTGATGAAGAAAAGAGCTCCACCGCATTCCACGCGTCCGTATCTTCACCCTTCATGTGCTTTATGGCAAATACATCTGAGTCGTTGTCCAACTCCACTGTTGAAAAGAACGCAACGGACAACGAATCGGATGATTCGGAAGGTGAAGATTTTGCTCTAGCCTACCACAGACTTTTGAGGGACTCAAAGAAAGTGGCTAAGCAAAACAAGAGTTTGAGAGGGAGAGTGCATGATCTCGAAGAAGAAGCAAAAAGAGCGACTTCTCTCTCAAACGCTCTTGAAGTGGAAAGGGAAAACCTGATAAAAGAAAATGCTTCCCTTCAAGAGTCCAATGAGCAACTTGAGAAGGAACATACAAATCTGGTGGATAACGCGAATCACTTCTCAAAGCTCTACAACGAGGCTCGACAGGATAACCTGGAAATGACAAAGACCATTTTCCAACTCAAGAATGACTTACAGTGATTCTCTTCAGGAAGGAGTAAGTTGGATAGACTTCTTGGTCTTGGTCAATCAAATAGGTTCGGCCTCGGATACACTCAAACTGGAAACAGTCCAAGTTTGAGTGGGACAGTTTTTGTGCCTCAGTCGGTATCTCCTCCTCCGACACCGGAATTCAAGACAAACAACGACAACAAACCTACTTCATCCTCTTTGGGATCGTCAAGATCTAAGGTATGTTTTCGTTGTGGTGTTTCAGGGCACATAAGAAGATATTGCAAGACGGGAGTCGAACGCTCATCTCAAGCACCTCTTGCATCAGCTACCAATAAGCTCACTTCCCGGAATTCAAGGAAGGATTTTTCAAAAGGAAAGAACATTGGTAGCACCTCAAACAAGACGATGACAAAAGAAAAAGATCAATCATACAAGACGTCGTCTTCAAGGAGAATCTCTCAACCTTTACCAACATACTCCAAAACTCAAAAGGTTTGGGTATGCAAAGGTGAAACCCCTCCTTGTCCTTAATCGTTCTACGATTAAATCTTGTATAGTTTGTGTAGACTATTTTCTTTTCTTATTTTTCTTTTGGCCGACCCGTCAACCATCTTTGGGAGGTAAATGGTACATCTTTTTATTGGTTGATGATTTCTCTCGGTTTTCTTGGGTAGCATTTTTGAGAGAGAAAGCTGATACGTTTGACTCTTTTCATGAGATTTGCCATCGTATTATGATTGAAAAGAATGAAAAGATCATTCGTGTTAGAAGTGATAGGGGTGGAGAATTCATAAATTCAAAATTCATTGACTTTTGTACTTCAAATGGCATTAAACATGAATTCTCAGCACCCTATACACCTCAGCAGAATGGTGTTGTTGAGCGCAAAAACAGGGTTGTTCAAGAGATGGCGCGTGTGATGCTTCATAGCCGGAAATTACCGCTACATTTTTGGGCTGAAGCTGTGAACACCGCTGTCTATGTCATTAACAGAGTGTATTTGCGCCCAGGAACCTTGAATACACCATATGAGCTGTGGTTTAGTAGAAAACCGGATATCAAGTACTTTCGTATCTTCGGGAGTCGATGTTACATCTTACGTGACCGTGAAAATCTTGGAAAGTTCGACTCTCGAAGTGAAGAAGGGATCTTTTTGGGTTATTCTACGAATAGCAGAGCATATCGAGTATTTAACATTGAATCTAAAACGATCGTAGAATCTATAAATGTTAAAGTAGATGAAGCTTCTCATTTTGAATCTGAAAAATCTACCCTCGATATCTCTCTAGATGATGATTCTCCTGCTAGTGCATCTTCTCATAATAATACTTCCAATAGTAATGATGCATCTAATGGTTCTTCTAGTTTATCTGATGTGCAGGAATCATCTCGTGTACCTCCGAGTACTCCGTTTCAACAAACGCTACGAATCTCCAAGGATCATCCGGAATCGAACATCATTGGAGATCCACAAGAAGGAGTTAGAACTCGAAGGCAGTTGGTTTGCGGATTTGCTTGCTACGTATCTTTAATCGAACCAAAGACAATAGATGAAGCTCTTCAGGATGACTACTGGATTAAAGCAATGCAGGAAGAGCTCCATCAATTTGAGCGAAACAAAGTCTGGGAATTAACGAAGCCTCCAAAGCAACATAATGTGATAGGTACCAAATGGATCTTCAAGAACACGAAAGATGAAGATGGTACTATCATCAGGAACAAGGCACGACTAGTTGCTCAAGGCTACTCTCAAGTAGAAGGTATAGACTTTGACGAAACTTTCGCCCCTGTAGCTAGACTCGAGTCCATTCGTATATTGTTTGCTATTGCTTGTCATTTTAAAATCAAATTATTTCAAATGGACGTCAAGAGCGCATTTCTAAATGGGTTTTTAAATGAGGAAGTTTATGTAGCTCAACCTAAAGGTTTTGTAGATCATAAACAACCTAACCATGTTTTTCGTTTGAAAAAGGCTCTTTACGGTCTGAAACAAGCACCGCGAGCATGGTACGAAAGGTTAACAAAGCACCTTTTGGAGAAGGGCTATACTCGAGGGGGAGCTGACAGGACTCTCTTTGTGAAGCATTATCAAAATAATTTCATTGTAGCACAAATCTATGTCGATGACATTGTATTTGGTGCAACAAAAGATAATGATGCTTCTAAATTCGCGGAGACCATGGAAAGCGAATTTGAGATGTCCATGATGGGCGAACTGTCTTATTTTCTTGGATTGCAAATTAAACAAAATGATGAAGGTATTCACTTGACTCAATCCAAGTATGCACTGGAGTTGGTCAAAAAGTTTGATCTAGAAAATTGTAAAGATTTTCCAACTCCAATGGGAACTAGCCACAAGGGACTTGGAAGTGAATCACATAGTGAGAATGTAGACGAGAAACTGTATAGAAGTATGATTGGAAGTCTACTTTACCTCACGGCTAGTCGCCCGGATATATCCTTTAGTGTTGGGATTTGCGCGAGATATCAATCAGCACCAAAGGAGGTTCACCTGAAAGCGGTGAAACGGATCATCCGGTACATCAAAGGATCAATTAATTTCGGAATTTGGTATCCTATGGGAACAAGTCTGGACATTGTTGGATACTCAGATGCCGATTGGGCAGGATCAGTGGATGATCGGAAAAGCACGAGTGGTGCATGCTTCTATCTTGGCCATTGCCTTGTTGCATGGCACAGTAAAAAGCAGAATTGCATAGCACTCTCGACTGCCGAAGCGGAATACATTTCAGCTGGAAGTTGCTCAACTCAACTCATTTGGATGAAAAGCGTACTGAGCGACTTCCGCATTTCAGCATCTTCGGTAACAATTCTTTGTGACAACACAAGTGCAATTAACATTTCTAAAAACCCTGTGTTGCACTCTAGAACAAAACATATTGAACTTAGATATCATTTTCTTAGAGAGCTAGTTGAATCAAATACTCTTCAACTTTCATATATTTCAACTGAGGATCAATTAGCTGACATTTTAACAAAACCTTTGGATCAAAAACGTTTTATTCATTTACGAAAAGCAATTGGGATGCTTTCCTTGAAATAATCTTCTTTTTGAAATCTTTGCTTAGGATAGGTTTTGTATTTGTTTTTGTTTTGTTCATTATCTATGTTTGTACATAGGACATTAATTGAGCATAGATCATAATTAACTTTAATTGCATCTGTTCACACATTTAGAAATTTATTATGCTTTTGCCATCATAATATTTCACTGTTGCAATGATCATTTATGTTAATTAAATCATCTTCTAAAGTGATCAAAGTCAATTTCTCTCTCTCAATGATCTCTTGGTATAGTCATTATCTTATTTGACTGTTTAGTCGAGTATGAAATCGAGATCAATTTTTGGTTGAATACTTTATATCTTAAATAATTGATAGCCAATTGAGGGGGAGTCTAAGATAATGTAAAATGCTCAAAAGATGTGGAAAGAGTTACATCCCAATGAGGAGTGTGAAAACTACCACCACATGGAGGAAAGAGCTACCACCTCGGTCGTCCGAGTTTTGTGTGCAGCTACCACATGTATACCAAGCATGGTTGTTCAAATTTTTGATTAAGTAAAATGCATGTTGAAATACTTGACTCTGTCAAATTTCAAGGTTGGTATAAGGTGGGATTTTAAAGAAAGATGCTCAAAGAGCCACTCTCTTCAACAGATTGTCTAGAAATATTATCTACCATATTTGGGATTTCAAACATCTATTGATCTCTGTATTTCATTTTCTTTACCGAATTGATTATTTGATAAAGGCATTACTCATAAGATCAAGTTAGATGTAATTGAAGGTGTTCAACTTTAAGGGATTTAATTCTTGTAAATTTTCGTTTCATTTTTGGATATTACTGATAGATTTAGCATAATCTAATTCTTGTTGTGTGAAACGATGCTTTTTGTTTAAAGTTAATACACATTTGTGCTTACAATCTTTTTCTGGATTTTCCTGAATTTCTCTGAAATTTTCTAAAGAAAAAGTTGGGGCCGATCCGGATCGGGCTAGATGATCCGGATCCCGAACGCAGGAATTCTTCTGCGGGCTGACGATCCGGATTGTATCTGCCGATCCGGATCCCGAACGCAGTTTTCTCACTGCGGGTAGCCGATCCGGATCGCAGTTATGAACTGATCCGGATCGCGGCTAGGTTTTATAAGGAACGAAAGGGGTTTTTGATTTCTTTACTCCAATCTTTTGTTCCGAAGTTTCCAGAGCCTCTCTCTCTAGATTTCATCCTTCCTGGAAGCTTTCAAACTCAGGTTCTTCAACTCCAAGTAAGTTTTATTGATCAAAATCTCGGTTTTTCACCGTTTTTCTCTTTTCCTCCTCAAACGCACGAATTTCTTGGATCAACTTTGTTTGTGGATGGTTTTTGATCAAATTTCTTTTGAAATAAGAACTCTGGGTTGTTTAGTTTTGATTATATGCTAGGTTTTCTCCTGATTAACGGATTTTTAGGCTTCGATTTCTAAAATTTCGGTTTTAGGGCATATAATAAGGATTTTCGAAATTCATGCAATTGATCTATTTTTAAAAGTCCTTTTGCAAAACTAATTTGATTCTTAGTCTCTCTACATGATAATGATTCTTTGGATATAATTTTTCAATTTTTGAAAACTAAGAATTTTTGTGTTCTTGAGTTGGTTTTTCACAGGACTTCAATCTTCTTAAGGCATTTGGATCAATGGAATTCTCATGGATCATTCTTTTGTTGGTCACAATAGTGCACACTCGGGCCACAAACAAATTTAAGAGAGCTAAGAAAACACAACAAAAAGGTGAATTTGTCGAGGTCAGTGATACAGAGGTGGATTGTCACGAGATAGATTGGACTGCATTGACAGATGATGATGAATCATTGCCTGAACAAAAGGCGTCCGATGCTTCGAAAGGAAAAGCACCCATGGACAAAGGAAAAGCGCCTATGACTAAACCAACCATCTCTGTGAAAAGGAAACGAGTACCTAGACGTTTTGGACTACGACGAGACGCTGATTTTAACACACCGATAGTTCCTGACTCCCCGCCTCGCGTGGAAGGAGTGTTCGTCAGCATGGATCGCGTTCGAGCGTTTGAACGTCGTGAATGCATCGGTGAACGTCATGTCAACATTGAAGCTCTCCGAAATCACTCACCTGAGTTTGGAACCTTGATTGAGCAAGCTAATCTCATCCAAGTCTGCCGATTCCCCGAACTACTTGGGTATTGTTTGTATCGTGTAAGAACCTTTTACACGAATGCAAGACATCTTCGAGAAGATGAAAATGGATCAATGCATTTCTATACAAATATCCAAGGGATGAAACTTAAAATCACTCCGCAGCTAATTGGCGAAGTCCTTGGAATGGAATCTAACACATCGGGACTCAACTTTTTGAAAGGAAGAAGTTTGACGAATGCCTTGTGGCGAACAGTGATAGATAAAATTTGTTTGGAAGGAACGAATTCAGCTAATGGTAAAAGTGTAAAATCCAAACATCTTCGACTGGAGTATCGATTTCTAAATTTCATCACGTGTTACAACATTCTACCTAACATGCAGACTAAGGTCGTGAGATGGGAGAGACTGCTGTTCCTATATCTCTTAGGTCATCCCTCTGAGGCTGTAGGATTGAACATGAATATCCCCTACATAATTTGGAATAGAATGTCAAGATATATTGTGCATCCTCATCCTTCTGAGCGACTTCCGTTTCCGTTAATCATCATGAGGATCTTATAAAAGTTTGACATTGATATAAGCTCGACATCTTATCAACACTGTTGGGGGATGATAGATGAGTCAACGATTGTGAAGTCACTTCATAAATTACCACATGTTACTCCGACACATTCCACTGGAATGAAACCTTGTGTCGGCACCTCGGCCTCACCGTCTCAACAAGCATCAGAACAAAGGCGAATGTCTGAAGAACTCGAGATCATAACGGCATCCCAAATTACATTGACCAAGAAAGTAAATTCAATGAGGAAATTGATCAAGAACATGTTCACTAAGATGGGATATAGTGCGTCTGAGGACTCAGACTCGGATGACTAATTTGTGCTTTAACAATTTTTGTGCAGATTTGTGCAGGATTTTATCTTTTTAGACTTTAGTTCAGCTTTTAGGACTTACTTTTAGTTCTAGTTCTTATTTTTCGGAACAATTTTTGAAATCTTTAACTCTCCTTAAATTTTTGTGTTTTTGGCTAATTTTGTGACAAAAAGGGGGAGAGAGTTTATAGAGAACTTGAACAATGATTGATTGAACATGATGATGTGTTGGAACATCAAAGGTAAGTTGAAACACAAAGGTAAGTAGAACTTCAACTTTTGGTTTTTCCATTTGTTTGAATGCATGCCTCGACTAACTATTTGCTAACTATTTGGGCATGTAATATATCTAACAAGTTGATGTTCACTAACAAGTTTGTGACACTTGGTTTTTGATTGCATAGAAGATATGTTGGTTCTTAACTCTGATCAATTACATATCTATATATATATAAGTTTGTCACAAACATGTTCATGACATTTGGTTTTTACGTGCAAAGAAGATATGTTTTTTTTTTTTTTTTTTAACTATGATCAGTTTACATATCTGAATATAAATGTCATGGCAAGTATAAATGAGTTTAAACTTCATCTCTGTTTGTGGTTTTTGAATGATACAAAATTCTTGAGGTATCTAACGATTTCTTTTGTCAAGAATGATTTCTTTTTGCAGAGAGTACAGATGTCTAAGTCTAGAGTCTGTTTTAGGAGTTTAACTCATGTATTGTATTTTGGATCTCCATTGTAAATTTTTGTTGTATGGTGATAGCAACAAAAATATCTTTTTTGAATTTTCTTTAGTGGATCTATGTTTTGTCACGAAACCGCCAAAGGGGGAGATTGTTACGGAATTTGAGTTGGCGTAGTTTCGTGAAAGTCTCAAGTCTTGAAGATTGAAGGTGAAGAAAGTTGGATCATTTAACTCAATCTCAAGAAAGAAGAATTCAAAAGGATCAGGTATGTTTAACTAAAGAATTTGTGTGATCCGAATACTTCTTGTAGTGTAGAAACACTTGGAAGAATCTTTCATTGCATAAAAATCAAAAACTGGACTTGGGACATGTTCAGGATCCGGATCAGGTTGTTCGATCCGGATCCCGAAGGTGGTTCGTTCATACATCGTCGCAATCCGGATCGTAGTCTCTTGATCCGGATCCCGAACGTTGAGTTTACCATCTACCTTGAACGATCCGGATCTTGCTTCGCAATCCGGATCCCGAACGTTGATGTTTGGTGAACTGTATGAACGATCCGGATCGTAGTCACATGATCCGGATCCCGAACCTTCATTTTTCTGGAATTGGCTGTTTCGTTGTGACGATCCGGATCCTAGCTATCACGATCCGGATCGCCGTCCGTAAAAATCCAGAAATGGCAGGTTTTTGATTCTTATCTCCTTCCTAGGGTTTCTAACTTATAAATACACCCTATGACTCCTTTTCTAGGGTGAATCCACATAGCCGTCATTTTCATATATCATCATATACGGCTATAGATCCACATATAGAGAAGAAAGGAAATCATTAGAGAATACTCTATGTTTCTTCATCTATATTGATTAGTTTGATTCTAGGTTTTCATACTCACATCTTGAGTTGAATCAAACTAATGAATACTTAGATGGTATTTCCGATCTATCTTTGATCTAAGTATTCGGCGGATCATCACCACCCAAAACAACGATTTACCCCAAAAATCGGCGCGTGGATTCGCGTGTCCTTGTGGATTCAAGGTTCAATCGCTCTCGTGGATTCGGAGCGAGGCACGTTCGTGGATTCGAACGGTGCTATTGGGTGAAGACCGTGGATTCGGTCGGACGTCGTGGATTCGACGTTGGACGCCGTGGATTCGGCGTTGGGCGCAGATCGTGGATTCGAGAAGCGTCTGGAGCGAGCGGAGAAGATCCTCTAGGAGCGTATGGAAAAGGTTGAGTCGTAAGTGTGTACGGTAAATCACCTTGTACGTGTTTTAATTCTAGTGGATTTCTGCCGTGTTATCGGTCCCGTGGTTTTTTACTCCGGTGATGGAGTTTTCCACGTAAAAATCTTGCGAGTTATTTTCATTTCCGCATTGGGTTTTTTATCGCAACGATTTTTGAGTGTTTATACGTTTACACCTATTCACCCCCCTCTAGGTGTTTCTTCCCCTATTTAGATCCGTATTATATACGACCCAACAAGGGTGTCCATAAGGACTAACTCGCTATCGAAAAGTGGCACATGCAGGCTATAATCAAAATCCACGCTCTCTCTCTCAGAACGGATAGACTCAAGATGCTCAACCTCACACACAACGGTCAAAGTACGATCAACGACCACGGTACCACCGTCAAGCCCCAAACGTTTCCCAACAACACTAGCACTGGTCTACACACAGCTACTAGACTCCACTCAGCCCCAGGCACGAGTGCAACAATAGAAGTACATGCCTGAATAAACCCAATCTAATCACCAGTAAACACTAGTACTGCCTGCTCTGCCTGCCGCATCGGGTATGCCAGCCTACGCATAACAACGACGCAAAGAAGGAGTCTCAAGGACTCTAAACCTGTCTGTCGCACACTCCGGAGTGGCACTCGAGGGGAGCGACCCACACGAGTAAAGTATCTCAGTAACAAGTATCATAAGTATCATAAATTAGCAGGATTGGATCACGACTCTGATCAAAGTGGGAAAACCCATCCACTAAAGGGAAACCCGATCCCCAAACTGAAACACTGATCAAAGTGGGAAAATCCATCCACTAATGGGAGACCCGATGTCATGCCCCGGGGTTTAAACACGCAGAAGAAACGTCACCGTTTAGCTCTCAATTTTTGCATATATATTTTTTTTGAAACCGTTCTTCCCCGGTGTGTGCCCAGACCCGCCACATATACAAATTCACTCTGCAAACGGGCAGAGTCTCCTTTGTATATGCACGGCATTCCGACTACAATAATCATACACTCATCTCCTTAACCACACTAGATCGACATTCGAGTACATACTACCATTTTTCTACAAGTAACAAAGAGGCCGATTAACTATGGAAAGGATAGATCCACAGGGTTTTGAAAACGGTGCCCACACGACACCCAGGTTTTACAAAGCCGTTTTGAAATCCATAAATACACAGGGTTTTAAAAACGGTGCCCACTCGACACTTGTGTTTTCCAAAACTATTTCGAAACCCATAAATCCACAGAGTTTTGAAAACGGTGCCTACTCGACACCAATATTTTCCAAATCCTTTTCGCAATGTTTTCTTTCCTTTTCTTTTTAGCTTGAAAACGGCCAACTATCCGATAGTAACTAAACATGCATCCAACATCCAAGTCAACCCCACAAAAGTATCACACCCACATAGCTACTAACAGATAAAGAAATGAGCATAAGGAGAACTAACCACAGTCTGTAGCCCCGAAGGGCCAATAGACCTCTCATCGCGGCCTCACCGTCGCCCTAGCTGTCACGCCCCGGAGGTTCTAAAAGAGCGGAAAACGTATCCATTTTTTTTTTTCTTAAATGAACCTCGCCTCCGGTGCGCATTAGACCCGCCACATATACAAATTCGCTCTCCAAACGGGCGGAGCCTCCTTTGTATATGCACGGCGTTCCGAGCACGACAAATACTTTAACCATGCAAACCATGAACGACAATAAGGAGAGACTATACTTAATCATACAGTCGCATTTATCATATTGAAACTATAGCACAAACCCAAGGGTTTGAAAGCGGTGCCCACTCGACACCCAGTTTTTCCAAAACATTTTCGCAAGCTCTTTTGAGCGGCCATTAACTTTAAAGGATAAATCCACGGGTTTTAAAATCGGTGCCCACACGGCACCTGCTTTGAAAACGCTTTTGAAACCAGGTGTACATTTGAAAACAAGCCGCGATTACACATCCTAACATTCACTAGTTATAGACAAGAAATCCCCATTCCAACATCCATCAGAAACCACACGAATGAATCACAGTTTAACTAACCACAGTAAAAAGAAATAACCAAAGAAAGAAGAGAACGTATCGTTTACTAGCCCTCGTGGCTAGGGTCCTCTAACTGATGCCTCATCGTCGTCCTAGTTCCCACCCCTGCTTAGACCTGTCACAGTGTGGGTTGTCAGTGACTGATAAAGTAGAAAACATGGAAGTAAACGCAATAACAGAAAGAACACACCGAATCACTGGAGCATTTACTTTTCCCCTCCCCAAATGTATTGCTAAATCCCTGTCGAAAGTCACACTGGGCACCGCCCCAGCTTCCAGAATATTTTGGGCCCCAACCCCAATACCGTACTCATCTTCTTGGTGCCTCCAACCCCTCCACTGCCCAAGTAGCAGTCGCCTCTCATTGAGGGGTCCCCACTAACCTCTCCTTGTGGGGTACACGGGTAAAACAACTTACCATCTTTCCGAAAAAATACACCCTGTGCAGTGGCCAAACTGTCGGTGTGCGTGTAAGCAATATGAGTGTATTTATTGCCTTGCGACCTCAGCCGCTTTAGTCAGAATAGTATAACGCTCCTGCAACCGCAGCCGCTTTGATTAACATAATAAAAAGGGATTCACATGCTATGGGGTTAGTCAAACTACCAAACTTATCTACTTTATCAAAACGAGTATCCGGGAACGACACCACACCGGTAATAACCAACACCGACCCACCTCGATTATGCGAAACTTGCACTCCGGAGACCGAACCTTGCTCTCTGTTGACGCCCGGACCTAGAAGTAGTCCCCAAAAGAGCCGTGGTCAGATCAGAAATATAATAGTGGATAAACCGAGCCCAAAAACTCAAAAACACTAATGACAACTTGACCCGGCGGTGGCGCCCGCGCGCGTCGAGCGACGCGGCCGCCCCCGCGGCGTTGCGGGTCGTACGGCCGTGCGGGCACGAGCCCCGCGCGGCATTTGCCGTGACCGCGCAGGCCCTAGCCCCGCGCGGTGCAAGCCCCGGCCACGCGGGCACCAACCCCGCACGGCACCCTCCGCAACCATGCGGACCTTAGCCCCGCAAGGCGCAAGCCGCTGTCGCGCGGGCGCCGGCCCCGCGCGGCACTTGCCGCTGCCGCGGTGGTACCGACCCCGCGCGGCACGCGCCGCAACCGCGCGGGCGCCCGTCCGCGCGGCATTAGCCGCAGCCGCGCGGGCATGGGCCCCGCGCAGCTCGCGCTACCGCCGCCGCGCGGGCGCCCGCCCGCGCGGCACAAACCGCAGCCGCTTGGGCAAGGCCCCGCGCGGCATGCACCGACGCCGCGCGGGCGCCCGCCCGCGCGGCACCAGCCGCGGCCGCGCGGGCATGGCCCCGCACGGCGCGCGCCCCAGCCGCGCGGGCGCCCGCCCGTGCGGCAATGGCTGCGGCCGCGTGGGCTTGGGCCCCGCGCGGCGCGTGCCTCGGCCGCGCGGGCGCTCGTCCGCGCGGCACTTGCGGCAGCCGCGCGGGCACCGGCCCCGCGCGGCGCTTACCCTAGCCGCGGCCACGCGGGGACCTTGGTCCCGCGCGCCTCTAGCCGCGGCCGCGCGGGCACCGTCCCCGCGCGGCGCGTATTACGGTCGCGACGGCGATGCCCTATGGCTTCGCGGCGCGACGCGTTGGGTAGCAAACGGCTACTCCTAAGACTCCGCGAAAGACCGAAACCGAAAACCGAGCGAAACTATACGAAAATAAATCTAGTATACCTCTAATCGTCGGAGACAGTGATCCGTTCACGCTCCCGGCTTCGGAACGTTCTTTTCCACCGTTTCCTTCCGATTAGGGTTTCGCCTTTTCCCTTTTCTTTCGCTTGTTCCTTTCTCTCGTTTCCTTCCGGTTAGGATTTCGCCCTTTTCCTTTTCTCGCTTTTTTTTTCTTTCTTTCTTTCTGGAGAAGTCACAAATTAATCTTTTTGTACAACAAAATCCACATCGGGTATTTTAAAATCCTAATTAATTAATTCCTCAATTAATTAGTTCCTCAATTAATTAATTCCTCACATAAATCCTTCGGGATAATTCTTTAAAGATAAATCCCTCTTTTTTCTCGGAAAGCGTGCCAAATCACTTACGCAGATTTCGATGCACCCCCTGGCCATTGCGATCACTTTCTACCCCTTGGGCGGGTCGGCCCCAGGGATGGTTGACGGGTCGGCCCCATTAAATCCATGTGCAAAAGTTCCAAAGGCCGTTTTGTACCTACGTGGTTCAAGTTCTTGTGTGCAGTCCTAGACTGTTTTCCCTTTTGGCAACCACCACACACAACGTTTTGTTTAAGCAGAAGTTTTGGAACCCCCTTGACCACGTCCTTGTTTGAAATTCTAGCAAGTTCCTTAAAATTTATGTGACCTAGCCTTTCATGCCAAAGTGTTTCATTATCAAAAGAAACTAGGTTACATTTTTCAGAAAACTTATTAGGAACAACATAACAATTGTTTTCAGATCTAACCCCTTTTAAAAAGAATACATGGTCCTTATCAGTTACAACACATTCAACAGATGAAAAGTTAACTGAAAAACCATTGTCGCAAAGTTGACTTATGCTGATGAGGTTAGTCTTAAGGCCATCAACAAATAACACATTATTTAGAACCGGGCCATCTGGAATAGCTACTGTTCCTTTTCCAACAATTTTGGAATATCGACCGTCTCCGAAAACAACGAGTCCTCCGGAGATTTTCTCAAGATTTTGAAAACTATTTTTGTCACCGGTCATGTGACGCGAACACCCGCTATCCAGATACCAAGACGAACTATCATATGCATGCAAGGAAACATTGGTAACAAGACAAGGAAAGATTTCACCTTTGCGCACCCAAACCTTTTTGGAGTGCGTCGGTAATGGTCGTGAAGTTATATGCCTAGGTGAAAGCGTCTTGTTAAAACGATTGCTGCTCCTTGATGAAGTCGTCTTGCGCGGTAAACTACCAAGGTTCTTTTCCTTCAATTGATTTGCAATTGATTTCCGAGGAATCACCTTTGTGGTAGTCATTGCAAGAGGTGTTTGAGGTGCGCGTTTGACTCCCGTCTTGCAATGTCTTCTTATGTGCCCTGAAACACCACAACGAAAACATACCTTAGATCTTGACGATCCCAAAAAGGATGAAGTAAGTTTGTTGTCGTTGTTTGTCTTGAATTCCGGTGTCGGAGGAGGAGATACCGACTGAGGCACAAAAACTGTCCCACTCGAACTTGGACTGTTTCCAGTTTGAGTGTACCCGAGGCCGAACCGATTTGTTTGACCAAGACCAAGAAGCCTATCCAACTTACTCCTTCCTGAAGAGAATCGCTTCAAGTCATCCTTGAGTTGGAAAATGGTCTTTGTCATTTCCAGGTTATCCTGTCGAGCCTCGTTGTAGAGCTTTGAGAAGTGATCCGCTTTGTCCACCAGTTTTGTATGTTCCTTCTCAAAAAGCTCATTGGACTCCTGAAGGGAAACATTTACTTTTATCAGATTTTCCCTTTCCACTTCAAGAGCGTTTGAGAGAGAAGTTGCTCTTTTTGCTTCTTCTTCGAGATCATGCACTCTCCCTCTCAAACTCTTGTTTTGCTTAGCCACTTTCTTTGAATCCCTCAAAAGTCTGTGGTAGGCTAAAGCAAAATCTTCACCTTCCGAATCATCCGATTCGTTGTCCGTTGCAATCTTTTCAACAGTGGAGTTGGACAACGACTCGGATGTACTTGCCATAAAGCACATGAAGGGTGAAGATATGGACACGTGGAATGCCGTGGAGCTCTTTTCTTCATCACTTGAAGACGACTCATTTGACGTTGAGTTGTCATCCCAAGTGACGACTTGCATCGCCTTCTTCTTTGCCGGATACTTGTTGGGACACTCCGTTGCAATGTGGCCGTAGCCTCGACATTTGAAGCATTGTAGTTGTCCCTCTGAACTTTTCTTATCCTTTGAGAAGTTCTCTTGCTTTCTTGACTTGTAACTTGAAGTACCCTTGCCTTTGTTAGACTTTCCGAAGGATGGAGATTTACTTGAATTACCCCTTCGAAAGTTGCGGCGAAACTTCCTTGTCAAGAGAGCGAGCTGCTTCTCAAATTCCTCCATAGAAAGATTCTCGTCATCGTCTGAGGAGGATGTATCCGCGTCTTATTCCTTAGTTGTTTTCAACGCATAACCTGAAGACTTAGAAGAGGATGCTTTTCCAGAAGAATTGTTAGTAGTAAATGTCATTTCATATGTTTGTAATGAACCAACTAATTCTTCTACACGTATTTCGTCCGTGTGTTTAATAGTTTCAATGGCTGTAACCTTTGGGCGAAATCGTTCAGGAAGAGTTCTTAAGATCTTTCTTACAATCTTAAATTCTGGAATCTTCTCTCCCAGATTAGCACATGAGTTTACGATGTCTTGCAATCGTGTATAGTAGTCCGTGAAAGATTCATTTTCTGCCATCAAGATAGAGTCAAACTTGCTCGTAAGCATTTGCAGTTTCTGAATCTTCACGAGGTTAGTTCCCTCATGTGTAACCTGAAGAACATCCCAGATTTCTTTCGCAGTCTCACATGTCGAGACGCGAGAGAATTCAGTTTGAGATAAGGCATTAAAAATAGCATTAATTCCCTTGCCATTGTAAGAAGATGAATCTAACTCTTCCTTGGTCCATTTCGACCTAGGTTTTAAGGTGCGAACATCAGAGATAATATCAGTTGGATTAGACCATCCTAATTCAATTGATTGCCACACCCTTTCGTCGATGGAAATTAAAAAGGCTTTCATCCGTACTTTCCAGTACGCATAATTTGTTCCATCAAAGAAAGGGGGTCGATTGACGTTTCCACCTTCAACCATTGTTTACAACCCTATTCCCGCTCTGATACCACTTGTTGGGTTATATGTAATGTAGATCTAAATAGGGAAAAAAACACCTAGAGGGGGGTGAATAGGTGTAAACGTATAAACACTCAAAAATCGTTGTGATAAAAACCCAATGCGGAAATAAAAATAACACGCAAGATTTTTACGTGGAAAACTCCATCACCGGAGTAGAAAACCACGGGACCGATAACACGGCAGAAATCCACTAGAATTAAAACACGTACAAGGTGATTTACCGTACACACTTACGACTCAACCTTTTCCATACGCTCCTAGAGGATCTTCTCCGCTCGCTCCGCGACGCTTCTCGAATCCACGATTTGCGCCCAATGCCGAATCCACGGCGTCCAACGTCGAATCCACGACGTCCGACCGAATCCACGGTCTTCACCCAATAGCACCCTTCGAATCCACGAACGTGCCTCGCTCCGAATCCACGAGAGCGGTTGAACCTTGAATCCACAAGGACACGCGAATCCACGCGCCGATTTTGGGGAAATCATTGTTTTTGGGTGGTGATGATCCGCCGAATACTTAGATCAAAGATAGATCGGAAATACCATCTAAGTATTCATTAGTTTGATTCAACTCAAGATGTGAGTATGAAAACCTAGAATCAAACTAATCAATATAGACGAAGAAACATAGAGTATTATCTAATGATTTCCTTTCTTCTCTATATGTGGATCTTAGGCCGTATAAGATGATATATGAATATGACGGCTATTTTGGATTAACCCTAGAAAAAGAGTCATAGGGTCTATTTATAGGTTAGAAACATTTGGAAGGAGATAAGAATCAAAAACCTAACATTTCTGGAATTTTGACGGACGACGATCCGGATCGGGTCTGGGCGATCCGGATTGCAGTAGCAATAAAGACGGTTTCCAGAAAACAAACGTTCGGGATCCGGATCGGAATGCCTGATCCGGATCGTTCATACATTTCAGAAAACTCAACGTTCGGGATCCGGATCGTGAGATGCTGCGATCCGGATTGAAGTAATGTATGAAACAACAACCTTCGGGATCCGGATCGCTGGCTCTGATCCGGATCCTGAACATGTCCGAACACCAGTTTTTTATTTTTATGCAGTTAAAAATTCTTCCAGGTGTTTCTACACTACAACAAGTATTCGGATCACCAATAATCTTTAGTTAAACATACCTGATCCTTTTGAATTCTTCTTTCTTGAGATTGAGTTAAATGATCCAACTTTCTTCACCTTCAATCTTCAAGACTTGAACCTTTCACGAAACTACGCCAACTCAAATTCCGTAACACATGCCTATTAGAGTTCTTGTTCATCACAAAGTGAAAAGAAAATGAAAACTAAAAACAAGAAGGAAAAGAAATCACTCATCCTCATTTGAATCATCATCATCATGTGATGTTGGTCCATGTGATGTACTCGGTGCAGTTGCTCCAGTGACCACATCATCATGTTTGCACCCAAGGATATCAAAGATTTTCTTTAAACCATCCTCAAGTTTCTTGAAACCTAGCTCCATCCTTTGCTCCATCCTTTGCTTTAATGAACGAACATCCCGATGCAAGGTTTGAAGAGTTATGACCTCATCTGGTTCAGGAGATTCTTGACGAGGCGGTGCACTCACTGTCGCTTCACTTGCATAGGCTTTTGTATGCCAAAATGTCTTCAAAGTGCTAATCGACTTGGCTGAAGTGATTTCATTAATTGCCCCCAAGCCATAATCATATTTGGCACAAGAAGTGTCCACTCCGTGATCTTCCAGAATACGAGTAATCAAGATTGGATACGGTAGAAGGTCACGTTGCCTTGATCCCTCAATGACATGTACCATCTGCTGCCAAATAAGAAATGGAATGTTGATGTTAATTCCATTTGCACTCTCCGGGTGACCAAGGAAAAAGAGAAGTAGAAATCGATCCCATCGAATCCGTTTGGTCCCCAGTGTGGGCAATAAGTTGTAGCATACAATTAAGGACAAAATATGATACTCTGGTTTTAGGTCCTTTGATTCAACATATGATCTGTTCGTGTGCGTCCCTGACTTGCAAATAGAGTCCACAACAATATCCCAATGGGTGTCATGTCGGAAATCACCATCAGTGTAATAAAGACCAGTAGTGTCAACAGCTAATCCATGATTTGCACCTATTACTGCTGGAGTAATGTCAAACTTGACGTCCTTAACTGTTGTTTCAATAATGAAAGCCCCTGTGTCATGGTCCTTTTGAAGTATGTTAGCTCTCATGTAGAACTCCCTGATGATCTCCACACAAAAACCCATCTTAGGTTGAACTCTGCCAAGTGGCCGAATATAACTTCGTTCCAAAAGCCTTGCAAAGTCTGGCACCTCAGGCATAGCTCATTAAAATTCACGTGTCGCTCTCCAATGCATGTGCGGTTTGCAAATCTGGCACAGCGTTTTGCACTCACATGCGTGTCGCTTTCATCAACATTTGATCTCCGTTGAGAGCGCTCGCGTATTACCGGTCCACCGGTACTTCTACGCGGAGGAGAATCTGCACCCTTCTTTTTCCTTGAAGCCAAAGGTGCTTTCCCCTTTCCTTGAACTGATTCCTCTTCATATTCTGAGGAATGTTCAGATTCTGAGCTAGTTGAATCCTCATTGCGTGATCGTTTGGTAGCCTTTTTCTTTCCAGAACCGCGATCACGTCCACTTCCAGTGGCCATCAAAATCACTAGTGCAAGAAGCCATGAAACGCCATTTCCAACAAAGAACACAATGCACTAAGATTTGATCTTATGGGAAGGCTTAAACATGTCTAAGAAACATTCTAAACATGTCACAGTTGATGATTCATCATTTAAAATTCATTTACATTAAAAGCCCTAATTCTCAATTTCTTCTATGCTAAGAACATATGTAAATGTTAGATTCAATCAAATAGGCAAGGAAACATGAATCTAATTACATAGAAAGCAACCATTTATGTTCTAAACATGAAATGAGGGTAATTTATGCAAGAGATTTCATTTGAAGTAAAAGTCTACTCAAAAATCCCTAAATAAGACATCAAAACCAAAAAACTAGGGTTTTGAAGCAAAAGAAAGCAAGATTAATGAAAAACTTACAAATCAAGCCACCAAATCTCTTGATCTTGAAAAGAAAAACCCTTAGAGATGTTTTAGAGAGAGAGAGGGAGGGTTTTGAAGTGGGAGAGATGAAATAAAACCTTGGAATTCCGGAATATAAAGAAACCCAGATCGCGTACCGGTACAAGAAGTCGCGTACCGGTACGCAGTGCAAAAACTGAAAATCCTACGTTCGGGTTCCGGATTGAAAAACAGGGGGCGATCCGGATCCGCAATTTAGTTCCGGTACTAAAAATGGAGTACCGGTACGCAAGTGAAAAAACCAGAAAAATTCACATTCGGGTTCCGGACTGGATTTTCTGATCCGGATTGGATTTTCCGGTACTAAGAAGCAGGCACCGGTACCACAGAGCCAAAGAGCAAAAATTTCTTGTAAAAAATCCAAATTTTGAAATCTTTTCAAATACCGATTTGTATACCATCAAGAAATCCATTTAAGTGCTTTGAAAAATAATAAATTCACATAGATGCCATTCAATCCAATTAATTATAAAAATTAAAAAGATTTACTCCAAAATCATGAAAAATAAAGATAAAACATTATAAGCGTTTTTCATGTTATATTCGTCAAACATAAGTCATCAAAAATAATCTTGAGATCAAAAATCTATCAAGATGTAACGGATTTACAAAGATGACTTACAGAGATTTCCAAATGACATCAATTTTGAATTTTACCCTTCTAAATTGAGATATGTAATAATATACCTAAGGGTGGCTCTTTGAGCATCTTTTAACTATCCCACCTTATACCAACCAGGAGATTGTTCAAAATAAGAACTTTGAATTTTAAATCTCCGAATACTTCATCTAAAAAATTTCAAAAGTATTTTTCTAGCATCCAAAACATGTGGTAGCTTCACACACAAACCGGACGACCGGGGGGGCAGCTCTTTCCAACATGTGGTGGTAGTTTTCACACTCCTTTCGGATGTAACTCTTTCCACATCTTTTGCAATTCATTTCATTACCCTTGTAAGAAAACACAATCTCTTATGTGAAAGAATTAAATCCCAAATTTTAGTCTATCGGTTGTCTCATGTTTATCACAAAGAACTCACACAACCGAGATAGATTAATCATCTAACTACACCAATGTTGGCTTTTAGCGGCACTTTAAACTGCCGGGAAAAATCATAAAAGTGCCGGTAATAATTTTTCCCGGCATTTTTTTGTGGCATTTTTTTGTGCCGGCGAAAACTCCGTCGGCAAATCTTTTACCGGCACTTATATCAAACCGCCGGCATAGATGGTAAAGCCGGCACTTTAAACCGCCGGCAAAACGATCGACATTGCCAGCAAAATGATCTATTCCGGCACTCAAAACCGCCAGCATATCCCATTTTAGTGGCACTTACAAGTGCCGGCAAAACGATCTATTCCGGCACTCGAAACCGCCAGCATATCCCATTTTAGTGGCACTTACAAGTGCCAGCAAAACTATCTGTCCCAGCACTCCAAAATGCCAGCGTATCTGATTTTAGTGGCACTTAAAAGTGCCAGCAAAACGATCTATTCCGACACTCCAAACCGCCAGCATATCCCATTTTAATGGCACTTACAAGTGCCAGCAAAACAATATATTCCGGCACTTGAAAACCGCCAGCATATCTTATTTTAGTGGCACTTACAAGTGCCAGCAAAACTATCTGTCCCGGCACTCCAAAATGCCAGCGTATCTGATTTTCGTGGCACTTACAAGTGCCAGCAAAACTATCTGTCCCGGCACTCCAAAATGCCAGCGTATCTGATTTTAGTGGCACTTCCAAGTGCCAGCAAAACTATCTGTCCCGGCACTCCAAACCGCCAGCATACCCCTTTTTAGTGGCACTCATAAGTGCCAAAATAATTATAAAATTATAGTTTTTCCATTTAATTATCCCAACAAAAAAGTGTCGCCAAATATAATTAAAAGTGTCGGCAAATAAATTTAAAAACATGCAAATAATTACAATTAAGCACAATAAATTTTAGTCATAGGCAAAATACCATCAATTTATAAAGATCACATATGATTACTAAAATTTGATGAATATAATTATCAAAAGTCTTATAATGAAGTATCTTCAAGAACTATGATTATAGAGTAAAGTTGATAATTCATATAAAATTAAATTGGAGTGATTGACAGTGAAACCTTTTTTATCCAATGCACTTGTTCGTTAAAACCCTTTTGTTTAAAAACAAAACATAAAAACGAAGAGCAGTGAAAACATGTAATGCAGAGATTCAGAAAAATATGAAAGGAAAACCAATCAAAGCATTATATACAGTCATGAGCTATTTAGAACTTAAGACAAGGAAAGATATCACCTTTCCGAATCCAAAATCGTCGAATTTTGGGTTGTCTTGATTCACTATGGTCGGGAGTTGATAGCTTTGACTGTTGATCCACCTTAGGTCTTTGCCTCGCAGTGATCCACTTGAATGATTGATGTTGTGGCTCGGACCTTTGGTGGGTTGAGTAAACTCCTTTGACTTGATGAGTCTTTTGATTCCGTTGAGTTCGCTCCGTAGATGAAGTTGTCAAAGAATTCCTCTTTCTCTTTTTCGGGCACGACTTCATCAAGTGTCCTTCAAGTCCACATTGGTGACAAGTTCTTCCTTTCAATTTAGTTGTGGAACTTGAAGCCTTCACAGTTTGGTTCTTTTTAAATCCCAAACCAACCTTGCTTGTTTGACCTAATCCGCATATACAATCAAATTTCTTGGAACCGGTTGAAAGCCTTTGTATGTCGGATTTAAGTTGATGAACTTGCTTGGTCAAGGCTTGGTTGGTGACATGAATTTCCTCAAACTATTTTTCTAGAAAATCAATCTTGTTAATGTGGGAATTAACGACCGTTTCCGATTGATTTATCTTTTCTTGGAGGATTTTATTATTATCCAATAAAAGCTCTCGTTCCTCCTCGAGATCATGAAGTTTGATCTTTAAAGCATGATTCTCGTCTTGAATCTCAAGTCGTTGCTTCCTCAACTTCTTAATATGCTTGGCCATCTTCTTTGATTCCGTAAGAAGTTGTTGATATGCCTCAACGAGTTCTTCTTCGTCCGACTCCCCCTCACTTGATGACTCTCCGCCGGATGTTGATGTTTCATGCAAAATCAAGGAATAGAGTCAGTGATTAAGATGCTAAGCAAACATTAGAAGAGGGAATATGAGAGGCATGTCAGGCAATGACTTTTTTCCTCTTTACTTGAGGTCGATCATTAAGAAGTAGAATCGTGCCAAGTTTTTGCTTGCAAAGCCTTCTTTATATTGATTTCGAAGAAGGACAATCCGTTGAAATATGGTCGTAGCCTTGCATCGATAACATTGGATTTCCCTTTCGGATTCATCTTTTTTCTCTTTTCTTTAGAAGGTTTTGCAACGCTTTTGAGTTTAGAGGATTTAGAACCCGATGAGCCTTTTAGAGGTTTCGTGGATGTAGATCCATCGGTTCGATTCTTCCAAAACTCCGACGAAATTTCTTACGATCCGCGCCAATGTTCTTCAAAATCGGCAAAAGAGATTTCATCGTCGGAACTTGATTCGCTATCTTCTTCCTTTGTTGATTTGAATGCAATACCTGTAAGCTTAGAAGAAGACTTGGAAGAAACTTGATTAGTAGGAAAAGTCATTTCATAAGTTTGCAAAGCACCTACTAATTCCTCTACACTCATCTCATCCGGATGACTAACGGTTTCAATGGCGGTAACCTTTGCCCTAAACCGTTCCGGAAGAGTCCGAAGTATCTTTCTTACAATTTTCGACTCCGGGATCTTTTCTCCTAAATTAGCACAAGTATTGATACATCTTGAAGTCTAGTGTAATAATCTGTAAACAATTCATGCTCTTCCATATGAATAGAGTCAAATTGACTTGTAAGCATCTGGAGCTTTTGAATTTTTACAAGATTAGTACCCTCATGTGTAATTTTGAGAATATCCCAAATTTCCTTCGCGGTTTCACACGCGGAAATTCGTGTGAACTCAGTCGAGGAAAGAGAATTAAATAAAGCGTTCATACCCTTCCCATTGTAAGAAGATCTTTCGAATTCCTCTTGGGACCATCTAGAGCGAGGTTTTGGGGTAGTAGAATTTCCTACTTCCTCAACAGGATGCACCCAACCGTATTCCACGGATTGCCATACCCGCTCATCAATTGCGATGAGAAAAGCTCTCATCCGCACTTTCCAATAAGCATAATTAGTCCCATCAAAAAGAGGAGGTCTATAAATATTACCACTTTCACCCGACATGATAGATAAACCTAAAACCCGCTCTGATACCACTTGTTAGTTTTTATTATTAAGGATCCACAAGGATCTAAATAGGTACTATCAAACAACTAGAGGGGGGGTGAATAGGTGTAATACTTATAAAACCAATCTCAGTGCAAAATAAAAACCAATGCGGAAAATAAAAATAGCACACCGAGATATACGTGGAAACTCCAATCCAGGAGAAAAACCACGGGACCAACACGCAATAACAATCCACTAAGAATAGAAGAATAACAAGGTGATTACCGACTCCACGGACTCAACCCCTCCTTCAACTTCTTCGGACCTTGCGCTCCACCGATTGCACGTCCACTGCACACGTTCGAATCCACGAACGCCACTCGAATCCACGAGCACACGTTTCGAATCCACGAAACGCCTTCAACACCGAATCCACGATGCCACGTCGAATCCACGACGCAAATAGCCGATAAGAATATAGGCTTCGATGGTGATCCTTTGCTTAGATTATCATTGAGGAACCGTAGAAGGAATCTCTAAGCAAAGACTAGATCAATTCGACAAAGGATAGATCTTGGAAGAACCGTCGAATTGACCTAAAAGAGGCGAAAGAGAAGAACGATAAAAACCAGCCTCTAGGGTTGCTCTCGAGTGTTTCTGAATTGATCGGTAAGTATCGAGAAACCCTAAGTGTCTATTTATAACCCTTGGAAAAAGATAAAAGTCGGTTTAGAAATCTTATCCCGAGAAGGCATTGTGTACCGGTACCAAATAACGTGTTCCGGTACGCAATGGTGCAAAACACAGATTTTTCTATTGTGTTCCGGTACGCGAGTCTGTGTTCCGGTACGCAATGCAAATTACAGAAAATCTGTGTCGGGTTTGAGGAACTCAAAGTGGTTCCGGTACTCAATGTAAAAACTGATTTTCCAAGATAAGCTTTATCCAAAACAAACCTAGTACCGGAATCCAAACTTAAAATAAGTTGTAAGTTAAAACCAAGTTCCTGAAACCAAGTCTAAACCGGGTTTCAATCATTTCAGATTCCAATGATTATAATGAACTTAAATCACCATGGTTTAATTAACCATACCTGAGTGTTATCTTGAGCTCATGTTGAATCTTCAATGAGTCTCGAAAACTGATTTGACAATTTGATCCCTTTAAGACTCCGACTCAACTCACGAAATATGCCAACACAAAAGCCGTAACAGACCACCTGTGTGTTCCAAAACTATTTCGAAACCCATAAATCCACAGAGTTTTGACAACGGTGCCCACTCGAACCCATTTTCAAATCCTTTGCAATGTTTTCTTTCCTTTTATTTTTAGCTTGAAAACGACCAACTATTGATAGTAAACTAAACATGCATCCAACATCCAAGTCAACCCACAAAAGTATCACACCCACATAGCTACTAACAGATAAAGAAATGAGCATAAGGAGAACTAACCATAGTCTGTAGCCTCGAAGGGCCAATAGACTCTCATCGCGGCTCACGTCGTCCTAGCTTCCACCCCTAAAACCTGCACAAGAGTGGGGGAGTCAGCGACACTAGATACAAAGTGTGAAAAGCATGAAGGGCTATAACCAAAGCGCAAATTAATAAAAGCAAGAGCAACCGCCCCATCATCCGTTGCCATCGACAGTAAAACCTCCCCCTGTACAATCCAAACGGGACCTTGCCCCGGCAACCACACCGAGCAACCACCTCGGCACCACCACGAGGCACCCGCCTCGGCACCACACCGAGCCCCGCCTCGGCACCACACCGAGAACCACCCACCACGAGGGCCCCATTACGTCACCCACATGTGGAGTTACATGGTCAACGTACCACTTTTCCGGAAAA
>CM055066.1:28706423-28752187 GCA_029204045.2 Tillandsia leiboldiana | reverse complement strand
CCCTCGAGAGCCACGCCCGGGGTGGATCTTTACTTTTGTATCGCGACTTGTCGACGCCGTCCCTCTGACTGGGCCAGTTAGTGGCAGTTACGGACGCAGTCCCTCTGGCTGGGCCAGTTAGTGGCAGCCACGGACGCCCTACATAAGTCCCGTCCTGTTGAGGATGTGCGGCAGTAGGTAGGCGCAGGTTTGACTGGACCCTATGCGGCAGTCAGTGTAGATTGGTGTGACTGTACTGGGTGAGTTAGTAGATGCATCAGGTTTCCATCTGTTTCATTTTCTTGAGCATAGATAGAGGCATAGTAGCTGTAGAGTTACTTTTCCAGCCCTTTCATTTCAGTATTACTTTGTTACTTTATGCCTCTAGTAGACTTAGTGGGCAGACCGTTGGGCTTGTTGACGGCACCACTGAGAACTACTGTGGGAAGTAGTTCTCACACCCGTCGTGGTGTTTTTCCCCAGGGACTTCTTCTCCTGTTCCTGTTGCTCCTGTTGCTGTCCTGCTGTCCGAGGCGAGGGAGTCGCGAGCTAGTTCCCTACCCGTCGTTGGAGTGTAGCGGTACCCCTTCAGAGGAGAGCTTCAGTAGATTAGTTTACCTCTTTTCCCTCTGTTGAGAGACCCTTGTTGTGAGGTATAGAGTTGTATTTTATTTTACAGTTTGAGAGACTGATGTAGTGAGGATATTCTTGTTTGAGAGCTTGTACACTGATGTTTATTTTTGGAGATATCTCCCTTTTGAGTTTTGTATCAGAGGACTTTTATACGATCGTATTTGGGAGATGGATATTGTATTATTTTCAGTTGTACAGTGTTTGGACCTCAGTTTTTCAGTAGTTTACTTTCAGCTCTGATACCAATGTGACACCCCCGGAATTTAGATTAGTCCTCTATATAAATGATATAATAGGACTAAATCTCTAACCCGGCTATAGCATTTGGATGGTAGCAAGATCCAGAGGAATATGAGAGTTAGCGTGCTAGAGCTAGAGTAGTTCTAGGATGGGTGACCCCCTGGGAAGTGGGGCGTCACAGTTGGTATCAGAGCCATTCACCAGCCGGAAATATGAGATGAGTCTCAGCTGAGCCAGGGTTATATAGCGGGTAGAGCGAGGCTCCCCTCGCTAATGACCGTTGTGAGTGGAGTGCAGCTCCTCAGAAGGTCGGCTAAGGCTAGCGAGACGAGTCTCACATCGCCTGGTGCTTGTGAGTGTGCTTGAGCCTGACGTGGACGTCAGGGCTTAAAAGGGGAAGAATGTGACACCCCCGGAATTTAGATTAGTCCTCTATATAAATGATATAATAGTACTAAATCTCTAACCCGCTATAGCATTTGGATGGTAGCAATCCAAGAGGAACATGAGAGTTAAGCGTGTTAGAGCTAGAGTAGTTCTCGGATGGGTGACCCCCTGGGAAGTGGGGCATCACACACGAGGTGGGTACTCCTCCGGGGATTTCGTCGAGAAGTCATTTATCGATAGAAATAACGTATTTGGGCAACGGTGAATGTTATGTGATCATATAATTGTTTAACTAACCCTGCTTCTATTTTACTTACTGTCGATTATGAGGCTCTTGTTTTGCTACACGCACACTGGCGATTTGGCCACCGCAAGGGTGTGCTTTTCCGGAAAAGTGGTACGTTGACCCGTGTACCCCACGTGACAGCGACGTTAGGAAACGGGGCCCTCATTGGTGGGGGGTGTGAGCGGTGATGCCGAGGCAGGTGCTCGGCGGCCGAGGCAGGTGCTCGGCGGGGGACACCGGGGCAGGGGCTCGGTGCGGTGGTCGGGAAAGGTGCCCGGTTTTGCTTGGTGCAGGTGCGATTGTTGTTGACGGTGTTTGAGGAGGACGGTTGCTCTGGTATCGTGGTTTGCCGTATTTTAGCCTTTTGCATATTATGTTATTTCTAGTCACTGACTTCTGACTCCATGACAGGTTCGTCCAGGGGGGAGTGCTAGGGCACCGGTGAGGCCGCGAGGGTGCTGTTCTGACATTTAGCGACTTCATACATAGTGACTCTTCTTTCCCTTTTCTTTTATTATTCATGTTAGTTAGTCGTGGATTGCGATACCCCCGTGGGATCGAAGTGGATGTTGCCTCTTCTTTCATATTTGTGAATGAATGTTGTTCCTCTCCTTACTTGGCCGTTTTTAAACTACGAGATAACAAGAAAACCGTTTGCGAAAATCGCTTTTAAAACGTGGGTGTCGTATGGGCACCGTTTTTAAAACCCTGTGGAATTTATGTAATTTCGAACTGGTTTTTTACAAAATTTGGCATCGGGTGGTTGCCAGTTCTAAAACTGTGGATTTATGTGGCGTCGGGTCGGGCGCCGCTTTCAAAACCCTGTGATTATTTATCCTTTTAAATCAGTCGGCCCTTTCTTTGTATAAAAGATAATGGCACGTTTGGAATGCATGTTGTATGTATCCGTGCTTCGATTAGTGTGGTTAAAGCCTGTATGTGATGCATGTTGTAGTGAGGACGCCGTGCATATACAAAGGAGATTCTGCCCGTTTGCAGGGTAAATTTGTATATGCGGCGGGTCTGTGTGCGCACTGGGGTGGACTTCTTTTAAAATATATATATATCACACCGAATTGAGAGCAACGGTGGCTCTCCTTCGCGCGTTTGAACCCCCGGGGCGTGACAATTTTTCAAAGGAAAGGAGCCTTGGTAGTTCACCCCAAGACGACGACGTCAAAGAAAAGCGATGAATCAAACAAGACGCTTTCACCAAGGAGAATAACTTCACAATCATTGCCGACGCATTCCAAAAAGGTTTGGATGCGCAAAAGTGAATTTTTCCCTTGTCTTTGATTCTTCTACGACTGAATGTCTTATAACTTATTGTAACTGATAAGAACCATGTATTCTTTATGAAAGGGGTTACATCTGAAAATAATTGCTATGTAATTCCAAATAAAATTCTGAACATTGTAACCTAGTTTCTTTAGATAATGAAACTCTTTGGCATGAAAGACTAGGTTACATAATTTTTAAGGAACTAGCAAGGATTTCTAATAAAGATGTGGTTAAGGGGGTTCCTAAATTATCTTTTAAAGAAAATATTGTGTGTGGAGGTTGTCAAAAGGGAAAACAATCAGGGCCGCACACAAGAACTTGAGCCACGTTGGTACCAACGGCCTTTAGAATTACTGCACATGGACTTAATAGGGCCGACTCGTCAACCAAGTTTGGGAGGTAAATGGTATATTTTTGTTTTGGTTGATGATTTCTCTAGATATTCATGGGTAACATTTTTAAAAGAGAAAGCAGATACTTTCGATTCTTTTCATGAGATTTGTCATCGTATTATGATTGAGAAAAATGAAAGATCGTTCGTGTTCGAAGTGATAGAGGTGGAGAATTCATTAATTCTAAATTCATTGATTTTTGCACTTTCAATGGCATAAAACATGAATTCTCGGCACCCTATACACCTCAACAGAATTGTGTAATCGAGCGCAAAAAACAGGGTAGTACAAGAGATGGCACGTGTTATGCTTCATAGCCGGAAACTCCCGTTACATTTTTGGGCTGAAGCAGTGAACACCGCCGTCTACGTAATCGATCGTGTGTATTTGCGCCCGGGAACTTTAAATACACCATATGAGCTATGGTTTTGTAGAAAACTGAATATCAAATATTTTCATATCTTTGGGAGTTGCTGTTACATTTTACGTGATCGCGAAAATCTTAGAAAATTCGACTCTCGAAGTGACGAAGGGATTTTCATGGGTTATTCTACAAATAGTAGAGCATATCGGGTATTTAACCTCGAATCTAAAACAATGGTAGAATCTATTAATGTTAAAGTAGATGAAGCTTTTCATTTTGCATCTGATAAATCTACCCCTGATATGACTCTTGATGATGATACTCCTGTAAATGCATCTTCTCATAATAATTCTTCCGATAATGTTGATGCATCTAATTGTTTTTCCAGTTTATCTGATATGGAGGAATCATCACACATACCTCCGAGTACTCCATTACCTCAAACGTTACGTATCTCCAAGGATCATCCAGAATCGAACATTATTGGAGACCCACAAAAAGGAGTCAAGACTCGGAGACAATTGGTTTGTGGAGTCGCATGTTACGTCTCCATGGTAGAACCAAAGAACGTCGATGAAGCTCTTCAGGATGATTACTGGATTGAAGCAATGCAGGAAGAGCTCCATCAGTTCGAAAGAAACAAAGTCTGGGAACTAACGAAGCCTCCGAAGCAACAAAATGTAATTGGTACTAAGTGGATTTTCAAGAATAAGAAAAATGAGGATGGTACCATTATCAGGAACAAAGCACGCCTAGTTGCTCAGGGCTATTCACAATTAGAAGGTATAGACTTTGATGAGACGTTCGCCCCGGTAGCTCGTCTCGAGTCAATTCGCATCCTCTTTGCGATTGCTTGTCATTTTAAAATCAAACTTTTTCAGATGGACGTTAAGAGCACCTTTTTAAATGGTTTTCTAAATGAGGAAGTTTATGTGGCTCAACCGAAAGGTTTCATTGACCATAAACTACCTAACCATGTTTTTCGTTTGAAAAAGGCTCTTTACGGTCTAAAACTATGACGCCCCACTTCCCAGGGGGTCACCCATCCTAGAACTACTCTAGCTCTAGCACGCTTAACTCTCATGTTCCTCTTGGATCTTGCTACCATCCAAAATGCTATAGCCGGGTTAGAGATTTTAGTCCTATTATATCATTTATATAGAGGACTAATCCAAATTTCGGGGGTGTCACATTCTTCCCCCCTTTAAGCCCTGACGTCCACGTCAGGCTCAAGCACATTCACAAGCACCAGGCGATGTGAGACTCGTCTTGCTAGCCTTAGCCGACCTTGTGAGGAGCTGCACTCCACTCACAACGGTCATTAGCCGGGGAGCCTCGCTCTACCCGCTATATAACCCTGGCTCAGCCCAGACTCATCTCACATTTCCGGCTGGTGATGGCTCTGATACCATCTTAATCTGTCATAAACCAGAGCGACCCACAGTCGCTAGAGATATCAGTAACAACATGCTTATGTAAAACTGGGGTTAGACATGATCATAATATAAGTGTTGCTTTATTCATGACAAAACATAATTTCTTTTACCACATTCCTGGTTTGACAGAGAAGAGCACCCACCTGAACAGCGTTTGGTCGGAACACCTGTAGTTGACTCACAACCCCCGAACGACACCCCGACCAACGGAGTCCCCAGAAAACAACCATTAAGTACGAAGATATTTAAAAAAGGAACGATGACACGACACTACAACGACTCGACGCTGAAACGTGGTAGCCAGAACACGCAAGCACACGGCGGCAAGAAGGAGGGGAGCAGCGGCGTCGAGGCCCCGCGCGGGCACAAGACCCGCGCGGGCGCGACGGCGCGGCGGCAGCGGCAGCAGAGGCCCCGTGCGGGCGCGGCGGCGCGGCGGCAGTGGCAGCAGACGCCCCGGGCGGGCACAAGCCCCGCGCGGGCGCGGCGCAGCGGCAGCGGCAGCAAAGGCCCCACGCGGGCACAGGCCCCGCGCGGGGCGGCGGCGCGGCAACAGAGCCTCGTGCGGGCGCATGCCCGCACGGGCGAGGCAGCAGGCCGCCCCGCGCGGGCGGCGGCGCGCGGCTGCAAGCGGCCCCCGCGTGGGCACGTGCCCGTGCGGGCGGCGCGGCGACAGCAAGCCCCGCGCGGCCACGTGCCCGCGCGGGCGGCGCGGCGACAGCAAGCCCCGCGCGGGCGCCAGCCCACGCGGGTGGCACGACGGTAGAGCCCCGCGCGGGCGGCGTGGCAGCAGGTCGACTCGCACGGGCGGCGCGGCAGCAAATCGCCCCGCGCGGGCGGCGCGGCAGGAGGTTGCCACGCGCGGGCAAGGCCCCGCTCGGGCGGCGCGGCAGCAGATCGCCCCGCGCGGGCAAGGCCCCGCGCGGGCGGTGCGGCAGCAGATCGCCCCGCGCGGGCGCAAGCCCGTGTGGGCGGCGGCGCAGCGCGGCAACAGAGCCCCGTGCGAGCGCATGCCCGCATGGGCGCGTCGCAGCGGCGCGGCAACAGGCCGCCCCGCGCGGGCGGCGGTGCGCGGCTGCAAGCGGCCCCGCGTGGGTACGTGCCCGTGCGGGCGGCGCGCGGCTGCGGCAAGCCCCGCGCGGGCGGCGCGACAACAGCACCCCGCGCGGGCGCATGGCAGCACGAGTGCGGCGCGACAGCAACAGCGGCAGCGACGGCAGCGGCGGCTGCGACTGCGGCGGCGGCGGCGGCTGGGGCATCCGCCCCTCACAACCTCCAAAGAAAACGGCAACCCAAGGCGAAGGAAAACCTCAAGAAACACACGATGCTCTCCTCGCGGTAACGGTGCAGATGATCCGATCGTTCCCCGCGGAAGGGGGGTTCCGGATCCGTCTCCCGCTCCGTTCCCGGCCTCCGATGTGTTGGTCGCACAAACGGGATCCCCCTCTCTCTCTCACCCAAGGCGGCTAGGTTAAAGCGTATCCCCTTTTTCCCAGGGTAGAACCGTCAGTATTTATAGGCATAGTGAAAATTTCCTCCTCTCAACCCTAAATCTCACGCGCACCCAATAAGGAGGAGAAGACACATGGGCTAAAAAATCATTTTCGCTCTCATACTGTAAAAACTAGTCTAGCCCAAGAGGAGCCACCTCCGTTTCCTCGAAAAGCGTGCAAATCATGTGGCACGGATTCCGATGCACGTTACCGATACCATCACCTTAGAAATTCAAAACCGGAAGATCCGGGAGTCGGATTTCAGATCCGATCATGCCACTGTTCCACATTTTCCTAGCCCTATCACCGAAAAATACCCGCGAGTACCAATTCAGAACTTCAAAAATCACTAACAAAATATACTCTTAAAGTTTAAGATTGTAAAAAGTCAAGGACACTACATCACACACCCCTTAAAGAAGTTTCGTCCTCGAAACTTAAACTCTTTCCCCGCCAACAATTCGGGAAGTACTCACTCACATAATGATTCTAACTCCCACGTCGCCTCTCGCCGCTCAAAAGCGGGAACATCCAGAATAGGCGACGGATCCACGAGATACTTCCGGAGCATCGGAACATGAATAACCGTCGTGCACCTGGTTGGGGGTTCGGTGGCAGCGTGCAACGATAGCTTACCGGCCGATGCGCTCCAGGATTTTCAAAAGGTCCGTGAAAACGTGGGGCTCAACTTGCCCCGCAGTCCGAACCGTTTTGATCCCTGGGATGGCGAGACCCGGAGCAAACGTGCTTCCCAACTAGAAACTCCAAGTCCCGTCGTCTTCGATCTGCGTAGTTCTTCTGCCGACACTGGGCGGTCACCAGCCGCTGCCTGATGAGTCGTACGCTCGCCTCAGTCTCCTCCCAGAAGTTTGCCACAAACCGGTGTCTCTGTCCGAAGTGATCGATATCGGTACCCCATGCAGTCTCTCAACATCGTTGATGTAGACCTGCGCCAGGCTGTCTCGGGTCCACGTCGTAGGGATAGGTAGGAAATGAGCTGTCTTGTCAATGATCCGCTACCACCCAGATTGCGTCATAACCTTGCTACGATCGCGGAAACCCCATGACGAAAACCATGGTGATCCGCCCTCACTTCCATTCCGGCACCGGTGGTGGCTGCAATATCTCAGCCGCGCTGGTGCTCGGCCTCGTCGGCGTGCTTCTGGTTCCTTACTGCGTCTTCGGATACTTGGGTGGTCGGCTCCCGGTCCTCCTTCTGGTCTGGCGTATTGGCCAATTCTCGCTCTACCGAGTGGGCCCCGTCGACTGCTTCTCGGAAGGCGGGTAAACTCATGTCGTTGGTAATTGCCCGGCCACGTTGTACAACTGCTGTTAAAGTAGCCGGTCCTCGGCAGCTGTCAAAGCCGTCACTTTCTCTTCCCGTGCTGTTGATTGAAGACCAAGTCCAGGCCGCCATCCGTGTACACAAAGAAAACAAGTCAATCCTAGACTTAACTGGTCTAGCACCAAGACCTATGACCGACCAAAAACACTATCATCCCGTCCCCGAAACACTCGCGCTCTACGCACCTATTGCTCGATTACCTCGTCGATTAGCTGCCAGTGGCATGGTGCTCTGTGGATGTTGGATGCCGACCACAGTGGTTAAAGTGAGTTTTTCTCTGATACCATTTAATCTGTCACGCCCCGGGGTTTTTCGGTTTAAGCGAAAAATGTGAAATATTAAATTTTTTCTTTACAGGGTCCCCAAGTGCGCGCCAGACCTGCACACACGTGCAAATTCCTCGACCCCGAGAGCAGAGTCTCCTTTGCACGTGCATGGCGGTTTCAACTTAGATAGGCATACCAACCCGCATGTAATCTCGTTCACACTTTAACCACAGTCATCGTTCACAATAGTAAAAGAGAGTACTATAACTACTTAACACGGCCGTCGATATTTAGAAAGGATAAATTCATGGGTTTTCAAATCGGTGCCTACACGACACTCGTTGTTTTAAAAGCCGTTTTCACAAACATTTTTCCTAGTTTGAAAATAGTCCGAAAACTACAGAGTATGAAAGCAACAGGGTCACACACAGTAATTTGTACATCCACAGCCACAACCACTCACACAAAACAGAAGCTAAGATGATAACACGAATAAAACCTAGCGAATGTCACTCATTGCAAAGCTAAACAAACGACACGTCCTCGTGAACCGTCCTCAAAACCGTCCCATGCCCGTGCCAGACCAACCTGTCACAGAGTGGGGAGTCAGTGACACTACCAGGATGCAACATAAACCAGGGTAAACAACATATATGCGATAATTGGGAAACTGAAGATAATGCAAACCGAGCCACCAGCGTGTCCATGTTTACCCCCCTCCCAAGAGAGCCACGGTACCCTGTAACAATCAAACATGCGTACATGCCCCTGTAATAATCAAATACGTGCACCTGCCTCTCGTGATTTGCTTATACCCCTCCACGACGCTCGTGCGTGCTTTGAGCAGCCGTGAGAGGTCCCCATCATCACTAGTCGTGGGGTACACGGGCCAACGTGCCATCTTTCCGAAAAAATACACCCTGTGCAGAGGCCAAACCGCCGGTGTCCGTGCAAGCAAACCTTGGGCTCATAATGTGTAATTATGTGTATCATAAACCAGAGCGACCCACAGTAGCTAGAGATATTAGTAATAACATGCTTATGTAAACAGGGGTTGGACATGATCATAATATAAGTGTTGCACCGTCCGAAATCCGGTATTCTACACTCTCCCCTCCTTAAAAGTGTTTCGTCCTCGAAACCAGAATAAATCCATAACTCAGGAGGGTAACTCAATCAGATAGGGATAGGAAAAACTCACTCATCCTCAGGCTCTCAAGTGGCCGTTCTCACTCATCATGGTGGCTACACTGAACCTTTAGCAAGGATAGATCTCGACTGCAAAAATTCCACCTAAAACTGTCACATAAATAAGATTTGCATCGATCGCTTCAAATAGCTCAATTCCTCGTCCAACTCCAGAGACGTGAAATCCAAAACGTGTGAGGGATGAAATACTGTTCCTCCAGCCAGGTAATTACTCGCGGTCCAACCTCCCCGCGTAAACATCGAATCTACACATCCCTGCGGATAGTGGCTTCCACAACATAAGGTCCTCAAACCAAACTCTAAGCCTCCACTAGGCATCCACAGATTCGATCACCCCATTCCAAGGTTGCACTGCTCGCCTATCCAAGGCGTGCTGACCAAAAGTCCTTGCCGGAATAATGATATGCCATAAATCAATTTTACAATTCCGGTAACTCTGACCTCCGGCGTTGCCTCAACCACAATCCTCCTGAGTAACCAAGTACATCAGGTTCAAGGGTCTAAGAATACAACAATGCTGGCAACACCCTCTCTATCGCTGGCAACACCTACAACAATGCTGGCATCCTCCTCATCTTATTCCCTCATAGCTACACTGGCCCTGCTTAGTCCAAAAACTTCTGACTTCAGTCACTATCATAGGTTTAGGCCAAACCCAAACGGCATCACTCTTCGTTGGGTCCACAGTCACTCTTGTAGCTGAAATCACAGGCCTAACAACAGAACCTTTCGAAGTCGACAAGAATACTCTAATAACTTGGCATAAGACTTCTTTTCTCAGAAGTTGCAGCACCACTCTCAAGTGCTCCTCATGTTCTATGTCACTTCGAAAATGAATCCAAATAACCACGACGGGTACTCCCACCAATCCGTCCAAACACAGCTGGAAAAACACAATTCCTAAAGTCGGTAGGGCATTAGTCAAACCACTTGACCGCGCTGCAACCCATAATGCCCCTACTGGTTCCTGAACACTCACAGGGCACAGCCCTCGGCTGTATGGTTCCAAAAAGATACCTGCCTCACAAATGAGCATCTGCTGCAACACAATCCGAGTCCGTCTATACTCGACCAACAAAGAACTCTCACCGTTGTGTACCACAAACGTGGCATCACAGCCGTGCATCAACGGCGTGGCATCACCACCGTGTATCAACGGTGTGGCATCATACTCAAGTATTAATTTCTCAGATCCTCACGGTCGTATTCCCACGACATAGGACTGGGTCACACAGACCCCACAATCCATCAGAACCTGCAACTGCGCTATCGGCTCCCTGTCTCACGGGTGATACTCCAAGAGGTGCTAAGGAAGTTGGCGCAGTTCCCAAAAACCACGTCAATCGCTATCTCGATTTCAATCTCACTAAACGGCGGCTTCAATAACAGATCAGGTAGACTTTTCACCCGGGATCACACGGGCGATAAGGATATTCCTTAATCCCGGTGCCGCCATAAGCACCTCCTCTACGGTCGCTCGCGAAGCGATACGATCACGACTCAACTTTATCGTGCTCTGGCTTCCTCTATAAGCGTACACCTTCCGACCAGGTTCACGGAGGGTTATTGTCCTCTCACGATAATCCACGATAGCATAACATTGGGATAACCAAACTCTATCCAAACTCATAACAACACCTCGAAACTGATGTAGGACTAAAAACTCATGGAATCAAATCGAATGTCCTACTTACTCTGGCGGAACTGGCAACACTCATCCATGTGCTATACGTGGTCTGGAACCCGATCCTCACGTGCACAAGCCAAAAGTCCCATCTCTGGTCCACGCAAAGCTACCCATGCTCTACAGGAACACGCACAAGCGGTGTCGGCGTCTAAATGCTCTACATCCAAAGACTACAAGGAAGGCTACACCAATTAAGATACAATCCACTATCCTGGTGCCTCTAACCAGCTGCACAAACTCATCCACTAGATGATGGCGGCCAACGCTCTATCCGTCTCGGTATCACGGCTTCATCAGCCCACTGGTAAACTGGATGAACCTCTTCATCCTAAAGGGGGCAGTGGGGTGCCGTCGCAAGCGGCAATTCCAAGAGCACTAAGTAGGGACACTCTGCCTGAAATGTCCTGATACTGCTACTGGTGCCTCAACTGTCGAGAACCTCCAGGTCTCTGTCTCCTCTGAGACACATGATCCTGAGACTGGCACCATGGCAACCTCGATCCACTCAACTATCCCAAAATTCAGGCGATACTGGACGCCTTCCTCTGGAGCTGGTCCCTCGCTCCTCGTCCCTCTTGGACGTGGTCACTGATCCTTGGTCAATCCATCGAGCATGCACCATCGCTGCATCTAAGGTCGGCACTTGCCGAGAATGCACAAAGAGATAGCCATCCAGATGCAGTTCCCTCTCAAACATAATCAACCTATAACCCGCATCCTGGCGACAAGGGTACACGGCTCAACCATCGCGGAAACTCGCTCCAGGTCATCAACTGCGCTCCCGATGGTCCAACAGGGCAAACTCGACGCCACCAACTCTCGGCATCCATATCCAAAGGTGCATGACCAAGCACCCTGACGCATCTCCTAGATGAACAAATCCTCGAACAACTCTTCCATAGCAGCGATCCAGTTCTTGGCCTCCCAAGGCTCCAAACTCAATCCCGAAATCAGCCGGGATGGAACTGGATGAAGTACAACAACCAGTCAACAACTCTCGCTGCTTCTGCACCATCCGTGGTGCGATCAGGGTAGAAGTCGACGATGTCGCGGCCGGAAGTACTACTGACGATACTCCGGGAACGCTCTCAGCTCAAGCATGCGCATCACGCGCTCCATGTTCTCTTCCTGGCGCCGCAACTCTCAGACCTTACTCTGCTCTGTCCATTCAGCCTCCCGCTGTTCGGGCTCCTCATCCAGGGTCAAGCACGCCCTCGCCGCTGCACGGCGACTCGGAAGCATCGAAAACCACTGCAACAAAACAAACATTAGGACCAAAACTCTCTCGACCCAATCAAGCGAAAGTCTAAAACATTTTACCCATACTAAAGCATTATGTTGTCTGCAGCCAACATAATCATCTTTAGAGAAATAACATGTAAGATCACTCGCCCCAATCCACTGGGGAAGGTACAAACTCAATCAGGACTCTCGCTAAAGTCGCGTCTCTCTCGACAGTCATCCTACTGTCCAACCAATAGCCTAGGGTCTCTAAGTCCTCAACGACCTATACTCCTAGGCTCTGATACCACCTAAATCTGTCACGCCCCGGGGTCGAAACTGTGACCCGGGCTCGCCAACAGATCCGCTATCTGTACGGAAACTGCCGCACAGACGAAGCGTCTACCCTGTAAGTCAGATCTATAGCTAAAAACATGTATCAGAGCTGAAGCTAAAAATCAAAAGCTATGGAATAAAACTGAACATCTGGAATAGTAAAATCTCCACTAGTACACAAATCCTCAAGGTACAAAGTCTCACAGAAATAAAACAAATACTATCCTCACAAGTCTCTCAGAATGTCCAGTACAAAAGTGGAAAATAAAATACACCGGGTACATCTACCTCAGACTCTCAATGCTGGTAAGGAACTAATCGGCCGCGTCCTCACCTCGCTATGCTGTCTCCGCGCGAACCAAGCCGGTACAGCTGCCTCAATAACCTGTCACCGCAGCGGGTGTGAGATCTACTGCAGAAGGCAGATCTCAGTGGGTACCGTCCCAATATCCACGGTATGCCCACTAAGTCTACTGGAGTCAAAACATATAGGTATGCAGATAGATAGATAAAGGGTAAGCTGAAAGAAAACTACAGCTAAAAAGTCTCAATCATAAAGCTCAATAAACTCTACCAATAACATGATATGCATACACCCTCTACTGCTAAGATGCCTCAGTATCAATGCTCAAAGGAAAGAAACCCATCTAAGAACATAATATGTAAACCACTCGCACACGAGGTGCCCAATCGACCCAATCGAACTGACTGCCTCATAGGGTCCAGTCAAGCCTGCGCCTACCTACTGCCGTTACATCCCGGAGGACCGGACTTACGTAGGGCGTCCGTGACTGCCACTAACTGGCCCAGCCAGAGGGACTGCGTCCGTAACTGCCACTAACTGGCCCAATCAGAAAGACGGCGTCGACAAGTCATGATACAAAAGTAACAGATCCACCCCGGGCGTGGCTCTCGAGGGGCGCGACCCCACCGAGGAAAAGGTATCCGCGCACTCTGTCGCTCAGGTGGCACTGCAGGCTATAGTCCAAAATCCACGCTCACCCTCAGAACGGAAAGACTCAGGATCCTCAAACATCTCGCACAACGGTCGGAGCACTCTCGACGACTCAGCTGATCAGCTCTCTCGAATCACGAGACACAAGCAAACTTTACCAACCCGTGGCACAAAACACACTGGCTGGAGATACTCCACAGCCGGGATCGACCCACATCTCAGGGCTAATAAAACTGGTCGGACAACACACAATGACCCGGGACCACCGTCACCCCCAACGGTTCCCAACGACACTAGCACAGTCTAAACTCAGCTACCGGACCCCACTCAGCCCCCAGGCACGAGTGCAACAATGCCCCACAGAAACCTGACCCCTCGGCCCACTACCTGGGCGAGGGAACACTATGTTCAGGAAAGATGCAAGGTGTGAGATGTCTAATACATAAAGGAACCTAGCCCAAGTGAAGGCTCTCTACTGTCTCATCTGTGTCAACAGGCGGCACATGCAGGCTAAGATCCACAATCAAATGCTCAAATAGCACAACTCAGTCGGAAAAAGACTCCACGACTCAATCTGATATGAAAAATTCACGATGTAGAATAATCACCTCAATCCCCACAAGGAAGCTCAACTCACATGACACTAGAACTCAGCACACAATGCTCTAAAATCCTCTCGCCCCCCCGGCAAGAGTATACATGCACCCTGAACCTATGCCGTACCCCCGGCGAACTCATAATTTAAAAACCACCTTTGAAAATATTGATTTTCCTTAAAACGGGCTTTCTTGATTTTTAAAACGGTTCAGGTGCAATTATGATGCAAACAAAACATGAAACCTAGTGTCATATGATATCAGGAGTCTACTAAAAATAATCCGGGGTCCCAATAAATTTTACAGAAAATTCCAGGCAACTATCAGATGTAAAAACAGCGAAAACGCCTAATAAATATGATCAACTTGCATTCAATAGCATTAAGGGGCATTCCATAATTTTGGAGAAATTCCAACCCACCTGGAACGCATTCCGCAGGCAATCGCTGAAGTCGGTGAAGCGCCGGATCCTAAAGCTGTCGAAACCTCGAAAAACGCGCCACGCGCGCGCACTGCCGCGTACACGAAAAAAATTTCCGAAAGCTCGAATAAATTTTCCTGAGTCCTCTACAACAATCTACACACTCCGATCACTCCCCAAAGGCTTCAACAGCACACAAAATTACACTCTCTAATTCAATCACCAAAACTCCTGCTCACATACACACAGCACACACACTAATTTGTCCACTAATTCCATCACAAAACCACCCCAAGTTAAACACATACCTTCACATAAATTAATCTGTAAGCTCCATTTATTACATTCAATCAGCTCCAAATGCACACCATTAATTAAGTCCACATATACACAACCTCCAAGCTCACCTCACAATTAAATTACCAGCTCACATAAATAAATTACAACATTCCATTGGAGTCCACACAAAATTCCAGCTTACTCTTAAAATACAAGCTCCAATGCATACAAGGTACCCACCTGATCCTCTACAAGATCCAAATTCCACATATGGCTCACAGTATACACCTCACACTAAGCTTTGTTACATTCACATAAATAATTCAAGATCACTTCTACAGTTCCTTAATTCCATCCCTACTTCTTATCATCAGCAACACTAACAATATCATCATCCACCATCTGCACCATCAACATCATCATCAGCTCGCCGAAATCCGCCACAAGGAAGTCGACCAGAGAGAGCAAAGGGAAAAACCCCGCGCTCCAAAGTTGCTGCAACAACAAAGGGAGAGGAAGAGAACAATCAAATAAGAATTATAAAAGAAATTAAAAAAAATAAAAACGGCCTGCACTCCCCACGGCACCGCCCACAGTTTGCGCGCCGCTCGCACGCAGCAGTCGCGCGCACCCACGCGCTGCTGCCACTGCCGCGGCTGCCGCTGCATCGCTGCTGCCACTACCGCGGCTGTCGCTGCATCGCTGCTGCAGCCACCGCGCAGCCTGGGCCCGCCAGCCGCTAGCCACGCTGCACAGAGACCCGCCGCGCGAGGCCCTGGCCCGCCCCGCGCGGCCCATGCGCGCTCACAGCGCGCGCCCGTGCGCGATGCGGTGCCCGCCTGCGCGCGCCCACGCGCTATGCGGCGCCCGCCAGCGCGCACCCGCGCGCGGTGCGGCGCCCGCCAGCGCGCGCCCGCACGCGGTGCGGCACCCGCCTGCGCGCGTCCCAGCCACGCGCACCCTCTGCGCGCGCCTCAAATGTGCGCGCGGCGCCGCTGCATGCTGCGCGCAGCGCCAATGGGCGCCCGCGCAGCATCAGCACCGGCCGCGCGCGGCGCATATGCGCGCCCGCGCGGCTCCAGCAGCGGCCTCACCAAAACCTGTGGACAGTAGTCCACACCAAACCACAACTCACCCTACACCAAAATAAAAACCAAAACTAGAAATCAAAACTCAAGAATCCAAGCTTCCTTCACAAAAAAACTGCACATACCATAGATCGGAAGCTCGTCGCGTGCGCGCTCCGCTCGTTCCACGCCGACAGCAGGAAGTTCCTCCACCGAAGCTCATCCAATCCCTTCTCTAATCCTTCTTCTCCTTCAGCTCCCTTTTACTTCCTCTGCTTGGGAGGAGACGAGGTGGAGGTGAGGTGGGTTTAAATTAGCTACAGTCTAATTAAGGGGAGGAGTGGGTGGTTGGGAGCATTTAATGCTCAACCAAAATATCCCAACACCCACTTTGAAATCCATACTCATTCCCTTTTTTTTTTTTTTTTTTTCTTAATTCCATAACTCACAGACCCAAGCCACAATCACTTAATTTAATTAAATTAATTAAATAATCCAACAAAAGCCTCCCGTCAACTCACTTTTTGCCCTCGGGCCTCCGCACGGGTCCGAAACCTCCCGAACCCCGCTGTATACACATAAGCAACATGCCCAAGGCAAATCCTCCGCACCACGCCATCTTGCGAGGTCGGTGCACCATCCGAAATCTGGTATTCTACAGTGAAGCACCTATTATTGGTGTGTCTGGCCCAAAGTGCATCAAAGGGATGCCACAGAAGGACCCTGTGAGGTATCTATAGCTGGATTGGCTTTCAGCTGCTTTTGCTGAATTTTAGAAAAGGATTTGGGCCAAACAGAGGTTGGATTTGGATTTAGCGCGGAAAAACGCTTGAAAACGGCTATTTGCTTGTTTATTTATGAGTCCGGATGCCCAAAAACGGACTCCCGGAAGTTTTTAGTGGTTTCTGGTGCATGGGGGGGACCGTCGACCGCCAGCATGCCACGTGGCGGCCTATTATTGGCCGATTCACAGCGCTCGGTCCACAGAGCAGCGTGGCTGGGTGCATAAACCCGGCGTGGGACACGTGGCAGGTGCGGATTGTGTGAGGACCCGGATCCCCGCGATGAGATTACTGGTTGATTGGCAGCTTATGGAGGCCTATGTGGTGTGTCGGTGGTGTTTGTGCACAATTTGGACACAAGTGATGGACTTCGGGTGTTAAATGGATCACGTGGATAATCGGATGACCCCGTCGAATGTTTAATAGAGGTTTCGCGTGAAATGGATATCAATATTGGACTCAGCGCGAAAAATTGGATTAAGAACACCTTTCCGGATGCCTTCGGCAATTTTTAGAAATGGAATTTGGCAAAACGAACAGCGGATTTGGACTTAGCGCGCTAAAACGATGAAAATGGACTATTTATTTGTATTTTTCGTAGTCCGGATGCAAAAGCACGTTTTTCGAGGCAGTGGGTTACTGTTCCGGCCGGTCGGGCATCGGCGGCGGCGGCGGAGCAGGCGCGGGCAGCGCGCGGTGCAGCGGGGGATTATGCCGCGTGGCATTTTCTAGTTGGCGAGTTTTGACACGTGGGATCATTGGATTGGTTGGTGCACGGGCGCGGTCCACGGAGCAGGGAGGCTGGTGCCTCGGGATGCGTGCGCGACACGGGGGCGCAGGCGGCGCTGGCGCGCACATGGGCGCGGCGGCCGACGAGTTGACGCGCGGTTCCCGCGCGTGGGCGCGCCACGCGTCAGCCTCCGCGCGGGCCACGCGGCGCATGGCGGTTGGCCGTCTTGGCTGTTGCCTGTTCGGGGCCACGTGGCAGCCTGAGGTGAATCCGGGCGTTGATGAACGGTTGGGATCAGGCGGGTTCGGGCGCATTGTTTGCGCCCGAACTGTTCCGGGCGCCCGAATGCGGGGACCCAATGGTCATTTCTTGAATTGTTTTGCTGGGCCTATAAATAGGCCCAGAAGATCTTGTTTTTGGGCTGATGGGAGACTTTTCTCTCAGGGGTTTCTTCAGAGAAGTTCTTCCTCTCTCTCTCCTCCACCCTTTGATGGATTCCCAGAATTTTTGGAGGCCGCGGCATCGGCGTTTTCTGCGACGCGGCGCACTTCAGTGCTTCTTCGGTTTTGGCTCCTATCGTCACTTTTTGGTGTGCAAGGCACCATGGATCACTCCCATGGTATTTTGAGTTGATTTTTACGGCAACACGTTGATGAGAGGTACGCCTTCGATTTTCTTATTGATCACTTCGTCTCGATTTGAGTTTTTGGCATGGTTTACGAGGCATCTCCGATCCACTGTTTTTCTGGTGGATTTTTGGACAGCGGAGACTTGTCAGATTTTTATCTCTATGCTCGATCATCGGAATGAGACGTTTAAGGACTCTATTGATATCTACGCTTCAAGAGGATCGCCATCGTATTTTTATTGAAATTTTTGGTGTTAATCTTGCAGGTTATAATTAACCTTCTTTCGGACTGGTTTCTGACAGATTTTGGACAGTGTACATTTTGACTTGCCGCAGTGTTCTAATTGTATCTTGGTCTACAGATGTCGGAATGAGTTGTGTAAATACTCGTTTTGGGGCTACTCGTCGCGAGGATCGCAACCATGAGTTTTTTGGGATTTTTGGAGGACTGTACGCCGGTGAAATACCCCCTCTTCTCTGCTGGTTGTGAAAACAGCATATGTTGTTTGGTTATTGTGGGGTATTGATTATTGTGTTGTGATTGCGAGGTTGGTTGGCGCAGGGATTGTGCGACGGAGTACCGAGGGTGCAGTTTCAGCAGATTTTGTTAGTAAGTGGCCACCCTCTTCACCGACTTCGGCTTTGCCTGCGGAAAGCGTTTCAGGTGGGTTGCTTCATCTCCAGAACTGGTGGACGGTTCTCTAATTCCGTATGTTAGAATGCATGCATGTTTAGGGTACATTGTGTGTTATTGTAAGGTAAGCCAGGAAGGATGATTGTATAAGGGAATTGCAAGATTAATATTCATGTTAAATATTATCGGGGACTGACGGGATTTGGATATTCATGAGGATGAATAGTAAAAGCTTACCTAAAGGGATTTACCCTATGTGATTGTTAGCATGCATGTTTAATTATACTATATTTAGCATCGAGATGGAAGCTTGAGGAATGGCCTAGATCATGCAGATTGATATATTATAGTAGTGATCTTTTAGCATGCCATGTTGCACATAGTCTTTTATGATATGATTACTCGATGGAGTAGGAGGCTATATCTATGTGCGGGTATCATTCTGATGATTTTGATAGACCATGGATTATGGACGGGTGTTGTAGATTGGTGGATTTGGCAGGTGGAGCTACTATTTGCTATATTACCTTTTATCTTTCTTGAGGACATTTGCATACTTGTATGGACATCTAGATAGGCCATCTATTACTGCTACACTATCTTATTGGAACTTGACTTAGGAGAAACCATGTTTTGCTTCTTTTCTCCTTATTGGTTAGTCTTGTGGTTCATGTTGCTCGGGTTCGAGCAGGGGTTTGGGATAGTGTAGTTGAGGTTTCGAGTCTGGGACAGGTTGGTCTTGATTGTGGACTTGTGGGGTTTTGCGGCGACCGCGGATATTGGGCGGTTGACCGGATATATACTTGTGCACCAGATTGGGTATCAGATTTCCTCCAATGGATGGAGTTTTCCCACTTATTGTTTACTGTTGTTTTAGTTTGGGGATCGGGTGTAACACTCGAGAAATTTGAGTTTGTTTAAAGAGAAAAATTCAAGTGTGAATGTGGGTGAGGAAACAAAAGTTAACCTTACTGGTCTGTATACCGGTGTGCAAATGGCACAGTTTCCAAAGCACAAATTCCGCCTTTCCGATTCGAGTTTGATCTCGGAAATCTGAGGTCTCCAGTGCGACCGTCTCATCGAATCAAGTGAAAATGGTATAGACCGATTGCTGATCCGACGGTCGGATCGTCCTGAACTTAGCAAGGAAACTAGTGGGACTCGCGGCTTAAGTGAATAGTAACTCCGTGATTTAATTCCCTCGCTAGCCAACGTCTACCGATCGATTGTCTGGAGTCCGAATCTGACAATCCAGGTAGTCGATTTGAATGGCATCATCGTTCTGAGCGCAGTGGCATTGACCAAATTTCCGTTTGACGACCGGATCGTCCCGAAAAGCGTGAAGTACGACAAAAAATGCAGTATTTTATGAAATAACCCACAAGTTTATGCTCCGAAAAGCACGTAACTCTCTGGACAGGGACTTAACTGTAATATGAGCAGTTTTGCTAAAGGACTTAAGTCCAAATAGTGAGTGTGGAGGGACCAAAGTGAATTTTGTGCATAATACACTATATACGTTGAGTGGGTTGTGACTTTTGGGAAACCCTAAACGGACAAGCACCACTCTGCCTCCCTTTCCTCTTGCAACCGACGCGCCTCCACCATCTTCACCAACCGTCGCGCCGGCGCCACCGCCGTTCTGTCGCCGGAAAACTCGGGGAGACCAAAGAAGTTCGGTTTCTTCTCAGTCTGGTGGTGTGGGAGACATCAAGAAAGAGTTGGGTTGGTCCAAGCACCATCTGGGAGTGTCTCTGTGAGGTTGACGTCGAGCCGAGGTGAACCCGACGCCTAGCCCCGCCGTGCGCCACCGCGGAAGGCTTCTCTTCCTCCTTGTTTTCCGGTGAGGTGAGTTTATGGGAGTTTTTATTTTTAAATGGCCCAAGGACCAATCCAATGACTTCCTGACGTTGAGGTGATCATTCTCATTTAGTTTCAGCCGTCGCCGTCCCCTCCTTGGCCGGTGGGAGCCACCTTTCGCCGGAAAGGCCATTTTGGCCGATCTTGAGCGCGGAGAGAATCCAACCGTTGAAACTGAGATCAGCCCATTGGTTTGGGTCTTCTCATCGTCTGCGACCTCCTCCCGAGGTTTGGTGATGATCGGTTGAGAATCCGGGCCTTGCGAGCTTGCCCTAGAACCGAGCAAAAGTGCTCTTTGGCCGAACCTCGCCGTCCGGCGCCGCCGCTCACCCGCGCCGCAGGCCACCACCTCAGCAAGCTCCGTAGCGCCGAGGGGAGCACCTTGGTCCAAGTTGCACCGGCTAAGGCTTCGCCGGCCGGAATCCACCATTAGAGGACCTCGTTCTTGGCCGAGCTTGAGTTGGGTCGCGTCGCCGGCGATCACCGTCGTTTCCACTTGCCGGCCAGTGACCCAGGTAAGGTATTTTGATCATTTTGAGGCTCTGCTTGAGGTTGCATGAAGATTCTAACGTAGGTTTTGCATCCTCTGTAGTTGCACCATCGTGGTTGTCCGAGCCTCGCCACCGGCCACCGCCGCCGCCTTTGGTCTCCGGCCAATCACCTAGGTAGGCTTTAAACTCCATCTGCAAACTTTCCATCAAGTTGTATTGGTCTTAGAGACTCTGTAAAAGAAGTTTTTCCAACCTTTTATTTAAAGGCTTTTGTTGGGTGTTTTCTCGGCCGCCGCCGCCTCCGGTCACCGGCGCCGGGGTTGGCCGAGTCTAGACCACCTCTGAGAAGCTCTTTTAACTTTGGCACACCTTTGTTCCAGGTTTAAACCTGGTTTTCTCCAAGCTAACCTGTCACGCCCCGGGTGTAAACCAGAACCCGGGCTCAATCACAGATCCACCGTGCACACGGTATTTCCCGTGTACACGAAGCGCTGGTAACCTGCTCAGATATAAGAAATATAATAAAGGAGCATTCAACAGAGCTAAACTAAAACTAATACATCTCAGACAAAAAGCTACAAAATTAAAGTACGATAAAGCTCTCAAATAAGTACATGTGTCTCTCCCAGCTCATGAAATAAATACAACCAGCTGGCAGAAGCCAGACCCAAAAATAAAAGAAAATACAACTGTCTGAGAGTACAGGGGATACATCCAAAACTACAAAGCTCGAAATCGGGGAAGTAACTATCTAATCAGCTATCCTCTTACCTCGATCCTGGGTAGAGGGTCCCGCAACTCCCACAGAGGACTCTGCAAAACAAAGAGGGAAAAGAAAAGAGAAAACAGTGGGGGGTGAGAACTACTATAAAAACAGTAGCCTCCCCTAGTGGGTAGACCTCAAACTCAGACATGCCCACTAGGACTACCAGAGGCGAAAAGAAAATAGAACAGGGGTGGTAAGCTATAAATATAACCGCTGATAAAAACAAAGCTTCCACTACTATGCCTCTAATGCAGAGCCGGAAAGAGTAAGTACGGATGTATCGGTGAAATAATCTACCAACAGGACCCAATCAGATGATCCGGTATAAAATCCGGTACTGCCTGCTCTGTCATCAATCTCACAACTCAGTATCTCTACTGTCCAAATGACCGGAACCCAACACGGTCTGACCGGCACTCAACACGGTCTAAAGCCTACTCCGGAGTGGCACTCGAGGGGAGCGACCCACACGAGTAAGGCATCACTGTAACTAGTATCATTAGTATCATAAAATAGCAGGACTGGGTCACGACTCCGATCAAAGTGGGAAAACCCATCCACTAAAGGGAAACTCGATCCCCTACCTCCAATCTGATACAATAATAATAATGCTAATAATAATCCGATCAACCGCCCACAGTCCGCGGTTGCCGCAATAACCAACCATCAATCCCCGACTATCCCAAACTCTGAACATCTGACTACACTATCCCCTAAGACCAGACAACAGGAGAAAGAATAAAAAGCATGGTTTCTCCTAAGTCAATTCCAGCATGTTTGTGTAGCAGAAAAAGGTGGCCTAGCTAGATGACCATTCAAGCATGCAAAGTCCCTTACTTGATAAAACCATTTTAAGTACTCTAACCTTTACCAACCTACGAACATGAAACCTCCAATGTACATGTTGCATAATACGTGATACACGATACAATCTTGATACACGATCGATTAACAAGTAATCTTTTTAACAATATGAATTCTAACCACATGCCCAACCTTCCCTTAAACATACAACATGATATGGGTTTAACATGATTTCCAAGTAATTATACTACATATCTAAAGCATGGAAACACAACCTACTAACTTGTAGTTTTCTAACAAAGCAAATATTATCAAAGAAACCATGATCTCATACAAGCATGCTAGGTCCATTTCACAGTTCTACTAACAACATGATCAAGAGCATTCTAATAGGCCTAGTGACAAATCACAAGTAGGAGGTTTACAACATCACCCACCTCGAGCGCTAATCCAAGTTCCCAAAAGTGAAACCCAAGCTCAGTCCAAAAACTCACCGCCAATCTGTACAAAATACCCCAAAGGAAAGTACATAAGCTTATCATTCAAAATTCCCAAAATCTGTCCCCTAATATCACAGTCCAGAATTCTCGAATTTTTACCTGCGAAAAATGCCCAGAAAAATCCAAGAAAAATATTATCGCGATCCTCGCGACGAACCCGTCGAAACGAGTACCTGCACGCCAAAATCGGAGTTTCCTACGCTGAGATAAAAATCCGGCAAGGGGAACACCCCAATCCAAACTGTACAAAATTCTGTAACAAAGAACCACAGAAAAAGGAGATTACCACCCTCGTGCAAAATCCAGAAAAATTTGAGAAAAATCCAGGAGATTTATTACGAAACGTAGATGAAATTTAGCTTTTGAATCACCTCGATCCGATGCTTGTGCGCAATGTTACAGCTAGAACACTGCGGTGCTGTCCAAAAATCCGCAAAGAAAAATGGGTCAAATGGGAGCTTGAAAACTCTAAGATCAGCACGGAAATCGAGGAAGCTCGAAACACAGGAGTTGAAGTCCTACCCGTCGAGAGTCCGATGGCGTAAAAATCGTCGAAAAAGGAGGTCGGGGTGAGTCGGGGGAGCCCAAAAACTGAGAAGGGACGAAGTGGGTCGAAGGTGAACAAGGGTCGCGCCGCGCCGCAAAATAGCTAACCTCGGGATGCGTGCCTCCGTAAATCCTCAAAGTCCTCCAATGGATAGTGCTCTGTGGGGAAAAACTCTTCTGAAGACTTCACAGGGAAAAGGAGTGTAAAAAGCCCGAAAAAGAACCCAGGAAGCCTATTTATAGGCTCAGCCCAAAGCTGTAAGTGGGCCGGGTTTTCGGGCGCAACTTTCGGGCGCCCGAAACCCGGAAGAAGGGTCGGACGTCCCCCGTCCGACGCGCCCGAAAGTCTGTGGGGCTGACACGTGTCCCCATAACAGGGAACAGCGGTGCAAAGTTCCCCGCCGTGCGCCACGTGCCCCCCCCGCGGTCAGCGGGGTAGGTACGGACCGCCAATCGCGCGCTGACGCGTGGCGCACTCGAGTACGGCCGCCGCTCGCGTCGCGACGCGTGGCGCACTCGAGTGCGGCCGACAGCCGCGTCAGCGCCCCCCTGTGCGCGCTCCGTCCCGAGGCGGGACTTCGCCCACTCCGTGCGCCGCGCAAGCTGAGCCCGCCACTCACCTGCTGCCACGTGTCCTTGCGCCGGGTCCATGCACCCGCGTGGGGAACTCCGTGGACCGCGCACCCAAGCGCCCGCCAATCAGGGATCGAAACGTGTTTCCCGCCCGATCCCGTGCACCGGCGTTCATACTGTGCACCAGCCGTTCAAAATTCCGTGGACCGCGCACCAAAGGCCTGCCAATCCCCGCCTGCCACGTGTCCTACGCCGGGCTCATGCACCCAGCCGCGCCGCTCAGTGGACCGAACGTCGCGAACCGGCCAATTACAGGCCGCCACGTGACAGCCGGCGGTCCACCGACACCCCCCATGCACCGAAAAGTGCAGGAAACTTCCAGAAGCCCGTTTTTGGTCATCCGGACTCCAAATTCCACAAGCAAATAGCCGTTTTCAAGCGTTTTTCCGCGCTGAATCCAAATCCAACCTCCGTTTGGCCAAATTCAATTTCTAAACTTTCAGCAAATACAGCCGAAGGCCCAAACAGCTATCAAAGTCTCACAAGGTCCATCTGCGGCACCCATTTGATGCACCATGGGCCAGACACACCAACACTAGGTGTTCTACACAGTGGATTCATCGGAAAGTTGCAAGGGAAAAACCAGAACACTACATCCTCCCCTACAAGAAAGAGTTTCATCCTCGAAACAAAAGTCATACCTCAAGCACGGGCCTCAAACAAGTAGGGGTAAGCATCCATCATCGCTGACTCCAGCTCCCAGGTAGCCTCGCGCTCATCATGACTACTCCAGAGGATCTTCACATAAGGGATGGCCCGACTGCGCAACTCCCTAACCTCACGGTCCAAGATCCTCAACGGCCGCTCAACATAGCTCAGGTCCTCAGCAACCTCCAGTGGGGTGAAATCAATGATGTGGGATGGGTCATGAACATACCTCCTCAGAGTCGATACATGAAAAACATCGTGAACACCTGAAAGCCTGGGGGGAAGTGCAAGCCTATAGGCAACTGGCCCTAAGCGCTCCAATACCTCGAAAGGTCCAATATAACGAGGGCTCAGTTTCCCACGAATACCAAATCTCCGAATCCCCTTCGAAGGCGAGACTTTCAGAAAAACATGGTCACCCACCTGAAACTCTAAGTCTCGCCGTCGAGTATCAGCATAACTCCTCTGTCGACTCTGGGCGGTCTCGAGATGTCGTCGTACCAATCTGACCTTTTCCTCTGCCTCTAATAATAGATCAGGACCCAAAGTCTTCTTCTCACCCACGTCACTCCAATATAGGGGTGACCGACACTTGCGTCCATACAACGCTTCAAACGGAGCCATCTGAATGCTCGCCTGATAGCTGTTGTTGTACGCAAACTCAACTAATCCCAAGTGTCGGTACCACCCTCCTCCAAAGTCCAGAACGCATGCTCTCCACATATCCTCGAGGGTCTGAATGGTGCGCTCTGACTGCCCATCGGTCTGTGGGTGGAATGCTGTACTAAATCGGAGCTGCGTCCCCAAGGCTGTCTGTAAACTCCTCCAGAAATGCGAGACAAACCTCGGGTCTCTATCTGATACGATGGAAACGGGTACCCCGTGCAATCTAACCACCTCAGCCAAGTACACCTGCGCCAGTCGCTCCATCGGCCAAGTCATCTGAACCGGTAGAAAGTGAGCGGACTTGGTAAGCCTGTCCACGACTACCCAGATCGCATCCGCTCCCGTCTGTGCTCTCGGCAACCCGGTAAAAAAATCCATGGTAACATGTTCCCATTTCCATTCAGGGATTGGGAGACTCTGTGTGACACCCCCGGAATTTGGATTAGTCCTCTATATAAATAATATAATAGGACTAAATCTCTAACCCGGCTATAGCATTTTGAATGGTAGCAAGATCCAAGAGGAACATGAGAGTTAAGCGTGCTAGAGCTAGAGTAGTTCTAGGATGGGTGACCCCCTGGGAAGTGGGGCATCTCAGTTGGTATCAGAGCCATTCACCAGCCGGAAATGTGAGATGAGTCTCGGCTGAGCCAGGGTTATATAGCGGGTAGAGCGAGGCTCCCCGGCTATTGACCGTTGTGAGTGGAGTGCAGCTCCTCACAAGGTCGGCTAAGGCTAGCGAGACGAGTCTCACATCGCCTGGTGCTTGTGAGTGTGCTTGAGCCTGACGTGGACGTCAGGGCTTAAAGGGGGGAAGAATGTGACACCCCCGGAATTTGGATTAGTCCTCTATATAAATAATATAATAGGACTAAATCTCTAACCCGGCTATAGCATTTTGGATGGTAGCAAGATCCAAGAGGAACATGAGAGTTAAGCGTGCTAGAGCTAGAGTAGTTCTAGGATGGGTGACCCCCTGGGAAGTGGGGCGTCTCACTCTGTAACTTGCCAGCAGGTACGCGATGCTCAGCCTTTACTTGCTGACAAGTTAAACAGTGTGCTACAAATCTCCCAATGTCCCTTTTCATCCCATTCCACCAAAACTGTGCCTTGAGGTCCCTATACATCTTAGTCCCACAAGGATGAATGGTATAAGGTGTATAGTGAGCCTCCCTCAAGATCTGCTCTCGAATCTCTGTATCCATAGGCACGCAAGCTCGGTCCCTGTACCGCAGTACTCCCGAAACATCAACTAAAAAATCCCCTGTCGAACCGGTCTGGACCTGCTCTCGAATCCTCATCAGGTGGGGGTCCTCACTCTGTTTCTCCCGAATCCTGTCCAGCAGAGTGGGCTGCACAACTAGAGACATAAGTCTAGCAGAGACCCCAGGGGACACAACCTCGAGCTCCAGCCGCCTCATCTGCTCAAGTAGTGGCGCCTGCTAAGTGATCATCAAGGATAGACTCTGTACTGCTCTCCTGCTCAGGGCATCAGCAACCACGTTGGCCTTGCCAGGGTGGTATAATATGTCTACATCGAAGTCCTTCAACAATTCCAACCATCTGCGCTGCCTCAGGTTGAGCTCCTTCTGTGTAAACTGGTATTTCAGGCTCTTGTGGTCTGTGTATATCTCGCAGTGCTCCCCATACAGGTAATGGCGCCACAACTTCAATGCGAAAATCACTGCAGCTAGCTCCATGTCATGGGTAGGGTAATTCTTTTCGTAATCCTTCAGTTGCCGAGAGGCATAAGCGATTACCCTACCCTCCTGCATCAGCACGCAACCAAGTCCACTGTGCGACGCATCACTATAAATCACGTATCCTTTCCCCATAACAGGGAGGGAAAGGATAGGAGCCGTCATCAATCTGTTCTTTAATTCCTCAAAGCTCCTCTGGCAAACCTCACTCCAAACAAACTTAATCCCTTTTCGCGTCAGACGAGTGAGGGGTGTGGAAGGTTTCGCAAAACCTTCCACAAACCGACGGTAATATCCAGCCAAGCCCATAAAACTGCGGACCTCAGATACCGTCGTCGGTCGGGGTCAATCCCGGACTGCCTCAATCTTCGCCGGATCTACTGCTACTCCAGCGGCTGAAATCACATGGCCCAAAAAAACAACCTCCCGAAGCCAGAAATCACACTTAGATAACTTGGCATACAACTTCCTCTCTCTCAGAAGTTGCAGCACAATCCTCAAGTGTTCCTCGTGCTCCACATCGCTCCGGAAATAAACTAGGATGTCATCGATAAAAACAACGACGAACCGATCCAGGTATGGTCGAAAAATCCTGTTCATTAAATCCATAAAAGCAGCAGGGGCATTTGTCAATCCGAACGGCATGACAGTAAACTCATAATGCCCGTACCGCGTCCTGAATGCTGTCTTTGGGATGTCCTCGGCCTTCACCTTCAATTGGTGGTAACCAGACTGTAAGTCAATCTTGGAGAAGACACAAGACCCTTGCAGCTGATCAAATAAGTCATCAATGCGCGGCAAAGGGTACTTGTTCTTGATGGTCACTTTATTCAACTCCCGATAATCAACACACAGTCGAAGTGATCCATCTTTCTTCTTCACAAATAGCACCGGCGCTCCCCAAGGCGATACACTTGGCCTCACAAAGCCTTTATCCATTAAATCCTGGAGTTGCACCTTTAACTCTCGCAGCTCAGCCGGTACCATCCGGTAAGGAGCCTTAGAGATTGGCGCAGTTCCTGGGACTACGTCAATCAAAAACTCAATCTCCCTATCCGGCGGCATGCTAATCAGCTCAGGAGGGAACACATCCGGGAACTCATGGACAATAGGGATATATGCGAGTCCCGGTGCCGCCGTAGGCTCCTTAACCACAGATGCCAAAAAGGCCACGCATCCACTGCGCATCATCTGCCTCGCTCGAGAAGTCGAAACCACAGAGGCAAAGAAAGCACTCTGGCACCCCCTGTAAACGAACACCTCCTAGCCTGGCTCACTAAAAGTAATAGTCCTCGTGGCACAATCAATCGTCGCGAAATAGCGAGCCAGCCAATCCATCCCAAGTACTATATCGAAATCTCGCAGCTGACTAAGGACCATCAGGTCCACTGGCAAAATCCAAGACTCAATCTGTACAGGGCTAGACCAACAACACTCCTCTACATGCAATGTATGATCAGGAATCTCTACCTCTAATGCATGTGGCAACCGACCTGACTCTAGTCCATGGGATAAAGCAAATGATCTACTGATAAAAGAATGTGATGCACCGGTATCAAATAAAGTGCGAGCTCTAATACCGAAAAGTAAAATGATACCTGCCACCACGTGGTCGGCTGCCGAGGAGTCCTCCGCCTGGGCGGCATAAACCCGTCCGCTCTGAGCTGGTGGTCAGTAATCTGCAGGGTGGGAAGAAGGAGCCCTGCTCGCTGGAGCATAGGGCCGCTGAGCTGGCGGTCGCTGATGAGGTGGAAGAGAAACTGATGCCGAAGAAGGTGCCGCTGATGTCGAAAAAGGGCATGAGGCTCGTATGTGCCCGGCCTGACCACAGCCAAAACAACGCCCCCACCTCTGATCACAAGTGCCGGGAAAATGCTGACCCCCACAGAAGATACAACTGCCAGGGGCTCGCAACTGCCGTGACTGCTGCTGCTGCTGCTGTCTGTGCGACTGCCGCTGAGATCCCTGCTGCCGCGACTGCGACCTCTGCTGCTGCGAGTGCTGGTGCTGTCGCTGGGGCTGCTGATGCTGTGGGGGCCTCTGGGATCCCCCAGGCCCTCGTCGCTCCGAACGCCCACGGCCCGTAAACTGAGGCGGTGGCGGTCTGGGCGGCCTCCAGGAACTGGCCTGTCCCCCTTCGTCTGGCACTGGCCGCTTCCTCTCAGAACTCTGAGCGACCAGGCCTCCACGTCTAGAGACAACGTGGTCTCCCCTCTCAACCCACTGGGCATGATCTACTGCCTCTGATAAAGTCTGGAGCCTCTGGGCGTGCACCATGGTATAGATCCCAGGGCGCAGTCCTGTCTCAAAAAGCTCCACCTGGTGCAGCCCATCCCTGGCAACATAGGGTACGCAGTTGAGCAACTGCGTGAACTTTTGAAAATAGTCCCACACTGGCCGATCACCCTGCTGGAGATTCTTCAAGTCATCTTCTATCTTTTTCTTCACGCTCGTGGAGAAATAAGTATCAAGGATCATCCTCCTGAACTCCGACCAGGGTAGCTGTCGGGTGATCTGGAACTCCAATGGCTCAACCCGACGCCACCAGGCATCTGCATCCCCCTCTAGACAATGTACAGCCATGTGCACTCTGAATCTGTGGTCAATGAAGAAGTCCCTGAATAACTTCTCCATTAATGCAAGCCATGATCCTATCTCCCATGGGTGAGTGCTCCGCCACGAGAACCTAGGTGGTCCTCGCTTACAGAACTGGGCGAGTTTGTCAGCAAACTCCTGCTCCTCCGCTGGGGTCAATGGCCTGATCACTCCCTGAGCCCCACTGCTAGACGACGGTGCCGTAGGGACTAGTGGAATAGCCGGCGGTACAACCGGTGGTACAGAGGCCTCTACAGTAGTAGGGGGAGGTGCCCCAGCCTGGGCAAGTAACTGCTCGAACCTCTGCTCATGTCGGCGGTGACTCTCCGCCAACTGGGCCACCATGGCCCTCAGCTCACTGATCTCAGAGGGCCCGGACTGCTCCGGCTCCTCCGGGGGTGTAGAAGTACCCCGGGTAGGGATCTGCCGCCTAGGAGGCATCCTGCCACACAAGAAACCACGGGTCAGTAAACAAAACCACTCTCGACCCAATCCAGCGAATGTCATGGACATCCCCCTATTTCCGTAACCTTATGTTGTCTGCAGCCAACATAATAGTACCCCAGAAATAGGCTATGCCAATCCCTCTCCACTCAAGGAAGAGTTAAATAACAAATTGCCGACTTTCGCAAAATGTCGCGTCACTCACGCCCTGCCTTCCTACGGTCTGCCCCAAGCCTAGGGTTTCCTAAGTCCCAACTGACCTATCCCTAAGCTCTGATACCAACTTAATCTGTCACGCCCCGGGTGTAAACCAGAACCCGGGCTCAATCACAGATCCGCCGTGCACACGGTATTTCCCGTGTACACGAAGCACTGGTAACCTGCTCAGATATAAGAAATATAAGAAAGGAGCATACAACAGAGCTAAACTAAAACTAATACATCTCAGACAAAAAGCTAGAAAATAAAAGTACGATAAAGCTCTCAAATAAGTACATGTGTCTCTCCCAACTCACGAAATAAATACAACCAGCTGGCAGAAGCCAGACCCAAAAATAAAAGAAAATACAACTGTCTGAGAGTACAGGGGATACATCCAAAACTACAAAGCTCGAAATCGGGGAAGTAACTATCTAATCAGCTATCCTCTTACCTCCATCCTGGTAGAGGGTCCCGCAACTCCCACAGAGGACTCTGCAAAACAAAGAGGGAAAAGAAAAGAGAAAACAGTGGGGGGTGAGAACTACTATAAAAACAGTAGCCTCCCCTAGTGGGTAGACCTCAAACTCAAACATGCCCACTAGGACTACCAGAGGCGAAAAGAAAATAGAACAGGGGTGGTAAGCTATAAATATAACCGCTGATAAAAACAAAGCTACCACTACTATGCCTCTAATGCAGAGCCGGAAAGAGTAAGTACGGATGTATCGGTGAAATAATCTACCAACAGGACCCAATCAGATGATCCGGTATAAAACCCGGTACTGCCTGCTCTGTCATCAATCTCACAACTCAGTATCTCTACTGTCCAAATGACCGGAACCCAACACGGTCTGACCGGCACCCAACACGGTCTAAAGCCTACTCCGGAGTGGCACTCGAGGGGAGCGATCCACACGAGTAAGGTATCACTGTAACTAGTATCATCAGTATCATAAAATAGCAGGACTGGGTCACGACTCCGATCAAAGTGGGAAAACCCATCCACTAAAGGGAAACTCGATCCCCTACCTCCAATCTGATACAATAATAATAATGCTAATAATAATCCGATCAACCGCCCACAGTCCGCGGTTGCCGCAATAACCAACCATCAATCCCCGACTATCCCAAACTCTGAACATCTGACTACACTATCCCCTAAGACCAGACAACAGGAGAAAGAATAAAAAGCATGGTTTCTCCTAAGTCAATTCCAGCATGTTTGTGTAGCAGAAAAAGGTGGCCTAGGTAGATGACCATTCAAGCATGCAAAGTCCCTTACTTGATAAAACCATTTTAAGTACTCTAACCTTTACCAACCTACGAACATGAAACCTCCAATGTACATGTTGCATAATACGTGATACACGATACAATCTTGATACACGATCGATTAACAAGTAATCTTTTTAACAATATGAATTCTAACCACATGCCCAACCTTCCCTTAAACATACAACATGATATGGGTTTAACATGATTTCCAAGTAATTATACTACATATCTAAAGCATGGAAACACAACCTACTAACTTGTAGTTTTCTAACAATGCAAATATTATCAAAGAAACCATGATCTCATACAAGCATGCTAGGTCCATTTCACAGTTCTACTAACAACATGATCAAGAGCATTCTAATAGGCCTAGTGACAAATCACAAGTAGGAGGTGTACAACATCACCCACCTCGAGCGCTAATCCAAGTTCCCAAAAGTGAAACCCAAGCTCAGTCCAAAAACTCACCGCCAATCTGTACAAAATACCCCAAAGGAAAATACATAAGCTTATCATTCAAAATTCCCAAAATCTGTCCCCTAATATCACAGTCCAGAATTCTCGAATTTTTACCTGCGAAAAATGCCCAGAAAAATCCAAGAAAATTACTATCGCGATCTTCGCGACGAACCCGTCGAAACGAGTACCTGCACGCCCAAATCGGAGTTTCCTACGCTGAGATAAAAATCCGGCAAGGGGAACACCCCAATCCAAACTGCACAAAATTCTGTAACAAAGAACCACAGAAAAAGGAGATTCTCACCCTCGTGCAAAATCCAAAAAAATCTGAGAAAAATCCAAGAGACTCCTTGCGAAACGTAGATGAATTTTTCCTTTTGAATCACCTCGATCCGATGCCTGTGCGCAAAGTTACAGCTAGAACACTGCGGTGCTGTCCAAAAATCTGCGAAGAAAAATGGGTCAAATGGGAGCTCGAAAACTCTGAGATCAGCATGGAAATCGAGGAAGCTCGAAACACAGAAGTTGAAGTCCTGCCCGTCGAGAGTCCGATGGCGCAAAAATCGTCGAAAAAGGAGGTCGGGGTGAGTCGGGGGAGCCCAAACACTGAAAAGGGACAAAGCGGGTCGAAGGTGAACAAGCGTCGCGCTGCGCCGCAAAATAGCTAACCTCGGGATGCGTGCCTCCGTAAATCCTCAAAGTCCTCCAATGGATAGTGCTCTGTGTGGGGAAAAACTCTTCTGAAGACTTCACAGGGAAAAGGAGTGTAAAAAGCCCGAAAAAGAACCCAGGAAGCCTATTTATAGGCTCAGCCCAAAGCTGTAAGTGGGCCGGGTTTTCGGGCGCAACTTTCGGGCGCCCGAAACCCGGAAGAAGGGTCGGACGGCCCCCGTCCGACGCGCCCGAAAGTCTGTGGGGCTGACACGTGTCCCCATAACAGGGAACAGCGGTGCAAAGTTCCCCGCCGTGTGCCACGTGCCCCCCCCGCGGTCAGCGGGGTAGGTACGGACCGCCAATCGCGCACTGACGCGTGGCGCACTCGAGTACGGCCGCCGCTCGTGTCGCGACGCGTGGCGCACTCGAGTGCGGCCGACAACCGCGTCAGCGCCCCCCTGTGCGCGCTCCGTCCCAAGGCAGGACTTCGCCCACTCCATGCGCTGCGCAAGCTGAGCCCGCCACTCACCTGCTGCACGTGTCCTTGTGCCGGGTCCATGCACCCGCGCGGGGAACTCCGTGGACCGCGCACCCAAGCGCCCGCCAATCAGGGATCGAAGCGTGTTTCCCGCCCGATCCCGTGCACCGGCGTTCAAACTGTGCACCAGCCGGTCAAAATTCCGTGGACCGCGCACCAAAGGCCTGCCAATCCCCGCCTGCCACGTGTCCTGCGCCGGGCTCATGCACCCAGCCGCGCCGCTCCATGGACCGAACGTCGTGAACCGGCCAATTACAGGCCGCCACGTGGCAGCCGGCGGTCCACCGACACCCCCCATGCACCGAAAAGCCCAGGAAACTTCCAGAAGCCCGTTTTTGGTCATCCGGACTCCAAATTCAACAAGCAAATAGCCGTTTTCAAGCGTTTTTCCGCGCTGAATCCAAATCCAACCTCCGTTTGGCCAAATTCAATTTCTAAACTTTTAGCAAATACAACCGAAGGCCCAAACAGCTATCAAAGTCTCACAAGGTCCATCTGTGGCACCTCTTTGATGCACCATGGGCCAGACACACCAACACTAGGTGTTCTACATAGTGGATTCATCGGAAAGTTGCAAGGGAAAAACCAGAACACTACATAACCCAACCCGAGACTAGCTTGATTTGAGGGTTGCTCCGGCCATCCTTCGGCACGCCACAGGTGAGCACATCAGTCCTTTGTCATCACTGAACATCATGCTCCAGTTGGATTACAGTTTGATCAAGTGTATAGTAAGATGTAGCATAGTGGTTATTTTTGGATCTAAGAGTAATAGCCTCAAAGCACATTGATCTTGGGCCAACTCGTGTTTTGTTGCCCAACCTGCTTCCAAACTGTGAGCACGAGGTCCAGCACATCAAAATCTAGCTGATGATAAATTGGTTTCGTTTAAAGATTCCCGGATTAAAAGTTGTGGCTTAATTGGTCAGTTTTATAGGAATAAAGTGCAACCTTAATAAAGTCCCGGGGGGGGGAGGGGGGTCTAACGCAATTGTAGCCTAGTAGGCTGCGGTGGACAACGTGCACTTGATCTCTGAACCTTTCGTTCGGGATCCGTTGGACTTCATTGAACAGATCTTTGCTTTACGACACGTGAATCGGCAAAATGGTCGGTTCGTCGGCAATTCGAATTAAACACGTTTTTTCAAGGAAAATTGGATGGTTATTGATTTGTACTCTCTGGGGACTTCCTTTCAGGTCCGATTGTCGTTCGAGGGCGCGGGACATCCCAGGTGTTTCGTTCGACTTGCTTCGAGGTGGGTACCCCTTAGAACCTCTTTGTGCATGTTTTTGTTATTACTATGTTTATCATTTTAAGGGGTAGTGGGGGTGACGTGGACCACCGGATTAATGAACGTCGTGGTGGGAGATTGGACGGGCAATTCGCCCTCTCCGAACAACAGTAGGTTTGTTCAGGGCATACTAGCGATGAGGACGGTGATCGGTGCGACCAGCCGGAAGTCGGAAGGTGGGTTCCTCTTTCGACAGTTCCTGAGTCGGGAAACGAGGGTAATTGGTAAGAGCAAAGGCTTGACACGTTAAAATGTTGCTAACCCCCGTATATGCTTATGTTTTTATTATCATTACATTTATGGCGACTAAGGGTCGCTGTGCTCGATGATACATCATGTTCTGGGTGATTGCCGAGGCAGGTGCTCGGTCTGGTTGGCCGAGGTGGGTGCTCGGTCGATGCTTGAGGTTGCTACACGCACACCAGCGGTTTGTCCACCGCGAGGGTGTGCTTTTCCGGAAAAGTGGTACGTTGACCAGTGTACTCCACATGTGGGTGACGTAATGGGGGCCCTCGTGGGTGGGTGGTTCTCGGTGTGGTGCCGAGGCGGGTGCTCGGTGTGGTGCCGAGGCGGGTGCTCGGTGTGGTGCCGAGGTGGGTGCTCGGTGTGGTTGCCGGGGCAGGTGCCCGGTTTGGATTGTACAGGGGGAGGGTTTTACTGTCGATGGCACGATGATGAGGGCGGTTGCTCTGGCTTTTATTACAGTTTGCTTTGGTTATAGCCCTTCATGCTTTTCACACTTTGTATCTAGTGTCGCTGACTCCCCACTCTGTGGCAGGTTCAGTTAGGGGTGAGAGCTAGGACGACGGTGAGGCCGCGATGAGAGGTCTATTGGCCCTTCGAGGCTACAGACTATGGTTAGTTCTCCTTATGCTCATTTCTTTATCTGTTAGTAGCTATGTGGGTGTGATACTTTTGTGGGGTTGACTTGGATGTTGGATGCATGTTTAGTTACTATCAGATAGTTGGTCGTTTTCAAGCTAAAAATAAAAGGAAAGAAAACATTGCGAAAAGGATTTGAAAAACATTGGTGTCGAGTGGGCACCGTTTTCAAAACTCTGTGGATTTATGGGTTTCGAAATAGTTTTGGAAAACACAGGTGTCTGTTACGGCTTTTGTGTTGGCATATTTCGTGAGTTGAGTCGGAGTCTTAAAGGGATCAAATTGTCAAATCAGTTTTCGAAGACTCATTGAAGATTCAACATGGGCTCAAGATAACACTCAGGTATGGTTAATTAAACCATGGTGATTTAAGTTCAATTGTAATCATTGGAATCTGGAAATGATTGAAACCCGGTTTAGACTTGGTTTCAGGAACTTGGTTTTAACTTACAACCTATTTTAAGTTTGGATTCCGGTACTAGGTTTGTTTTGGATAAAGCTTATCTTGGAAAAATCAGTTTTTACATTGAGTACCGGAACCACACTTTGAGTTCCTCAAACCCGACACAGAATTTTCTGTAATTTGCATTGCGTACCGGAACACAGACTCGCGTACCGGAACACAATAGAAAAATCTGTGTTTTGCACCATTGCGTACCGGAACACGTTATTTGGTACCGGTACACAATGCCTTCTCGGGATAAGATTTCTAAACCGACTTTTATCTTTTTCCAAGGGTTATAAATAGACACTTAGGGTTTCTCGATACTTACCGATCAATTCAGAAACACTCGAGAGCAACCCTAGAGGCTGGTTTTTATCGTTCTTCTCTTTCGCCTCTTTTAGGTCAATTCGAGGGTTCTTCCAAGATCTATCCTTTGTCGAATTGATCTAGTCTTTGCTTAGAGATTCCTTCTACGGTTCCTCAATGATAATCTAAGCAAAGGATCACCATCGAAGCCTATATTCTATATCGGCTATTTGTGTCGTGGATTCGACGTGGCATCGTGGATTCGATGTGTTGAAGGCGTTTCGTGGATTCGAAACGTGTGCTCGTGGATTCGAGTGGCGTTCGTGGATTCGAACGTGTGCAGTGGACGTGCAATCAGTGGAGCGCAAGGTCCGAAGAAGTTGAAGGAGGGGTTGAGTCCGTGGAGTCGGTAATCACCTTGTTATTCTTCTATTCTTAGTGGATTGTTATTGCGTGTTGGTCCCGTGGTTTTTCTCCTGGATTGGAGTTTCCACATATATCTCGGTGTGCTATTTTTATTTTCCGCATTGGTTTTTATTTTGCACTGAGATTGGTTTTATAAGCATTACACCTATTCACCCCCCCTCTAGTTGTTTGATAGTACCTATTTAGATCCGTGTGGATCCTTAATACATAAAAACTAACAAGTGGTATCGGAGCGGGTTTTAGGTTTATCTATCATGTCGGGTGTAAGTGGTAATATTTATAGACCTCCTCTTTTTGATGGGACTAATTATGCTTATTGGAAAGTGCGGATGAGAGCTTTTCTCATCGCAATTGATGAGCGGGTATGGCAATCCGTGGAATGCGGTTGGGTGCATCCTGTTGAGGAAGTAGGAAATTCTACTACCCCAAAACCTCGCTCTAGATGGTCCCAAGAGGAATTCGAAAGTTCTTCTTACAATGGTAAGGGTATGAACGCTTTATTTAATTCTCTTTCCTCGACTGAGTTTACACGAATTTCCGCATGTGAAACCGCGAAGGAAATTTGGGATATTCTCAAAATTACACATAAGGGTACTAATCTTGTAAAAATTTAAAAGCTCCAGATGCTTACAAGTCAATTTGACTCTATTCATATGGATGAGCATGAATTGTTTACAGATTATTACACTAGACTTCAAGATGTGATCAATACTTGTGCTAATTTAGGAGAAAAGATCCCGGAGCCGAGAATTGTAAGAAAGATACTTCAAACTCTTCCGGAACGGTTTAGGGCAAAGGTTACCGTCCTTGAAACCGTTAGTCATCCGGATGAGATGAGTGTAGAGGAATTAGTAGGTGCTTTGCAAACTTATGAAATGACTTTTCCTACTAATCAAGTTTCTTCCAAGTCTTCTTCTAAGCTTACAGGTATTGCATTCAAATCAACAAAGGAAGAAGATAGCGAATTAAGTTCCAACGATGAAATCTTCTTTGCCAATTTTGAAGAACAATTGGCGCGGATCGTAAAGAAATTTCGTCGGAAATTTTGGAAGAATCGAACCGATGGATCTACATCCACGAAACCATCTAAAGGATCATCGGGTTCTAAATCCTCTAAACTCAAAAGCGTTGCAAAACCTTCTAAAGAAAAAGAAAAAGATGAATCCGAAAGGGAAATCCAATGTTATCGATGCAAAGGCTACGACCATATTTCAACGGATTGTCCTTCTTCGAAATCATATATAAAGAAGGCTTTGCAAGCAAAAACTTGGCACGATTCTACTTCTAATGAATCGACCTCAAGTAAAGAGGAAAAAGTCATTGCCTGACATGCCTCTCATATTCCCTCTTCTAATGTTTGCTTATCATCTTTAATCACTGACTCTATTCCTTTGATTTTGCATGAAACATCAACATCCGGCGGAGAGTCATCAAGTGAGGGGGAGTCGGACGAAGAAGAACTCGTTGAGGCATATCAACAACTTCTTACGGAATCAAAGAAGATGGCCAAGCATATTAAGAAGTTGAGGAAGCAACGACTTGAGATTCAAGACGAGAATCATGCTTTAAAGATCAAACTTCATGATCTCGAGGAGGAACGAGAGCTTTTATTGGATAATAATAAAATCCTCCAAGAAAAGATAAATCAATCGGAAACGGTCGTTAATTCCCACATTAACAAGATTGATTTTCTAGAAAAATAGTTTGAGGAAATTCATGTCACCAACCAAGCCTTGACCAAGCAAGTTCATCAACTTAAATCCGACATACAAAGGCTTTCAACCGGTTCCAAGAAATTTGATTGTATATGCGGATTAGGTCAAACAAGCAAGGTTGGTTTGGGATTTAAAAAGAACCAAACTGTGAAGGCTTCAAGTTCCACAACTAAATTGAAAGGAAGAACTTGTCACCAATGTGGACTTGAAGGACACTTGATGAAGTCGTGCCCGAAAAAGAGAAAGAGGAATTCTTTGACAACTTCATCTACGGAGCGAACTCAACGGAATCAAAAGACTCATCAAGTCAAAGGAGTTTACTCAACCCACCAAAGGTCCGAGCCACAACATCAATCATTCAAGTGGATCACTGCGAGGCAAAGACCTAAGGTGGATCAACAGTCAAAGCTATCAACTCCCGACCATAGTGAATCAAGACAACCCAAAATTCGACGATTTTGGATTCGGAAAGGTGATATCTTTCCTTGTCTTAAGTTCTAAATAGCTCATGACTGTATATAATGCTTTGATTGGTTTTCCTTTCATATTTTTCTGAATCTCTGCATTACATGTTTTCACTGCTCTTCGTTTTTATGTTTTGTTTTTAAACAAAAGGGTTTTAACGAACAAGTGCATTGGATAAAAAAGGTTTCACTGTCAATCACTCCAATTTAATTTTATATGAATTATCAACTTTACTCTATAATCATAGTTCTTGAAGATACTTCATTATAAGACTTTTTGATAATTATATTCATCAAATTTTAGTAATCATATGTGATCTTTATAAATTGATGGTATTTTGCCTATGACTAAAATTTATTGTGCTTAATTGTAATTATTTGCATGTTTTTAAATTTATTTGCCGACACTTTTAATTATATTTGGCGACACTTTTTTGTTGGGATAATTAAATGGAAAAACTATAATTTTATAATTATTTTGGCACTTATGAGTGCCACTAAAAAGGGGTATGCTGGCGGTTTGGAGTGCCGGGACAGATAGTTTTGCTGGCACTTGGAAGTGCCACTAAAATCAGATACGCTGGCATTTTGGAGTGCCGGGACAGATAGTTTTGCTGGCACTTGTAAGTGCCACGAAAATCAGATACGCTGGCATTTTGGAGTGCCGGGACAGATAGTTTTGCTGGCACTTGTAAGTGCCACTAAAATAAGATATGCTGGCGGTTTCAAGTGCCGGAATATATTGTTTTGCTGGCACTTGTAAGTGCCATTAAAATGGGATATGCTGGCGGTTTGGAGTGTCGGAATAGATCGTTTTGCTGGCACTTTTAAGTGCCACTAAAATCAGATACGCTGGCATTTTGGAGTGCTGGGACAGATAGTTTTGCTGGCACTTGTAAGTGCCACTAAAATGGGATATGCTGGCGGTTTCGAGTGCCGGAATAGATCGTTTTGCCGGCACTTGTAAGTGCCACTAAAATGGGATATGCTGGCGGTTTTGAGTGCCGGAATAGATCATTTTGCTGGCAATGTCGATCGTTTTGCCGGCGGTTTAAAGTGCCGGCTTTACCATCTATGCCGGCGGTTTGATATAAGTGCCGGTAAAAGATTTGCCGACGGAGTTTTCGCCGGCACAAAAAAATGCCACAAAAAAATGCCGGGAAAAATTATTACCGGCACTTTTATGATTTTTCCCGGCAGTTTAAAGTGCCGCTAAAAGCCAACATTGGTGTAGTTAGATGATTAATCTATCTCGGTTGTGTGAGTTCTTTGTGATAAACATGAGACAACCGATAGACTAAAATTTGGGATTTAATTCTTTCACATAAGAGATTGTGTTTTCTTACAAGGGTAATGAAATGAATTGCAAAAGATGTGGAAAGAGTTACATCCGAAAGGAGTGTGAAAACTACCACCACATGTTGGAAAGAGCTGCCCCCCCGGTCGTCCGGTTTGTGTGTGAAGCTACCACATGTTTTGGATGCTAGAAAAATACTTTTGAAATTTTTTAGATGAAGTATTCGGAGATTTAAAATTCAAAGTTCTTATTTTGAACAATCTCCTGGTTGGTATAAGGTGGGATAGTTAAAAGATGCTCAAAGAGCCACCCTTAGGTATATTATTACATATCTCAATTTAGAAGGGTAAAATTCAAAATTGATGTCATTTGGAAATCTCTGTAAGTCATCTTTGTAAATCCGTTACATCTTGATAGATTTTTGATCTCAAGATTATTTTTGATGACTTATGTTTGACGAATATAACATGAAAAACGCTTATAATGTTTTATCTTTATTTTTCATGATTTTGGAGTAAATCTTTTTAATTTTTATAATTAATTGGATTGAATGGCATCTATGTGAATTTATTATTTTTCAAAGCACTTAAATGGATTTCTTGATGGTATACAAATCGGTATTTGAAAAGATTTCAAAATTTGGATTTTTTACAAGAAATTTTTGCTCTTTGGCTCTGTGGTACCGGTGCCTGCTTCTTAGTACCGGAAAATCCAATCCGGATCAGAAAATCCAGTCCGGAACCCGAATGTGAATTTTTCTGGTTTTTCACTTGCGTACCGGTACTCCATTTTTAGTACCGGAACTAAATTGCGGATCCGGATCGCCCCCTGTTTTTCAATCCGGAACCCGAACGTAGGATTTTCAGTTTTTGCACTGCGTACCGGTACGCGACTTCTTGTACCGGTACGCGATCTGGGTTTCTTTATATTCCGGAATTCCAAGGTTTTATTTCATCTCTCCCACTTCAAAACCCTCCCTCTCTCTCTCTAAAACATCTCTAAGGGTTTTTCTTTTCAAGATCAAGAGATTTGGTGGCTTGATTTGTAAGTTTTTCATTAATCTTGCTTTCTTTTGCTTCAAAACCCTAGTTTTTTGGTTTTGATGTCTTATTTAGGGATTTTTGAGTAGACTTTTACTTCAAATGAAATCTCTTGCATAAATTACCCTCATTTCATGTTTAGAACATAAATGGTTGCTTTCTATGTAATTAGATTCATGTTTCCTTGCCTATTTGATTGAATCTAACATTTACATATGTTCTTAGCATAGAAGAAATTGAGAATTAGGGCTTTTAATGTAAATGAATTTTAAATGATGAATCATCAACTGTGACATGTTTAGAATGTTTCTTAGACATGTTTAAGCCTTCCCATAAGATCAAATCTTAGTGCATTGTGTTCTTTGTTGGAAATGGCGTTTTCATGGCTTCTTGCACTAGTGATTTTGATGGCCACTGGAAGTGGACGTGATCGCGGTTCTGGAAAGAAAAAGGCTACCAAACGATCACGCAATGAGGATTCAACTAGCTCAGAATCTGAACATTCCTCAGAATATGAAGAGGAATCAGTTCAAGGAAAGGGGAAAGCACCTTTGGCTTCAAGGAAAAAGAAGGGTGCAGATTCTCCTCCGCGTAGAAGTACCGGTGGACCGGTAATACGCGAGCGCTCTCAACGGAGATCAAATGTTGATGAAAGCGACACGCATGTGAGTGCAAAACGCTGTGCCAGATTTGCAAACCGCACATGCATTGGAGAGCGACACGTGAATTTTAATGAGCTATGCCTGAGGTGCCAGACTTTGCAAGGCTTTTGGAACGAAGTTATATTCGGCCACTTGGCAGAGTTCAACCTAAGATGGGTTTTTGTGTGGAGATCATCAGGGAGTTCTACATGAGAGCTAACATACTTCAAAAGGACCATGACACAGGGGCTTTCATTATTGAAACAACAGTTAAGGACGTCAAGTTTGACATTACTCCAGCAGTAATAGGTGCAAATCATGGATTAGCTGTTGACACTACTGGTCTTTATTACACTGATGGTGATTTCCGACATGACACCCATTGGGATATTGTTGTGGACTCTATTTGCAAGTCAGGGACGCACACGAACAGATCATATGTTGAATCAAAGGACCTAAAACCAGAGTATCATATTTTGTCCTTAATTGTATGCTACAACTTATTGCCCACACTGGGGACCAAACGGATTCGATGGGATCGATTTCTACTTCTCTTTTTCCTTGGTCACCCGAGAGTGCAAATGGAATTAACATCAACATTCCATTTCTTATTTGGCAGCAGATGGTACATGTCATTGAGGGATCAAGGCAACGTGACCTTCTACCGTATCCAATCTTGATTACTCGTATTCTGGAAGATCACGGAGTGGACACTTCTTGTGCCAAATATGATTATGGCTTGGGGGCAATTAATGAAATCACTTCAGCCAAGTCGATTAGCACTTTGAAGACATTTTGGCATACAAAAGCCTATGCAAGTGAAGCGACAGTGAGTGCACCGCCTCGTCAAGAATCTCCTGAACCAGATGAGGTCATAACTCTTCAAACCTTGCATCGGGATGTTCGTTCATTAAAGCAAAGGATGGAGCAAAGGATGGAGCTAGGTTTCAAGAAACTTGAGGATGGTTTAAAGAAAATCTTTGATATCCTTGGGTGCAAACATGATGATGTGGTCACTGGAGCAACTGCACCGAGTACATCACATGGACCAACATCACATGATGATGATGATTCAAATGAGGATGAGTGATTTCTTTTCCTTCTTGTTTTTAGTTTTCATTTTCTTTTCACTTTGTGATGAACAAGAACTCTAATAGGCATGTGTTACGGAATTTGAGTTGGCGTAGTTTCGTGAAAGGTTCAAGTCTTGAAGATTGAAGGTGAAGAAAGTTGGATCATTTAACTCAATCTCAAGAAAGAAGAATTCAAAAGGATCAGGTATGTTTAACTAAAGATTATTGGTGATCCGAATACTTGTTGTAGTGTAGAAACACCTGGAAGAATTTTTAACTGCATAAAAATAAAAAACTGGTGTTCGGACATGTTCAGGATCCGGATCAGAGCAGCGATCCGATCCCGAAGGTTGTTGTTTCATACATTACTTCAATCCGGATCGCAGCATCTCACGATCCGGATCCCGAACGTTGAGTTTTCTGAAATGTATGAACGATCCGGATCAGGCATTCCGATCCGGATCCCGAACGTTTGTTTTCTGGAAACCGTCTTTATTGCTACTGCAATCCGGATCGCCCAGACCGATCCGGATCGTCGTCCGTCAAAATTCCAGAACTGTTAGGTTTTGTGATTTCTTATCTCCTTCCAAATGTTTTCTAACCTATATAAGACCCTATGACTCTTTTTCTAGGGTTTAATCCGGAAATAGCCGTCATATTCATATATCTCTTATACGGCCTAGATCCACATATTGAGAATAAAGGAAATCTTAGATAATACTCTATGTTTCTTCGTCTATATGGATTAGTTTGTATTCTAGGTTTTCATACTCACCATCTGGAGTTGAAATCAAACTAATGAATACTTAGATGGTATTTCCGATCTATCTTTGATCTAAGTATTCCGGCGGATCATCACCAACCAAAAAACACAATTGCTTCCCCAAATCGGCTGCGTGGATTCGAGTGTCCTTGTGGATTCAAGGTTAACCGCTCTCGTGGATTCTGGAGCGAGGCACTGTTCGTGGATTCGAAGGGGGTCTATTGGGTGAAGCCGTGGATTCGGTCGGACGTCGTGGAGTTCGACGTTGGACGCCGTGGATTCGGCGTGGGCGCAGATCGTGGATTCGAGAAGCGTCGTGGAGCGAGCGGAGAAGATCCTCTAGGAGCGTAGGGAAAAGGTTGAGGTCGTAAGGGTGTACGGTAAATCACCTTGTAACGTGTTTTAATTCTAGTGGATTTCTGCCGTGTTATCGTCCCGTGGGATTTTTTTACTCCGGTGATGGAGTCTTTCCCACGTAAAAATCTTTGCGTGTTATTTTTATTTTCCGCATTGGGTTTTTATCGCAACGATTTTGGAGTGTTTATTACGTTTACACCTATTCACCCCCCTCTAGGTGCTTTCTTTCCCTTTTAGATCTACATTACTATGAACCCAACAAGTGGTATCAAGCGGGAATAGGGTTGTAACAATGGTTAGAAGGTGGAGAACGTCAATCGCCCCCCTTTCTTGATGGAACAAATTATGCGTACTGGAAAGTACGGATGAAAGCCGTTTTAATTTCCATCGACGAAAGGTTTTGGCAATCAATTGAATTAGGATGGTCTAATCCAACTGAAATATCTCTGATGTTCGCACCGTAAAACCTAGGTCAAATGGACCCAAGGAAGAGTTAGAGTTCAGCGTCTACAATGGACAAGGGATAATGCTATTTTAATGCCTTATCTCAAACTGAATTCTCTCGCGTCTCGGCATGTGAGACTGCGAAAGAAATCTGGATGTTGCTGCCAGGTGACCTGAGGGAACTAACCTCGTGAAGATTCAAACTGCAGATGCTTACGAGCAAGTTTGACTCATCTTGATGGCAGAAAATGAATCTTTCACGGACTACTATACACGATTGCAAGACATCGTAAACTCATGTGCTAACTCTGGGAGAGAAGATTCCAGAATTTAAGATTGTAAAAATATCTTAAGACTCTTCCTGAACGATTTCGCCCAAAGGTTACAGCCATTGAAACTATTAAACACCCGGACGAAATACGTGTAGAAGAATTAGTTGGTTCATTACAAACATATGAAATGACATTTACTACTAACAATTCTTCTGGAAAAGCATCCTCTTCTAAGTCTTCAGGTTATGCTTGAAAACAACTAAGGAAGAAGACGCGGATACATCCTCCTCAGAACGATGACGAGAATCTTTCTATGGAGGAAGTTGAGAAGCAGCTCGCTCTCTTGACAAGGAAGTTTCGCCGCAACTTTCGAAGGGGTAATTCAAGTAAATCTCCATCCTTCGGAAAGTCGAACAAGGCAAGGGTACTTCAAGTTACAAGTCAAGAAAGCAGAGAACTTCGCAAAGGATAAGAAAAGTTCAGAGGGACAACTACAATGCTTCAAATGTCGAGGCTACTGCCACATTGCAACGGATGGTCCACACAAGTATCCGGCAAAGAAGAGAGCGATGCAAGTCGTCACTTGGGATACAACTCAACGTCAAATGAGTCGTCTTCAAGTGATGAGAAAAGAGCTCCACGATTCCACGGTCCATATCTTCACCCTTCATGTGGTTTAGTATGGCATTCCTTCCGAGTCATGTCCAACTCCACTGTTGAAAAGATTGCAACAGGACAACGGAATCGGATGATTCGGAAGGTGAATGGTTGGCTTTAGCCTACCACAGATTTTTGAGGGTTCAAAGAAAGTGGCTAAAGCAAAACAATATTTGAACGAGGGATAGTGCATGAGTCTCGAGGAGAAGCAAAATTAGCAACTTCTCTCTCAAACCTCTTGAAGTGGAAAGGGAAAATCTGAG